>CM065714.1:136799150-136826650 GCA_033310375.1 Conus canariensis
ATTGAATAGGGGACAGAATAACAAATAGTGTTCTGCTGTTTCTCTCCCATTGCCACAGCTACAAGAAGGATTATTATCCAGATGTCGGTTAACCATATCCTTCTTTAGATCACTCATACCTAAACGGAGCCGGCAGTGAATTACTTGTTCTCTTCTTTTACCAAAATAGTAGTATGGTGGAACTATAGCGTCATCAATAGACAGATATCGTTTCAGTTGGCTCAAGGAGTTGCTAGTTTTAATGTAGTCAGGTAGTGCATTCCATAATTGAGTTGCGGATGGGACGAACGATTTTTTATATAGCTCTGTCTTACATTTCATTACTGTGCGTTCTAGAGGCCTTCGCCTGTGGTGAGGGTTTCTGTCCGAGACTAGAGTAGGGTATTTGATTCAGCTCAAGAAAGTTAAGGCGGTGGAAAGAGAGGGTTGAGCTCCGTCTTCTATTGAGCCATGTCCTAGTGACGATGAACCTGTAAGACTTCCCTGCATCTACGCTGTTTGGGTTATCGGACTTTTTAACTATGAGAATCTTCTAACGTCCAGATGATATCCAGTGCGCATTTATGGAAGTGCGCCAGTGCTGTGTAAGGAACTTCACTTTCGTTCTGTTTTCTTTTCATTCTTTAGTTGCTGAATGTTGACACACACCATTGTCTGGTCACACAGGTTGGACAGACAAACAATGCGATTTTCTTTCTCCGGCTAGAACCCTCCCCCCCCCCCCCCCCCCCCCCCCCACCACCACCATTTTTTTTTCTTTTCTTTTCTTTTTTGCTTTGTTCGTTTGTTGGTTGGTTGTTTTTTCCCTTTATTTCCATCTTCTCCGCAATGATACTTAAACAAAATTATTAGATGCGTGAAATGGAGTTGATATTCGCTCTGCTTTTGAAAGACCAGACAAAACTGGATGCTAATAATTAAAGAAAAAAGCCGAACGAACAAAATAGTGAATAAGGGAAGGCTCCATGGATGGATGCGGTATGTGTCGTTGCAGTGTCTACCCTCCTCCCCCCCCACCCCCCAACTCTTTTCTATCCCATCCCACACCCCCAGCCACCATCTTCAGCCTATTGCGTAAAACATCCGCATGCTGGCGTTGTGGCGTTTCGTGAAAGAAAGAAAGAAGTATGACGACTTTGAAGAGACGAACAGAACTGGCACTTGGAGACAAGATACAAATAACTGGATAAGAAGGCAGAATTTCAAGACGGAAAATTATGCAGAAACAAAAATCAGATCAAGAAGACAATGTTTTAATAAAGAGAGAAAATGGTAAGAAGAAAACAGACCAATTCATAAAACGAAGACCAATTGGATGCTGGGCAAGGTCGTCGTGGAATAGAGGGTGGTGGTGGTGGGGGTGGGATGAGGAGGGACAGGGGGTGGGGATGTAACTGCTTTTCTTTTCTGATGAACTACTTCGGATTTTCAGTTCAAACGTCAAAAGCATGGGAAACAAAAGAAAAACGTGGCGCGTGTACTGGCGCGTGCCCGCAAACAGCCGCGAAAACGTCCAGTTAAACAGAAAAGCATGTGCGATGTTTATAAAGAACCAACAACCACACAGGGGCCGTGCAGCAGTTTAAACGGGACGTGTTTGTGTCCCCCGTTCCCAGTGTCTTCTCCCCCCGAATATCGCCATGGCGGTGATTACTATTTATAACTGTAGCAAACACATTCCCGCCTTCAAGGGAGAGAGTGTTGGCGTTCCTTCTTTTTCTCAGCCGAAACAATGACATGCAGTGTGACAGCCGACATCCTGTCGTTTGACCTTGCCCCTGGCGCTCTGTCTACAAGGTCAGCACGTGAGGGGCTCGGAAGGGAGGTAAGGCAGGAGGAAAGAGCGACAGGAAGAGACACAAAAGTTATCCTGTTTGCAGCGCAGGCGACCTTAGCCGCGACGTCAGGCCCGTAAACAAATGAGAAAGAGAACAATGTAGAAAATGGAATAAAATGCCGAGATGAAATGCTCCAGGACTAGTAAAGCCCTGAGCCTGGAGCACCAATCTATCTAAGACAGTTTATCCCCTAGTCATACGGGAGAGAGAGAAGAGAGAGAGAGAGGAGAGAAGAGAGAGAGAGAGAGAGAGAGAGAGAGAGAGTTATTCCATTTTTTGTTCGAGTATTTGCATTTTAGCTCAGTTTTTTTTCTTTCGAATTGAAAACCTTACCACATTAATATTTTCCTTAATATTCTTCTAGGTTGGAAAGCTTAAAAAAGAAAATCAGAATTTGCTCGGTTGATTCCCGATCCTGAAGTGTTCCTTTCTGCTGCGTGCCTGTTTTGTTCTGTAAGCTCCAGAGAGGACGAGCGGGTGCATATAGGGGAACGGTAGAAGGAAAGGGGGAGAGGTGTTGTGTGTAAGCCTGTGTGGGCGTAGAGTTATGGGTGGTTACTGAACACAGACATGATCTCACTAGTGAAGTACAGGATTACAAGGTGCTGCGTCTCAGAAGTTGGGAAAGAAAAATAATGAGAGAGAGAGAAAGACAGACAGAGAGAGACAGACAGACAGACAGACAGAGAGAGGGAAACACACACACACCACACACACACACACACACACACACACACACATACACACACTCACACACACATACACACACACACATACACACACACACACACACACACACACACACACACACACACACACACACACACACTACACACAGAGTGGGCACTGATGTTTTACTGTCATCCAGAGAAGATCGCGACAGAGGGTAACAGAGTAATATCTAAGTCGTTCTATAATTACAAGCAATATTACACACTCATTCCAAATTATTAATCAGATCAAAAACTATGAAAACATATGAAAATTTCCGGATTGCCTTGCATTTGCGACTACCAAGTTGACATTGCGAACAACGCAAACAGAAATTGTTTTCACATAGATCGATGGAAGCATCCACAATGTCAAGCAATATGACGCTTCTTACTGATGTCCTGAACATACGTTGATTCATATTTTCCAGCCAGTTGTCTAACTCAGAAACAGACAGAAAATTGTAATGACATAGACAAATTCGACCATCCAGTGTGTCAAGTAACATTTATTCTTCTTGATCACATGCCTTCATTACTTTACAATTCTTCTGCGGATTCGTGTATATGTACGAAATGATTTAGCGACTATGGACTCAATAGGCAGCTTTGTTTTACTTCAGCTGGACGATCGAACTAATCTAAAAACAAGCTTTTACATGCACACAAATGCACACCCACTTTAAACACTTCTAGTGGTTACGTACAAATCACTGTTTACATCAGTTTTACGAAGTACATTCTCCAGAGCATTGTGATTTACGTGGGGCTTGGCTGGAAGTCTACAAATGTCGGAGCGAGGGGGGAGAAGGAGAGAGAGAGGAGGGAGGAAGGAAGAGATAGAGAGGTTATGATTCCTTTTTGTGCATTTATTTGCATTTTAGGATTTTTTTTTTGTTCAATTCAAAACCTTACTACAGGATGACTTTCTTCAAAATTCTTCTAACGGGGAAAACAACATAGAAAGGACAACGTGCTTTGTTCCTGATCCATATGTGTACCAGCCCACTGTATAGTGTATTTTGTGCTGTGAATTCCAGGAGGAAGATTGGACGGGAAAGAGAAGGAGTGGGGTGGGGGGCGTGGGGGAGGGTGGTAGTTACTTAAAACTGCCATGGTCTCAATCGTCATGTTCAGGATTAGCAATTCTTGCCTCCTGAAGAGAGAGAGAGGGAAGGAGGGAGAGAACATATGTTGGCTGCTACTTTCCAGTCAGTTGTCTGCCTCGTGCTATGCATTACTGTAAATTTCAACGAACCTGCTTCTGTCTGATTTTCTGTGCTTCAGTAATGAATTTTCGCAACCGATTTAAAGATAAGTTCTTCATTAGACTCAGAATCAAGATATTGACTTTTAGCTGCATATAAACGAATTGCCCATGCCTTAATATGCGCCTTGTTCTTCGTCGTCAATGGAATATCCACATACATAGCATGCTGACGTTCCACATTGGATTAATCCTTTTTTTAACCCATTAAAACCCAGAGTTCTTAACCTCAATTTGCGTAATTTGCTCTGTGCCATTTATCTGTAATGGCATTAAGAAAGATTTTATGAATGAAAATCATTTTAAATGAGAAAAAAACTACATAATTCTTTGGCTTCCATGTCTAAAACCCGGTTCTATTTAAAAGAAAAAAAGTTTATCTGTTGAAAGGAAAAAAACAAGTCAATCTTGAAATTCGGTAATAAACTATTGGTCCCTACCCGTTCTTTGACTAATCCACAGAATTGTATATCTATGTTCTGATAGTATTTTTGTGACTTGATAAACTCATCATTCTTTGACTAATCCACAGAATTGTATATCTATGTTCTGATAGTATTTTTGTGACTTGATAAACTCGTCATTCTTTGACTAATCCACAGAATTGCTATATCCATGTTCTGATAGTATTTTTGTGACTTGATAAGCTCACCATTCTTTAGACTTATCCACAGAATTGCTATATCCATTTTCTGATAGTATTTTTGTGACTTGATAAGCTGATCATTCTTTACCTAATTCCATTTCTCAAATATCACATCAGCTTGTTCGTGTAAACTTGACTACAGAAGCTCCAAGATTTCAACGAACACTGAATGTGCTTCAGAAACGTCTGACATCCAACGGGTATCTGCCGATTCCCCCAGTAAAACGGTGTAAGAGGAATGAACTGATGCTCGTAGATAACGTTTCATCTCATTGTAAGCACTCTTTTACACTGTGAATTAACATTTCATTCGTGAATGTCATACATGCAAGTAGTTTATCCTTTCTGTCTGTGAATCAAGCATTTCCTTAAACGTACCACAGTCAGTAGTATTGGGCTTTCTTGATATCAAAATTTCTACTACGCTTTTCTCCCTTTCTAAACGATTCATCTTAAGCATGATTTAAAGTCAATCTTATTGTGAAAAGACCGTTCCTAAGTATTTCAATGAATTTGCTACTTAAATATGTGCATTTCCATAAAGCGTTTTTCCTTGTATAGATAGGTGTCCGCGCATTTGAAAGACTATGTTTTTCCCATCCAAGTTAATCGTGGAACCAAAGCGATCTGGTTTTTCTAAGACATTTAATCGATATTGCTAACCTGTAACTGTTCCTAATTAGAAATGATAACACTGTAAGCAAAAAGTAACAACAATATACCGCAGCTACTCAAGGGATTATCTAAAGACCATGTCTTTTTTATTTTACAGTTCTACAGCTGATTCACTAGTAAGAAATACTGTCATATCTGTGGACGCGAAAGTCAGGTATTACTCCAGTTGGACGATTAGAACTATCTGAACGCACATAAGCATTCACCGATTGCAAACACCTCTGATTACCGTGTACAAATTACCATTTACACAAGTATGACGAAGCACACTCCACAGAGTATTCTGATCAACAGGGGCCTGTCTGGAAGTCCACAGATGAGAGAGAGAGAGAGAGAGAGAGAGAGAGAGAGAGAGAGAGAGAGAGAGAGAGAGAGAGAGAGAGAGAGTTCATATCGGGACATGAAATCATCTGGCCAGTGACATAGGTCTCCAGTCTAACCTGGAACGCTGATAAAGGAGTGGAGAATACGGGGATTCAGGCGATGGGTTGCTCATTGGAAGGATGAAGGGAAGGCAGGGGGAGGGGGGGGAGGGGGAAGGCAGGGGGAGGGGGAGGATGAGGGGAAAATCATACAATCAGAAAATCAATACTAACTTGATTTTCCATTCTGTGCATTGACTGCAGTTTCCATGACTTGTGAAATTCCCATTTAGAATTTGAGTTAGGTGAGAAAAATTGGTGTGTGTGTGTGTGTGTGTGTGTGTGTGTGTGTGTGCGTGCGTGTGTGTGTGTGTGTGTGTGTGTGTGTGTGTGTGTGTGTGTGTGTGTGTGTGTGTGTGTGTGTGTGTTTTCAGGGAGAGAGAGAGAGAGAGAGAGATTTGGCAGTCTTTCAGATATTGGACTTCACCTAAAATCGATAATGGTCGCAGTCTACATTTGCCAAACCTAGGATGTGACCCATATTTTTACTATTGTTCATTGTTACTGAAATAGAAACGAGAAAGGTATTCCATCTTCTGAACGACATTTGCACACAGGGCAAGAAGAATCCGCATTAGGGTCAGTAGAAAAACATCTGCTCCGTAGAGTGTGCTAGGAATACAACTTCACAAAAAGAACACAAAGAATTCAGGAACTTCCATAAAGGGAGGTGCATTCAGGCAATACACTTGTCATACAGTCTGCTTCTGTTTAAACTGCATACTTTCTAACACAAATGTGTGCTACAAGCCTCCTCCCTGTCTATCTGCATTTAGATTATCAAAATGCATTTCGCACTTTTTTGTGTGAAGCTGCCAAGCGGGTGTGTGTATGTGTGTGTTTGTGTGTGTGTGTGTGTGTGTGTGTGTGTGTGTGTGTGTGTGTGTGTGTGTGTGTGTGTGTGTGTGTGTGAATCAGGTAAGCTTAACAAAAAAAAAATTGAACAGACATGTCTCAAAGTTTTTTTTTGTGTGTGTGTGTGTTTTTTTTTTTCTGTTCCATCTTCTGTGCCACCTCAGTGGCAGTGCACTCACGCCACTCATTCCGACACCTATCCACAGCCACAGCCCGGTCGGTCCCAGCGCAGCCTCAGCAAAGGCAATCCACATGGAGCAGTCAATGTTAAGTCGTCAAGAGGCAACCCACCGGAGGAGACACTGCACTGCTGCCGAGTCACTTCGGTGGTGTTCAGTGGCGCCTGTTCTGATCTAACATACGCAGGGCACCACCTACGAAGCCCCCTACTGACGACAATAATTTTGCTTAGTCGCGGAGACGGCGTGAGTGAGCTCTCCTCCAGAGGGCGCCACCACGTCCGTCCAAAAAACAGCCCCCATGGACTCGCCGATACCGGTGACCCCGACGGAACGAAAGCAAGGTCACAGACGTGGACAGGACATCAAAACTGAGGTCACCATGAGAGCAGGGCATGAAGGGCCACAGAATTTGAGACTTTTTTTTAAAAGCTGATCGATGAGAATGAGGATGACAAAGATGATGCTACGGATTTCCATTTCGGTATGAGACTGTTTATAGCTGAGACCCAACAGTCTTTGCGTTATTGTGGACATTATTCAGCAGATTGTAAGTTGGGTTTTGTTTCTTTGTTTGTCTGAATAATCTGCTTACCGAATAGGGTGGGGTGGCATTCACAGTATACGAGGGAGACAGGGAAGAAGAGAGGAGAGAGAGAGAAGAGAGAGAGAGAGAGAGGAGAGAAGAGGGAGGGAGGAGGAACGAAGAGGGGGAGGGGGGGGAGGGGGGGTGGGGGGATCTGTTCATTTTCAGTCTTAAAATGGGAAGTTATTGATTTGCTCTTCATTCCTCACGCCATGATGGGTAGCAGTGATGGTATTTCGCTGTGTGATTGTGACGGAGATGAGCAACGACAGTCCATTTCCAGACAGGCCTTTCTGAACCTGCAGGGGCAGACAGAAACCAGCTTGAACGGGGAACTCTGTCTCTTTTTACCTCTGTCTATCTGCCTGTCTGTCTGTCTGAAGGTCTGTCTGTCTGTCTGTCTGTCTGTCTCTCTCTCTCTCTCTCTCTCTCTCTCTCTCTCTCTCTCTCTCAACCAGTGTGTGTATGTGTGTGTGTTTGAGTGAGTGTATGAGCATCTGTGTGCGCACGCGCTCGCGCGATATATGCGCTAGTGCATAAGCCTGCGAGTGCAGACACTTTAAAAAAAAAATTCATCGTAACTCAACCTGGCATGCTCTTGATGAGATTTATAATATCATCAGATTTCTGTGAAGCTCAAAACAATGACGGAATCACATTTCTCTTTTCCTTTTTTTCTTTTTTTATCTCTCTGTAACTTCCTGTTTTCCTCCCGAGTTGGATTGTAACCCGAGACCTTGTCATCCTAAAAGCGTTATCACCGTCCGGCAACAGTCCAGATTGAAATCAGTAGTCCACTGCGTCTCCACCCCATGGAGCGCATTCTGTGGATTGAGCTGTGTTACCATTTTAAACTTCTGAAAGTTGTGGGTGTATTTCTGGAAACAGCGTGGAGGAGGCGTACATTTTCTCTGACTTTTGTTTCTTTTCCATTTCGTTTGTTCTTTCTTTCTTTTCTTTTCTTCTCGGCTTTTTTTTTTTTTTTTTTGGGGGGGGGGGGGGGGAGGGGGCTGTGGGGGGGGGGGTGAGGGGGGTGTTGCTTGGTTGGTTGATTGGTTAGTTGGTGAATTTTTTTTCACCTGCGTTTCAAGTCTATTCGCTTTCACTTTCTTCTAAGCGCATGAATTAGAATAGCTGTGACAGTCACCGCTGCAGTGACCGCTTACTGCATTCTGATTGGTTGATAGATGTATAATATGTCCACGAAAACGTGACCTTTCCCCCACATCACAACTGCTGGACATGAAATCGTTTTGATTGCTGACCTTCCTGGCCTGTCCCGGAGACCTAACAGATGGGAGAAAGGGTGGTGAGGTAGAGTGCGATGGGTGTAAAAGAGAAAGTATCATTTATAAGAAGTATCATTTATAAGAAAAAATCTAAAAGAAGTACATATAGACAAAATATAAAGGAAATCACACACACACACACACACACACACACACACACACACACACACACACACACACACACACACACACACAACCGCACTCTCGCGTATCATTATAAAGCCATTCAATTTGGAGTGTCTTTGCGACGACCTGCTTCATGGATTTGATGGCTTCTGCCGAAGCTGAATCGTGAAACATGTCGGGAGTTTCAGGCAAAACCCACGTTCCTTATATTTCTTCAACAATGGACGTGGTCCGGAAATTTTGGAGATGGGACAAACTACCGTTTCTGATCTGTAAAGCAATAGAGTGTCTCTCATGCACATGCGTGCTTGTTCGTGTGCGCGGTTGGGGACATCCCGATTCGCCTTTTTGATTTATTTATGTGTTTTCCTTTTTGCCCTGGTGTAAAGTGATCCTATAACATTTCACCCTGTCTGTGCCTTGGCTGTCGTTTCCTTCAGAATCTGGCAGTCCAGATGAATGAATGTTGTATCAGATTCCCCGTTTCGTGAAGGAAATGTAATTATCTTATGGCATGAGGTGCATAAGGCATATGCACGCACGCACGCACACAGATATGCATGTACACACACCCGTAGACATGCATACAAACTCACATGCATGTACACACGGACACGCGCACGCACATACAAACAAAAACACAAACTCTTACACACACAAACACTACTCGAACACACATAAACTCACACAGACACGCAAACACACACACACACACACACACACACACACACACACACACACACACACACACACACACACACACGTACGCACGCACGCACGCACGCACGCACACACACACACACACACACACAAACACACACACACACACACACGCACGCACGCACGCACACAAATACACACACACGCACGCACACACGTTTAACAACAACAAAAACAACCGCATTTGGCGTAAAATTTCACGGCAACAGGTGCAAGCGTGCAATGGATACTTTTTTTTTATGCCACGATGAAAATTAAAATCATAAAAAAGACACTGTGTAGTTGTTTGCTTCTGCAGTGTCAGGTCGCCATGGCAGGGAGAATTTTTTTTTTTTTTTTTTTTTTTTTAAAGGACGAATCGGACCATCGCCGTTGACCGTGAAGGATGTGCAGCGAAAGATGAGTAGTGTTCATGTCGATTCTTCATGTAACTCATACTGTACTTTATAAGCAGTTCGTTTCTTAGAGTTACAAACTGTTCTCACGAGCATTTCCAAAGACACACAGCTAGGCGTGAACATGTTTTCCCCTCCGGGTCTGAGTTTGTTTTCGTGGGTTTTTTCCCGTATGTATTTTTACTTTTCAGTCGCATTTTACGTGATGATGAAACTTTGTACAACATCCGAAAGACAGAACGATGTACCCGAAGTTTTGACATTTACCGGTGTGTAGATCATGGACACTGAAATGCTTGTCACAGACCGGTAGTGTTTTGTGTCGTCTTTGATTAATCCATTCAGTTCTACTACAGGGAAAAAATGTCATTGCAAGGCCCAGCATGAAGTTCTGTTTTTCATAATTTCGAACCATACTGTAGTGAACCTAATGGACGTTGGAACATACAGATTGAAACTGTACCAGATGTCTTGTATTATACTGAATGTATTGAGATTTTAGCTTCAAAAGGTATGGAGTTATAGGCCTCTGAAGAGTGTGACTGGGGAAAAAGAAAGGTGTCGGCGCTTAGAAATGCAAAATACAAAAAAAAGAAGGGAAAGGAACACTAACTCGTCTCGGTTTTCACACTATTTACCATTGTCAGACCTCCCGTTTGGTCACGGAGGCGAATAACGCTTCCGAACAAGAGAACTGATCAGTTGGTTGAGCTGCCCTCTCAGGTAACCACACGTACCAACTTCTCCTTGTCCACTATTCAGTTAGGTAGGCATACAGCCTGCACAGAGGCTTTCCCACAAGCCGTGCATCGCATGTGCGCTTCAAACTTGATCATTGTAATACTATCACCATTGACGCCTGTTGAATAGAGAGCCAACCCGTGAACAGGGGTAGAGACAGAGCCAGTGAAACCAGCAGGAAGAAGTGAAGGCCGACAGTGGGACCCCAGCTCGTGGAAGACGAAGATACCATTCCTGTTTCCTTCCTCTGCTTTGAAAAGACTGTCGGCATACGTGGTTGCGAAAGGGTTAAAGGAATGGCCCGACCTGATGACAGGCCATTAGGCTGCGTACACACTGAATGACGTCCCCATGGCCACTTCCTCAACCTTCTCCCTCCTCCTCCCTTCCATCAACCGTTCTACCTCCACCCCCACACACGCGCGCCTGCACGCGCGCGCACACACGCATGCACACACGCGCGCACACACACACACACACACACACACCACACACACACACACACACACACACACACACACACACACACACACACACACACGGGCGCGCACAGAGAGAGAGAGAGAGAGAGAGAGAGAGGAGAGAGAGAGAGCCACTTAGTTACTATCAGGTGTAATATCCAACCCCTTTCAGTGTGACAAGGCAGACCGGGTAACCACCCCAATAGAGGGTTTGGATGGAGGACTGTTTTACACTACATTATACAACCACGGGGCTGGATCGGTTACATGAAAGGAGGGGTTTGGTAAGGGGGAGGTGAGGGAAGGGGAAGGGGGAGTTTGGCGTCTCCGCTTCCAAAATGTCGTCAAACTGAAGGGGGGCGGGGACGGGAGGGGGAGCACCTTCCTCTCAAATTGATTTTCAAAAGAGATGGGGGCGGGGGGAAGGTTCTCTCCTCTCCCCAAATTTTGATCTTGTAAAAGCAGGACACTCTCCTCGCCCTAGATTTGTAAGTGATGGGGAGGAGGATGGGAACTTGGAGCAGGATGGGGGGGGGGGGGCAGAAAACCCGGAAGGACGGGTCCAAACAGGTTCTGGGGGTCCTTCCTATTGCAAAAATGCCGTTTTTACAGCTCTCTAGGAAGAGGGAGGGAAGGTTCCTGCCTATTACGAAAATGCCGTTTTTACAGTTCTCTAGGAACGCGGGGGGGGGGGGGGGGGGGGGGGGGGGGGGGGGGGGGGGGGGGGGGGGTCCGGACACCCAGGAAACCTCCCGTCCGGCCCTGGGGTGACACACCGAGGTGGACAGCAACACCCCCCTCCCCCCTTCCCCCGCCCCCGTCTCCATCCCCAGTTTATGAGGGGAGGGCTGTTCACGAACTGTTTAGCATATTTTCACTTGTTCCAGAAACTCACACGTAACTTGTGCCAGCTTTTGTTTTGTTTTGTTTCGTTTTGTGGCAGTGTGGTGAATAGATGGTGACAACGGACAAACTGTCCAGAGTGGACACGGTCTGCCCATTCACCAGTGTCTCTTTACCCTAATGACCTTTTTTTTGTTAATAAGAACTTTTGTTGCATTGTAATGTTCTTTACCATTTTGTCCCTTTAAAATCCTATGAGTTCTTCACTAAACGGCGTTACTGGTGCAGTGAGCACGGCCTAGTCTAACCCACCTTAAGGGTGTCAGATGTTCAACTACAGTGTCGCTAACTGTATGTATATAATATGTTGTCTTTGTTGCTTGCTTCTTTCATGGGATGTGACTTGCCCCCCCCCCCCTCCCATCCCCCTCCCCACCCCACCTCCTTTTTTTTTTTTTTTTTAAATGACTTTTTTTTTTACCTATAGGTTCGGTGTGGGCGACTGGAATATATTGATTAATCAGAAAAGCCAAATAAATAAATCAATAAATTAAGAATGAAGATAAGTGATTACTTGTTCATTTTCGTTGTCCTGAGTGTTTTGTATCTTTCCTGAAGAAGACCTAAGAGGTCGAAACGCGTCGTGGTTTGTCTTGTGATTCGTTTGCCTACGTTTTCTTGGCGGTTCGCTATTAATTACATTTGAAATTTGTTTCAATAAATTAAAATAAATAGATAGACGCTCACGATAGCACGTACTGGAAAAAAAAAAAAAAAAAAAAAAAAAAACAGAACCCACCGTTACAGCGCAAACTGTCATCCCAACATAACTTGACCGCCACCTCCCCCCCCCCCCCCCCCCCCCCCACCCCCGTCACGGTACACATCGTCGCGTGGCTGGAACAATATTCGCTGGGCAAACCCAGCTGGCCCGAGCCAGCAGCGCCTAGGGAGGAAGAAGACAGTGATGGCACTGCCGAAATGAAAGCTACGCCGTGTATCTGGCAGCCCTTGTTGGGGCTGAGACGTGGTTGTCACCGTTGGTGTTAATATTTCATCCACCTCCTGACAGCGGGAAGGGGTCATAGGAAGTCAGGAACACCGTGGTAGTGACGCCCAGGGAGGTGTTCCGTCTCTCCCCCTGCGTGTATCACCTTGCAGGGTCGCTGACCAGCTGTTGGGGAGAAGTCCGGCGCGGGTTCTCCATGATTATCTGCTCACCTTCCTTCTGTCTGTGGCTGTTGTCTGTCTGTTTGTGCATGGATCTGCCATTCCATCTGCATGCCATCCCTTGCTTATCTGTCGGAGCTCTGGTACATTGATGATAATGAGCAGAGAGAGAGAGAGAGAGAGAGAGAGAGAGAGAGGAGAGAGAGAGAGAGAGAGAGAGAGGAGAGAGAGAGCTCTGAACTCTGAAATTTAATGATTACAGGCCAACAGCCCCTTTCATGAGGGGGAACACAAAGCTTTACGTCACATCTATAAGAACAGGAAAGCTCTAATAACAGAGTAGACATAACTCTGTCTGGACAGTGACGTAAGGGCCTCAGAGAGAGAGAGAGAGAGAGAGAGAGAGAGAGAGAGAGAGAGAGAGAGAGAGAAGAGAGAGAGAGAGAGAGAGCAAGTTAATTTATTCACGTTTCAGGCCATAGTTCCTCGTGAAGAAAGCGAGAGACAGACAGAGACAGAGACAGACACACAGAGAGAATTCATAGCGTACGAAGTCGCAGTAAATACTTGACAGAATTTTGGTAATTTATTAGAGGAAAGTTGGGGTGGGGGTGGGTGGAGATGGGGTGGGAGTGGGGGAGTTGGAGAGGGTGGAAGAAGAAGGGACGGTGTTTGTGCTATATTTCCCTTCAAAGTAAAAAACAAATGCGTCACTATTTTGATTTATGCGCGTGATCTGCGAGTTTGGGAAACCAGCAGGAAGCTAGCAAGCAAGCAAGCAAGCGCGCATGTGTGTGGTGTGTGTGTGTGTGTGTGTGTGTGTGTGTGTGTGTGTGTGTGTGTGTGTGTGTGTGAGAGAGAGAGAGAGAGAGGGGAGATAGAGAGTGAGAGATTGAGAGAGAGTGAGTGTGTGTATGTGTGTGTGTGTGTGTGTGTGTGTGTGTGTGTGTGTGTTTTGTGTGTGTGTGTGTTGTGTGAGCGCGTGTGTGTGTCCTTCATTTAACGTCTATCCACTATTCGTGATATTAGACAAGCTGTGAGCGCGCGTGCATGTATGTGTGTGCGTTTGTGTATGTGTGTGTGCGTGTGCGTCGTGCATGCGTGTCGTGCGTGCATGCATGCGTGCATGCATGCGCGCGTGCGTGCATGCGCGCGTGCGTGCGCGCGCGCGCGCGCGCATGTTGTGTGTGTGTGTGTGTGTCTCAGAGAAGAGAGAGAGAGAGAGAGAGAGAGAGAGAGAGAGAGAGAGAGAGAGTGAGTGAGTGAGTACGTGGCTTGTGTGTACGACCAACTGTCAGAATGCCGTCCGCATGAATATACGGTCTGGTTCTGTCCGGGTGTCACCGCTGGCTTTTATCGTATGCATAACGTAAGGTATAGCGCATATGTTCAGCCTGGAAGAATGCGTAGAATTAAAGATGTTAAATGCATGGTTCACGTGTACGAGCGAATGTGTGGGACAGAAAACAACAACAACAATAACAACAACTGCAACAACAACAACAACAAAAACAATTAGGGTTGTTCTGCATTTTGCCTGTCGAATGTCTGCAAAACAAACACAAACAAACAAAACAACAAAACCAACAACAACAACAAAAAAAGAATAAGGTTCTGCCTTCTTCTTTATGTTCTAATTTAATTTTGCTCATGTTGATTGCTTACTTTGTTGTTCTTGTTTGTTATTGTAGTGAATTCTCAACCTGCTTTATTCACCCACTGACGCCTTAATTCACTCATCAACTCACCGACGTACTGAGTGACTTACCTGTCGAATTGGTTATCTCACTGCCTTTCTGAATGTTGGGCAGAACTCTTTTTCTGAGTGCTTTTTTCCCCCCTTGCATTGCTTTAGTTTATTTCTGCCTGTTTGTTTACTAATCAGTTTTTGAGGTCTTTTATCGATTCATCTGTTTTTGTTGTTGTTGTTTTTGGTGGTGGTGGTGTGGTGGTAGTGGTGCATGTAGGAGTTATTTAATTGCCAATCCACATCAGTTGGATGTTGACGGTGATTTACAGCGGGTTTTTTTTGGGGGGTTGTTGTATGCTCGTTTGTCCCCCCCCCCCCCCCCCCCCCCCTGAGTCCTGGGAACATTGTTGGAGGGGAACAAAGGAGGGACGGGCGAGTTGAGGGACAACTTCACACATGTTCTCCACTGCCAAATGAAACGAGGAAAACTTTCTTTTTTCTTCTCTCCTTTCTTTGTTTTTTTTTTTTCCTTCTTCTTCTTCTGCTGTCGTTTTCTCTTTCTGTCTCTGTGCCTCCTTCCTTTACAGATTTGTGTTGTTTTGTTTTATTCGCATACCAAAACTGGTATCTGACTAATTTTCTGTTAAAAGACAAATGGATTGATTGTTTTAAAATAATTTGTTTCCGGTTTTCCCTTTGCTGTAGTGTCTATACGATTTGTGGTTATTACGTCTGATGTTGGAATTGTGTCTGAAACTTGCTGTTGCAGTCTTCGGGTAATTGTGTGTGTGTGTGTGTGTGTGTGTGTGTGTGTGTGTGTGTGTGTGTGTGTGTGTGTGTGTGTGTGTAAGAGAGAGACAGAGAGAGAGAAAGAGAGAGTGTGAGCGTGCGCGTATATGAGTGAGTAAGTGTGTGTGTGTGTGTGTGTGTGTGTGTGTGTGTGTGTGTGGGCGCGCGCGCGCGCGCATATATAGATAGATAAATATAGGTAAAGAGAGAGAGGGAGAGATTTACCTCCTTGTCTCCTTGTTGTTATTGTTGTTGTCGTTGCTATTGATAATGAAAATGAAGACGACGACGACGTTGACGATGATGATGATGATGATGATGATGATGATGATGATGATGATGATGATGATGACCAGCGTCAGTGCATTCTGTGCAGACCAAAAGGAGGGTGGCACTCAGCTGAAACTGATCATCACCTTCAGTGACGAGGGGCAGGCTCTCTTCAAACCTATGCGGTAAGACACATTATATCATATATTGTTTGGGGGAGATGGGGGGCGGGCGGTAGGGGGTCAGGAGGAGAGGAGGTGGTACAGGATAGGTGTTATAAATGAGGGGAATGGACGATGGGGATTTGGGTATAGGGTTAGGTTTATGACAATTTTCTTCCCTACATTCAAAATTACCCATTAATGTTTCTTCTTTTGGTTTTTTTCCCAGTCTCTTTTCTTTCCACTTTTTTAGATATTCCTTTTTTCTTTTTTTCCCCCATTTTGTCTCTTTTTTGTTACTTTATTATTATTTTTTTTTTGTATTTCCTTTCTTTTCCTTTTTTTTTTTTTACCTTCCAAAAACTCATTTTGGTATATGACAAAGAAAGAACACAGTGACAAAATATCAGTGCCAGGAGTAAAAATGAAAATGTTGATAAAGAATACATGACAATGGCGATACAACAGCCAAAAAAAAAAAAAAAAGGAAAGGAAAGAAAAAAAGAAAAAAAAAAAAAAGGGGGGGGGGGGGGGGGGGGGGGGGGGGGGGGGGGGGGGGGGGGAATTGAAAAACATACGGCAAGCTCAGTACTTAGTGTTATTATCTCTTTGTTCGTCCCCCCCCCCCCCCCCCCTTTTTTTTCCCCTCTTTTTCTTTCTTTGTACTTTTCCTTCTTTCCTATTTTTTAATTTCTTTCTTTCTTCTTTATCTTTTCTGTTTTCGTTCTTTCTATCTTTCTTTTCCTTTTTTTGTTCACTCTATTCCTTGCTCTTTTTTCATGGTTTTGTTTTTCCCCCTGTTTTTTTTTTTTTCTCTTCAATGCTTCTGTTTCTCTAACTCTTTTTTCTTTTTTCCTTTTTTTTCTTTGTGCTCTTTGTTTCTTTTTTCTTCCTTTGTTGCCTTCGTTTTCCCGTTATCTTTTTTCTTTTCCGTCTTTTTTCTTTTACTTCTATTTTCTCTCTCCCCCCCCCCCCCCCTACCTTTGTTTTGGCCCCTTTTGTCTCTCTGTTTCTCTTTGTTTTCCTTGTTATTCCCTTTTATCCTGTTTTTTTTTTCTTCCTTTCTTTCCTATCCCTCTCTTTCATATTTCCCTCGGTCAACGTATTTGCTCTGCTATATTTTTCCTTGCTTCGTTAGACCTTTTTTCACGTTGTTTTGTTTGTTTTCCTTTTTTTTTTTTAATCGTATTTCGTCTGCTGTACGTTCTTTACTTCATTAGACCCTTACTCACGTTGTTTTGTTTGTTTTCCTTTTTGTCGTATTTGTTCTGCTCTGTTTTTCTTTGCTTCGTTAGACCTTTGTTCGCGATGTTCTGTTTGTTCTCCTTTTTGTTGTTCATGTGTCTTGTCTCCTCTCTTTCTGTGTGTGTCTCTCTCTACTTGTTCGTCTGAAACACCCTCTCTATCTGTCTGTTTATCTCAGACTATGTACTTGTCTGCCAGTCTGTCTGCCTGTCTGTCTGTCTGTCTGTCTGTCTCTCTCTTCTCTCTCCTCTCTCTCTCTCTCTCTCTCTCTCTCTCTCTCTCTCTCTCTCTCTCTCCCTGTATATCTGTCTGTTTGTCGGATTTTTCTGTGTCTCTATATCTGTCTCTGAAAACAAGACAAACGTCATGAACACACAAAAGAATGTGTAAAGTATCGACGATTTCATAAACTGTAATGAGAGAGGTATTGCATTGTGTATAAGTTATGTCTGGTGCATGGAAAGCTGGAAGCAGATATATTTGTGAAAATTCACCCCTTTCTTTTTTCTTTTTTTTTTTTACTGTTTATTAAATCGGCGTTACCTTTCACATTGTTTTGTGTGTTCATTTATGTTTGTTTTTTTTACCTTGTTCGAAGTAAATAAATGTAAATGTGTACGAAAATAAAGACATAGAGTGAGACGGTGACTGTAGGTAAAATAGATATTCTTCATTCAAAGTAAAGACATTAGAGGATTTTACTGTGTACTTGTATAGAAAAGCAAAGGCAATTGAAAATGAGATAGACGGTAACTGTGTACGTACTCACGAGAGTTGGCTTCTTTGTAGATAAGAACATACACATGTGAAAACATTCGAACGTGAAACTGTAACAAGCTAAACGCACTCGAAAATGGAAACATTGGAGATTAAGACTATAATCATTTACAAATACACAGAGTAAAGGATGAAAGAATAACTTTGAAAAAAAAAGTTGCCGTTCCATCCATTTCCACCCTCTTCAGTGCTATTACCACCTCGCCCCTGATACCGATTTTCTCATACACAAACACCACCCAGGCTTGTTGCGCAGGGAGCAGTCATTATCAGATCGTCAAGAGGCAACACACCAGAGGAAACACTGCACTGCTGTCGAATCACTCTAAGGCGTGTTCAGTAGTGCCCACTCTGATACAAAATACGCAGGAGGTCACCTGCTCAGCATCAAAATCAGCGAAATTGAGCATCTTCTCCCGAGGGCGCCAATTTTTAAAAAATGTAACTCGCTAACTATGTACAAACATGAAGACATTTAACAGTGAAACGGTATACACTAACTGGGCACACCCGAAAATAAGACTTAAAAGTTTATTCGCAGGGAAAACTGACTAAGCAAATGAGACCCGAAGTTAAAAAGCATTTGAAGGTGATGCAATCGCCATCAAAATATCCAGGAACATAAACGCTGTTTATCCATAATCGTCCATTGTTGTATCATCTGGCAAGAGATGAAACGAGGCGCTTCACTTGCTTCTACATTAAGTCGTAAGGAAGTAAGCATGAACTGTTTCCGCGGTAGACACAAACAAATAAAGGTATTTCCGGGAGCGACAACAGATGGTAAATAACCAGCTAAGTGTACACTACGGTCAAGGCAATTTATAGGCGGCTCTGTCACTGCTACAGTACTTATCTCGTACAGAGCAAAGTTGGGATCGTTACCTAGATAGACACTAAAAAAGTGAAGGTGTTTTAGTGAATGACAACAGACAGTAAACAACCAGCTGTTTATCGGCGGCTGTGTCGCTGCCACATTACTTTACTCGCACAGAAAGAAACGGAGACCGTTACCATGACAGACACTAAGAAAAGGAAAGGTATTTCAGGGAATGACAACAGACAGTAAATAACCGGCTGCGTGGACACAACGGGCAGCACAAATTGCCGGCGAGCCTGTTGTTGCTGCTATGTTACTTAACTCGCACGGAATGAAGTGGAGACTGTGAGAAACATATACATTAAAAGAAAGCAAAGACACTCCAGGGAGTGACGGCAGACAGCAAGTTGCCTAACCACCTGAATGTCCACAACAGTGGAGGGAGTTTGTCGGTGGCTGCTACATTAATTATCTCGCACAGAAGCAGTGTTAGGGGCTGTTAGATGCGTAGACGCCGAAAGTAAATGGTATTCCAGGGAGCGACAATAAGTAAGTAGTTAAAATAGCCCACACAACAGTCAGGCAGTTTGTCTTGTAATTGCCTGTAATAAGTCCGTGGAAGCACATTTTGACTCTCAGTACGTTTTGCCCATTGGTGACATGATGCGTCTGTAGGTATGGCGCGTTTTGTCACTCCGCCACGTTTGTTCCTAATGTACATTTGGTGCCCATTTGAACATGTGTAGACTCTCTCTCTCTCTCTCTCTCTCTCTCTCTCTCTCTCTCTCTCTCTCTCTCTCTCTCTCCCTCTCTCTCCCTCATACACACATCTGGTCCGCATCTGATGGTCGTTCACATTATCTATTCTATATTCAATGCACAATGGCTTGCAGATCACCGGGAAAGCTTACAGTATTTGTACAGGAGTGAAACACACAGGCTTAGCAGATTTTTGGCGAACCTGGTCAATGGAAAGTTAGACAACTCACTGCAGAGAAGTCCTCAGTGATTTTGCTGTTACAATAGCGTAACTGACCAGTGGTCAGTCTGACAGATCAGTGGAAGTAAGCCCCCCTCCCCCCCCCCCCCCCCACCTCTCCCCCTTCATTTTTTCTCTAACTCTTTACTCTCACCAGTTAATACAACAGCACGTACTTTGCTCAAGCTAAAGCACAGTGAGAAAATGCACCGGGATGACAAAATGTGCCGGGCCATCACAGACGTCATGGCAGATGGCAAAAATACGCTGAAATAAGAAAACGTGCCGCTAATAGACACATTTTGGCGAAACAGGCCGAAGTGACAAAACGCGCCACCACCGACCGGGGCCAGGGCGGCAGTGTGGTGGCGGAAGTCATATCAGTGTTGTTAGGCGGAGATGCCTTGATGTCCTGTCGTTGGATGTCGACAGCCTGCCATCTGTTGTCCGCGGCTGCCATGGGATGCCTGTAACTCGCAGGTGGATTTATTTACTCTTGGGCGGTTCGTTGTGCATGGCCTTTTTGTTTTCAAAGGGGACCGGGAGAGGGGGGGGGGGGGGGGGGGTTCTATTTTGTTTTGTTCTATTCTTAAAAAAAAAAAACCCAACATATACTAGTTTGTTTATTGTTGTTTCCCTATTTTGTTCCGTTTTGTTGTTTGTTTATGTTTCTAACCCCCTGTTTCTTTCTGGGTTTGTTTTTCTTTCATTATTTGATTATCTGTTCACCGATTTGTTTTTGTATTGGGCTAGGGGTAGTATAGACCGAAAAGCAATGATTTGTGGATGGTTATGACAAGTGTAAAGGAGAAAGGGTGAAAAGGATGAGGAATGATAATACTTTTAACAAAAAAGCTGGGCAAAAATTAATTACACGCATGTGTGTGTGTGTGAGGGGGTGGGGGGGGGGCGTGGGAGGGAGGAAGAGAGAGAGAGAGACAGGAAGAGAAGGATGGAAGGGGAGAGGGAGAGAGAGTTGTTGTGGGGGTGGCGGTGAGTGCACATGGAATGTTTATTTGTATATTTATGTTGTACTTTATTCCAGCCTGTCTCTTCCTCACACACACACACACACACACACACACACACACACACACACACACACACACACGCCGCGCGCGCGCGCGCGCGCGCGCGCGCGCACGCACACGCACACAACACACACACCGACACACACACACACACACACACACACACACACACGACACACACACCACACACACACACACACACACACACACACACACACACACACACACCCACTGTAGTGAACTCGTTGCCTTCCAGTTAGCGAGACCTGTCCATCTGGTTTATCAGCACAACGACCCCTTCTTTCCGGCAGACACTGCAAACAGGCTGCCTCCGTCCACATGTGTGCATGCAGTCTGTGTTAGACGCTAATTGGAGGCACTGGGGAAAAGACCATGTGCATTAAGACTGTTACAGCGAATTTCCTCCCCCCCCCCCCCCCCCCCCCCCCCCACCCGAAACTAGCCTCTTTTTAGTAACGAATAATATTTATTCTCATTCAGGGGAAAGGGGGGTTGCAAGAAAGACTCACACACAACACAGACACAACACACACACACACCACGCGCGCGCGCGCGCGCGCGCGCAAGCACACATACGCACGCACGCACGCTAGCACACACACGCGCACACATACATGCACAGACGCAAACCACACACACACACACACACACAACACACACACACACACACACACGCACGCATGCACGCACGGACGCACACACGCGCGCACGCACGCAAGCACACACACGCGCATTCATACATGCACTTACGCAAACCTGCACACACACATGCACACACACATACACACACATGCATGCACGCACGCACGTACGCTCGCACGCACCCACGCACGCGCACACTCACACACACACACACACACACACATGCATGCACGCACGCAGGTACGCACACGCGCACGCACACACACACACACACACACACACACACAACACACACACACACACACACACACACACACACATGGCTTGCAAAATTGTATTTTCGCTTCATAAAGGCTCGGATTCAACCAGTTCTTCTGATACACAAAAATATAACATTGCCATTACTACACATGTCATCGCCTGTTTGATTACTTCTGTTATCGTCATCGTCATTATTTCCATGAGGAAGATGATGATGATGATGATGATGATGATGATGATGATGATGAGCTTGTTATCGTTACCGTTTTTGTATTTGTTTCGATTTGGCAGTTAGGATTGTTACTTCATGGTATTATCTTTTGTTAATATCCATCGTTATTAATATCTCTGATGTCAGATTTCCGCGGGAGAGGGAGACACTGCCGGATCATTTCTACTTCGCTGACTTCGAGCGTCACATTGCGGAAATCGCCGCCTTTCATTTAGATAGGTCAGTATTGCCCATCTCCCAGTATGTCCGTCTCTCTGCCTGTCCGACTCTGCTTGTCCGTCTCTCTGCCTGTCCAACTTTGTCTGTCCATCTCTCTGTCTGTCCAACTTTGCCTGTCCATCTCTCTGTCTGTCCAACTTTGTCTGTCCGTGTCTCTGTCTGTCCAACTTTGTCTGTCCGTCTCTCTGCCTGTCCAACTTTGCCTGTCCGTCTCTCTGCCTGTCCAGCTTTGTCTGTCCGTCTCTCTGTCTGTCCAACTTTGTCTGTCCGTCTCTCTGTCTGTCCAGCTTTGTCTGTCCGTCTCTCTGCCTGTCCAGCTTTGCCTGTCCGTCTCTCTGCCTGTCCGTCTCTCTGCCTGTCCAACTTTGTCTGTCCGTCTCTCTGTCTGACCAACTTTGCCTGTCCGTCTCTCTGTCTGTCCAACTTTGCCTGTCCGTCTCTCTGTCTGTCCAACTTTGCCTGTCCGTCTCTCTGTCTGTCCAGCTTTGTCTGTCCGTCTCTCTGTCTGTCCAGCTTTGCCTGTCCGTCTCTCTGTCTGTCCAGCTTTGCCTGTCCGTCTCTCTGTCTGTCCTACTTTGCCTGTCCGTCTCTCTGTCTGTCCTACTTTGTCTGTCCGTCTCTCTGTCTGTCCAGCTTTGTCTGTCCGTCTCTCTGCCTGTCCAGCTTTGCCTGTCCGTCTCTCTGTCTGTCCTACTTTGCCTGTCCGTTCTCGGTCTGTCCTACTTTGTCTGTCCGTCTCTCTGTCTGTCCAACTTTGTCTGTCCGTCTCTCTGTCTGTCCAGCTTTGCCTGTCCGTCTCTCTGTCTGTCCTACTTTGTCTGTCCGTCTCTCTGTCTGTCCAGCTTTGTCTGTCCGTCTCTCTGCCTGTCCAACTTTGTCTGTCCGTCTCTCTGTCTGTCCAGCTTTGTCTGTCCGTCTCTCTGTCTGTCCTACTTTGTCTGTCCGTCTCTCTGTCTGTCCTACTTTGCCTGTCCGTCTCTCTGTCTGTCCAGCTTTGTCTGTCCGTCTCTCTGTCTGTCCAGCTTTGTCTGTCCGTCTCTCTGCCTGTCCTACTTTGCCTGTCCGTATCTCGGTCTGTCCTACTTTGCCTGTCCGTCTCTCTGTCTGTCCAACTTTGTCTGTCCGTCTCTCTGTCTGTCCAGCTTTGCCTGTCCGTCTCTCTGTCTGTCCTACTTTGCCTGTCCGTCTCTCTGTCTGTCCTACTTTGCCTGTCCGTCTCTCTGTCTGTCCAGCTTTGTCTGTCCGTCTCTCTGCCTGTCCAACTTTGTCTGTCCGTCTGTCTGTCTGTCCTACTTTGTCTGTCCGTCTCTCTGTCTGTCCAGCTTTGTCTGTCCGTCTCTCTGTCTGTCCTACTTTGTCTGTCCGTCTCTCTGTCTGTCCAGCTTTGTCTGTCCGTCTCTCTGTCTGTCCTACTTTGTCTGTCCGTCTCTCTGTCTGTCCTACTTTGTCTGTCCATCTCTCTGCCTGTCCAACTTTGCCTGTCCGTCTCTCTGCCTGTCCGTCTCTCTGTCTGTCCAGCTTTGTCTGTCCGTCTCTCTGTCTGTCCTACTTTGTCTGTCCGTCTCTCTGTCTGTCCAGCTTTGTCTCTCCGTCTCTCTGTCTGTCCAACTTTGTCTGTCCGTCTCTCTGTCTGTCCTACTTTGTCTGTCCGTCTCTCTGCCTGTCCAACTTTGCCTGTCCGTATCTCGTCTGTCCTACTTTGTCTGTCCGTCTCTCTGTCTGTCCAACTTTGTCTGTCCATCTCTCTGTCTGTCCAACTTTGTCTGTCCATCTCTCTGTCTGTCCAACTTTGTCTGTCCATCTCTCTGCCTGTCCAACTTTGTCTGTCCGTCTCTCTGCCTGTCCAACTTTGCCTGTCCGTCTCTCTGCCTGTCCAACTTTGCCTGTCCGTCTCTCTGCCTGTCCAACTTTGTCTGTCCGTGTCTCTACTTATCCATCTCCCTGTCGATCCTCCTGTCCATCTTGCATGTACGTCGTCCTGCTTGTCTGTGCCTGCCTGTCCCTTTTTGCGTGTACGTCGATCTACGTAAGGCATCTGCCTGTTCGTGTCTCCGTCTATCCATCAATCGGCTTGTCCGTCTCTCTGTCTGTCTGTCGATCAGCTTGTCAGTCTCCTACTGTCCATTAAAACTTACTTTTAACTGTAGTTTGAACCTCTTCTCTCAACCTAAAAACAAACCAACAAACAAAACGAAACAAAGCCTGCTTGAGACTGGGTGTTTTTCACCTAAGCTTCCCGGAAAAACTTTGAAGAAGACCCGATTTCAGTTCCACTCTTAGGAATCCGCTTTCCACCCCACTTGAACAACGCAGACATTGGCCTTGGAGTCGTGTATGATGTGTCCAAATTTTCGGGCGATCCACCACGAACGTTCCACACACTGGAGATCCGTTTTGATTCCTCACGTATTTTTGGTTAAGATTCTATCAGCTCTCTGGAGTATGGCTTTTTTTTTTGGCCAGACATTGTTCTAAATTTCCATCCTCTAGAGTATAGGCTTTTTGGGTTTTTTTTTGGCCAGACTTTGTTCTAAATTTCCATCCTCTAGAAGAATGTTAACAAGTGGCTCCAACCCCGAAGGAGTTGCCAGTGCTGCTGACTACACAATATCGACCTCTCAGAAATGTTCAAAACACGTTCCATCAGACAGTTTGTCAGACATTAACACTCTATAGCAGACACAATAAACTCTTGTTCAGAGATGTTCCACCGGATGTGATTTTTTTTTGTTTTTAGTTCTTAACAGAGAAGAATGTTTTTACCTTGATCTAAGATGCTATAGAAGAGCAAACTTTAGGTGTTTTTAAAACCTGATTTATTGACTTTTATCGACTAAAGAAAAATGCTATTATTATAAGGAATAAAAGTTTACGAGTTGACAGTCCTGCTTCGTGGTCGGCTGTGCTATCAGTAGAGTGTGTTGAATTGCCCCTCTGCTTGTGCGTCGATCTGGGCAATCTGTGTGTGTGTGTGTGTGTGTGTGTGTGTGTGTGTGTGTGTGTGTGTGTGTGTGTGGGTGCATATTAGCAGAATCAAAGACTCACACACACACACACACACACACACACACACACACACACACACACACACACACACACACACACATCAATTTCATACGTGTATTCACTTTATTTATGAAATGGTCATTTCGTTTTTTTTTTTGGACGTTAATATATCTTATTTTCCTGCCTGCCCACCTGTTCACCAACCCGCACACTAAACCGCACCACTTCAGTTGTTGTCCCCTTTAACCCACAACCGCTATAAACCATGTGTCTCTGCCCCACGTGTCTTGTCACAGCCCCTTTGGTTACAGGTATAGGTAAACGCCCACGGTTCTCCCTACCAATCACAAAGAAGTTGACAGAATTCAGTATATCACGTAGAGCTCGACAGATATATTTATATGTACAAATAAAAGACACAGACAGGGGGGGAAATACGCCGTAGACGTGATGTAAACAATCTAGTTACTGATGTGCCGTCTTTCCATCTAAAATCTCTTCATCTTCGATTTTAACGAGTTAACTGTTGTCTAGAACGGCCAGACGGAAAAAAAAGGGAAGCTGGTCTAATTATGTACTACCATTATTTCCACCAACCTACCCCGTTTGCACCAAAAGTAACGTCCCTTGATTGGTAGGAAGAAAGATAGGTATTTTCACTGTGATAACCCCCCCCCCCCCCCCCCCATTAGCTTTGCGCTTGCTTGCTTCTCTCTCTCTCTCGCTCTCCTCCTCTCTCTCTCTCTCTCTCTCTCTCTCTCCTCTCTCTCTCTGCCCCTCTCTCTCTGCTCTCTCCTGCTCTTCTGCTCTCTCTCTCTCTTCTCTCTCTCTCTCTCTCTCTCTCTCTCCTCTGTCTGCCTCTCTCTCTCTCTCTCTCTCTCTCTCTCTGTCTGCCTCTCTCTCTCTCTTCTCTCTGCCTCTCTCTCTCTCTCTCTCTCTCTCTCTCTCTCTCTCTCTCTCTGACAGTCAGTCGTGTCACGTACCTCGGTCTTGTTGCTGCTGCTGTCCTCCAACAGGCATGATGTGAGACTTCAAAACACTTGCTAGGGACCACTAAGGATCAGTTGGGGACGGAGAAGGCGGAGGGGGGGGGGGGGGGGTCAGGTTCAAGGGTAGTCCTTGTTCCCCTTATACTTTGTAACTTTTTTTTTAAAGGCTTTATACGAGAGAGAGAGAGAGAGAGAGAGAGAGAGAGAGAGAGAGAGAGAGAGAGAGCGTTTTCATGTCCAAAATCTGCGAAGTAGGGGAGAGGTTGAACCTTTTTCCCCGCTCACAGAATGCGTTGTCATTTAATACGCTGTCGTCAGTTTGTTCACTTGTATCCTGGTTTGTGTTCAGTAAACGCCCTTGTCTCTTTCTCTTCCAGTCTTCTGTACAACGGGTCAACACCCATTAGAGACCTGACAGTCAACGTCACTCAGTGTTACAGATGTAAGTTAGTTGTAAAATGAGGCGACTGCAGGCGGAAATCCAAACAAATCTTGAAAAGTTTAAGTACTATATCCGCCAAACATGATCAAACGAATCACAAGACAAAACACGACGCGTTTCGACCTCATAGGTCTTCTTCAGGCAAGACAAACAACACTCAGGACAACGAAAATGAAGAACGAGCAATCACTTCTCTCATCAAATTCGGCGCAAGATGGGCGTTGCTCGTTGTTCATTGTCGTTGTCCTGAGTGTTGTTCATCTTGCCTGAAGAAGACCTCACAGGTCAAAACGCGTCGTGTTTTTGTCTTGTGATTCGTTTGTTCATATATGGTGGATAGAGTACTTAAAACTTGTTAAGATTTGTACGGATGTAAGGTTTTATCCAAGCTGAACGCTGGTGAAATTTGGTTCAGAACTGAAGAAATCACGACAGATTGATCAGCTAAGAACCGGAAATGACAGTGACAGTTTGTTCGTTTGTTTCGTTTAGAACGTCGGTTAGAAATCAATAATAATCATTGTAGCTAGACATTAAAAGAGGTCTATGATGTACATTGCTCCGTGTATTTTGCACTCAGTAAGGAAGTGACGTGCTACGCAGACGTTGAGAGAAGGAGGTGGGGGTAAGGGTGGGGGTAGTAGGAAGGGAAATGACATTGGTCGGCCACCGTGGTGATCGTTCCTGATTGAAGAGGGCGAGACAGTGACTGGTCTGATGACAGATAACGATAGCATCACACTGTGTGATTGTCAGCCCCTGGGCAACACATCTTCACATCTTCATCGCTTTGTGCGCGCGCGCGCGTGTGTGTCAGGTGTGTGTGTGTGTGTGTGTGTGTGTGTGTGTGTGTGTGTGTGTGTGTGTGTGTGTGTGTGTGTGTGTGTGCCCCCATTCACCACCTCCTCTGTGTGTGTGTGTGTGTGTGTGTGTGTGTGTGTGTGTGTGTGTGTGTGTGTTCGTCCCGCCTTTCTCTCTCTCTCTCTCTCTCTCTCTCTCTCTC
>CM065714.1:136831650-136841650 GCA_033310375.1 Conus canariensis
TGCAGACTTTAAGTCAACTGAAATAATTTGTGAGTTTTCGTCTTAAAAACAACATATCTGTGTATACGACTGAGTTGGATGGATACCTGAATGACTGGATTAATTAATTGAAGACGATTAAAAAAAAAAAAAAAAGGAAATTGAATTAAAGAAAGGAAAGGGGGGGGGGGGGGGGGGGACGAAAAAAAAGAGGTAAACGGAGACAAGAACAAGATGCAAAGCATATAAACGTACTCTCAGTTGATCTTGAGAGGGGGGTGGGGGGGGGGGGGGTGGGGGGCTGAAAAACGTCACACTCAAACATGCGTCATAATGTATTTGACGTCACTCAAAACGTAATTTTCTGACGCGTCATCGTTACTGAACGTCATCTCCTCCAAAAGATCAGCTGAGATACTCCATAAAGAAGAAAAACCGTTTTGGGCCGTTATAGCCGTTAGTAACGGCTGTTCTGGTAAAATAAAACATCGGGCATCATCCGTGACCCATAATGAACATGCCTACAAATTTTCAGAAAGATTGGCCCAGAAGTTTTGTCTGGAGCGAGTGGAACACATTTTGACCACGGACAGACACACACACACACAGACAGCATTTCTTCGTTCCCATTCTAAAGTATTCCCTGTTCTATAAGAACTGGGAGTACAACAACAAAAAAAGAAGAGACGGAAATAAAACAGAAATGAAAACGATTTGGGGAAAAAGCTGAGAAGAAAATGAATAAAGAACTTAGAAAGAATGGAGAAACTAACCTGTAAAAGAAAGATGGTACTTAGAGACAGAGAGAAAGGGGAGCGAATGGGAAGAGAGAAGTAGAGAAGAGAAACGAGAGGGGGACTGGACTGGGGAATGGGTGAGGGGGGGGGGGGGGGGGGGGTATTCACATGCAAAAAATTACTGACACTGTGAGGTGTTGAGGAAATGTAGAAACTGCTGTTAATAATGCAAGAACCAAAACTGCCTTCTGTCTCCATACCTTTGTGTTGTTCATCGCAGGATGCGTTTGCATTTTGTGTGTTCCCCTCGGTAGTACAGTGTTACCACACCCCATCCCCTCCCACCCCCACATCCCTTCGACCCCCACCCGCCCCTCACCACCACCACCACCACCCCACACCACCTCCACAGGCGCGCACGCCCTCCCTGGCGTTCGTTCCCATCGCTCTTGTCGGTCTCCATCCCACTGTTTCTTAATCCTTTTTTGCCTCTCTCTCCCTCTCTCTCTCTCTCTCTCTCAAAGTATCAAAACATGCGGAAAATTCGAATCTGCTGTACTCTTTCACCGCTGCCTCCAAAACTGATAGGACGATGCCTCAGACCATTTTGAGATAGAGCCCCCCCCCCCCCCCTTCCTCTCCCTCCACACCTTACCTCCTTCTCTCCCCCCCCCCCCTCCTCCCCAGCCACGTCCCATGGAAGCTCTGCAAAACACATCCGGGCTCCTCTCCAACAAGTATGGCGGGAAAAGATCGGAAGCGCCCGCCATGGGGCGTAATTGCGGTGCGTTTGAAGCGGTAACTTTATCGCTGGCCCTAAGGAGCGCAAGAAGGATGTTGTCTTGAGACTACTGGGAGGAAAGCCCGCTGGAAGCAACAAACTGCTCACAGGTGGGGTTGGGGAGGGGGGGGGGGGGTGAAGCAGACTTTGATACGTTATCCTGCTGGTCATTAAACTACATCATGCACGTGTAAGAAACCAGCAGACGCCTGGCAATTATCAGACAGGATTCTCTGAGAAATGAGGCGAAGGAACGGGGGTGATGATGGGGGAAAGGGGGGAGAGGTGATAGGAGGGGGGGAAGAGTGAAAAAAAATGGGGGGGGGGGGGGGTAGGTACTTGGAAGTTGAAAGGGGTCGGGCTGACATGACACGAGACGGGATCTCAAAACTTCGTTTGAACTCTCCTGGTCTGGTGCTGGCCCCGCGATGAATTTACCATGCCTTTGACCTTTGACCTCGCCAAAAGTTACCTCCGCGCCGTTTAGGATCGTTTATCTTGACGTGTCGCGTACATCGCCCCTGGATGAAAAACAAGACACGGTTTGCCCATCGGCTGTCGCTCTGTGCAGACATCACGTCATCAACCCACACACATTCTCCCTCCCTCACACACACACACACACACACACACACACACACACACTTTCAGATTCCTCTGTTTCTTATTAAATAGCCCCCACGTCTGAGTAGAGCAAATATCGTGACCCACGCAACAGAGAACACGAAGCAAAGGCGACGACGATTCATTCCAGGAAACAATAAGGTTCTCTGTTCTCTCCCCTTCACAGTAACCTTGGCAACAGCGGAAAGTAAATGGGGGAGTGTGTGTGTGTGTGTGGGGGGGGGGGGGGGGGGGAGGAACGCCTACACGTCAAGTCGTCTGAAGTGATTTCCCTTGAAATTCGTCTCTTGGCCTTTTTTTCCTTTTCTTTTTTTTTTTTTCCTTTTTTTTTTTTGCTCCAAGCCATGACCAGACTGTCTTCTCCACTGTCGGGTCGGCCTGGTTTCATGTTGACGTACAAAGGAAGCCAAGGTCCGTGCCAGGCCTGATCATGGGCAGTCACGGAGACCCTGTGGAGAATCGCACACCTGGGGGGTAGGCTAGTGCACAGCTTCAACAGTTACAACAAAAAGAACGAGACTTCTAGACGGAAAAGCAGCGATGGGATGTGATCCAAGAGGCCTCACTTCGGCAATCACAGACTCAAAATGCTGAGATGAGAATCCATAAGCTCAACTTTCGAATAGACGTTTGTTGGAAAGTGAGGCGACTGCAGGCGGAAATCTAAACAAATCTTTGAAAAAAAAGAATAATAAGTACTGTATCTGCCAAACATGAACAAACGAATCACAAGACAAAACACGACGCGTCTCGACCTCTTGAGTCTTCTTCAGGCATGATAAACAACACTCAGGACAACGAAAATGAAGAACGAGCAATCCCTTATTTCATTAATTCGGTGAGATAAGTGATTGCTCGTTCTTCATTAATTCGATGAGATAAGTCATTGCTCGTTCTTAATTTTCGTTGTCCTGAGTGTTGTTTATCTTGCCTGAAGAAGACCTAAGTAGGTCGAAACGCGTCGTGTTTTGTCTTGTGATTCGTTTGTTCATGTTTGGAGGATATACAATACTTAACTTCTTTTTTTTAAGATTTGTTTCGAATAGAGTCGCTGTAGGAAAAACAAAAACGAAAAGAAACGTTTAAAGAGCCTGGCACTTTATAGACAGAGAACATGAGGTGGCGCGGTGAGAAAGGAAAGCTTGGAGCGAGTCCCGTATAAAATTGGTGGGCCTGAAGTGTGTGAAAGGTGATTCGGCGCATCAGAGAGAATGCTAAAGAATTCATTAATTTCTTGTGCGAGAGCTTGCTTTTGAAGTCTTCAAAGTGGTGTGTTCACAAGAAACCTCACAAGACCAATTTAGAAGAGAAAAATAATAAACGAAGATAGCGCGCACCACAATTCCGAGTAGGGGTGAGGGGGGGGGGGGGGGGTTAGGGTTGGAGTGGGGGGTGGGGGGAGGAGAAGGGGATGTGGGTGAGGGCTTGGTGGGTGTGAGCAAAAAAAAAAAAAAAACCCCAGAAGAATGAAGGTGGATATAAAGAAAAGATGAAAGATTCTATGGCAAGCAAAATACAAGTATTGGGAGTGGGCCATTGACGGCAATAGGGGCTTTTTTGCTTTTAAATGACATCGAAGAATGTCGTGGGGTTTGTGAGACAGAATCCCCTTAACGAAAAGGATGAAGGGCAGAGATTAGGAGAATACGGGCTGACCCCTCTTGGGAGCATGTCTCTGGTCCCCCAACTCTGTGTTCGCCAATGTCTTTGTTCCCTCGACTGTAGTTCCCCCAAGTTTTTGTTCCCTCGACTGGCAGAAGCGGCAGAGAGGTGTTCAAGCTGGATCTGGTCAAGGAGGAACAAAAGTGAACTTCATAAGGCTTAATTTCCCTACAAATATCAGGTGTCCCTGTGGCTCAGTGGTTAAAGCGCGAGTCATTAAGTGGAAAATGAGCATGTCCAGAGGGTCATGGGTTCGAATCCCAGCCATGGCTCGTCCCAAGATGGAAAAAAAAGGGGCAGCAGAGGGACATCCGGAGTCATGAACCGGGTGTGGCCCAACCCCCCTAGAGTGTCAGGAGATAAGGGCCGAAACACTTGCTTGAAGGGGGCTTCTCTTCTGAGGACTCTCTGCTGCCACGCTCTCCACGAGTTTCTTTCTACTGATGCATGGGTAAACCATTGACTTCCGGGAATAGGCCGGAGGACGTCCGGGAAAGACCGGAGGACACTGGGAAAGACCAGAACCAAGGGCTCTGTGGGCTGGCTCCCCACTTTGCCTTAAACATGTGGCTACTAAAAATAAAAGGAAAAGATGCTCCCAGGATTCACCGAAAGGGGGAGAGAATGATGAATCCATCGGTGCTCAACCAATCATGACTGCAAATCCCAAACGGACTAGAACATGGACCAAATGGAATATCCATGTGTCTGTGGAAAGCGTTTCGCTACCACCCGTGGCATGAAGATCCACAGAACAAAGATGGGATGTGTGAAGACCTCATCTGAATGAGCAGCAGCGCACTGCATCAGCAGATAAGACGTCGGAAGACCAAGGCCAGGATTTAAACCACAGTGCCAAGGACATCCACGCTGTTGGTTCGGATGAGGAATTTGCACAGGCCCTCGATGCCAGGCGCCTGAAACTCAACCTGCCACGAGCAAACGAAACTGAAGATTGGGAGAAACTGGATGCAAAAATCGTCCAAAGACTCGATGCACTGATAGGGAAAAGCACCCTGGAACACAAACTAGCCACATATGGGGACATTGTGTATGCCACATGTAGAGACGCCTATGGAGCAAAACTACCCAAAGAGAAAACACCTCCAAAGAAATCCAGACGCCAAGAAAAGATGGACAAGATCAGGGTCCAAAAGAAAAACCTCAAGATGCAAATGAAGACCGCACTGCCAGCTGAAAAACAAGGCTTGGAAAAACTGTGGAAAGACCTGAAAGAAAAACACAGTGCCCTCAGCAAAGCGGAATCTGCGAGGAAGAGGAAGAGCAAAAAGAAGAAGACACAAGAGCGCTTCTTCAGAGACCCCTTCCAGTTTGCCAGAACACTGTTTGAGCAGCCAAAATCTGGGACCCTAAGTGTGGACAAAGGAGTTCTTGAGCAGCATCTGAGGAAAACATACTCTGACCCACAGAGCAAAGCACCACTCGACATTCAAGGTCTGGTGTGGCCAACCAACCCTGAGGAACAGTTCAATGGCAAGCCTCCAACGTTGGCGGAAATCAAGAAGGTGGTCGACAAAGCCAGAGCCAAATCATCACCAGGGCCAAACGGAATACCTTACCAGCTTTACAAGAAATGTCCCAAGGTGCTGGAGTGGCTCCACCGGCTGCTGCGATCGGCTTGGAGAAACCAGAAGATCAGCGGCCAGTGGATGACGGCAGATGGTGTGTACATCCCCAAAGAGCAAAACTCAAGTGACATTAGCCAGTTCAGGCCAATATCACTACTGAACGTCGAAGGGAAAATCTTCTTCTCTGTCATGGCAGCAAGGCTGACCAAGTACCTGATGGAAAACAAGTACTTGGATGTGTCAGTCCAGAAAGGTGGCATCCCAGGCGTGGCGGGCTGTGTAGAACACGCCACAATGATCTGGGACGCAATCCAAAAAGCAAAAACAGAAAAGAGAGACCTGGACGTAGTGTGGCTTGATCTGGCAAACGCATATGGATCTGTACCCCATGAGATGATACAGTTGGCTCTTGAGATGTACCATGTGCCAAAGAACATCTGCGACATGCTCAAGAAGTACTTCAATGGCTTCTCAATGCGGTTCTCTACCAAGGAGTACACAACAGACTGGATCAACTTGGAAGTGGGTATTGCAATGGGCTGTGCAATTTCCCCAATACTGTTCGTGCTGGCAATGGAACTCATCTTGAAAGCAGCAACAAACAACGCGAGACAAACAGACCTTGGCGATGGATACAAGATGCCTCCTCTCAAGGCCTTCATGGATGACACTACAGTGATTTCATCCAGAGAAGACGAGACACGTCATGTGCTGGAGAGGCTGGACGACATAGTTGCCTCATCCAGAATGAAGTTCAAGCCAAAGAAATCACGGAGTCTCTCACTGAGGAAAGGAAAAGTGGCCGGATCTGTGGTCTTCAGTGTTGCCAACCAGGCCATTCCAACAGTCACAGAAGAACCAGTCAAGAGCCTTGGAAGATGGTATGATGATACGCTGAAAGACACACAAAGAGCAAAAGAAACCAAGCAGATGGCGGAGGAAGGCTTGGAGACCATTGACCAGTGTGGGCTCCCTGGCAAATACAAGGTCTGGTGTCTGCAGTTCATGCTGATACCAAAGCTGCTATGGCCTCTGATGATATACGACATCTGCACCAGCATAGTGGAGGCAATGGAAGCCAAAATCAACAAGTTCACAAGGAAATGGCTTGGTGTCCCACCCTGTCTGACTGACATAGCGCTGTACTGTCGCCAAGCAAAGCTGAAACTACCCCTGAAATCCATCCTGGAGGAATACAAAGCAGGGAAGATCAGACTTCAAAGCATGCTGGAGGACTCAGGAGACAAGGTGGTAGAAGCAATTAAGCCCCAGCTGAAGATAGGCAGAAAATGGAAAGTTCAAGAGGCGATGGATTCTGCAAAAGAAAGTCTCAAGATCAGAGAAATAACAGGACACACACAGACCAACAGACAGGGACTGGGGGTGACCAAAACTGAATGGTGGTCAAAGGCCAAAGGAAAAGCCAAAAGAGACATGATGATTCAGGAGATGAGAAAAGAAGAAGACCAAAAAAGACTCCAAAAAGCAGTCCAGCAGAGCCAGCAAGGGCAATGGACAACGTGGGAGAATGCACTCCAAAGAAGTCTCACTTGGAATGACATTTGGCACATGGCCCCTCTCAGGATCAGCTTCATTCTCAGATCTGCATATGACCTTCTGCCCTCAAATGCAAACCTGGTGAAGTGGGGGAAAACAGACGATCCTGCATGCCCCCTCTGCCATGAAAAACAAACAGTGGAGCATGTCCTAAGCTCATGTAAAGTAGCCCTGGCTCAAGGAAGGTACACATGGAGGCACAACCAAGTGCTCAAAGAAATTGTACAAGTAGTCTGGGCTAGTACCAACACCACAAAAGGGAAAATCAGGACTCCAAAAGCACCCGCAACATTCTTCACGGCAGGAGGCAGCAAATCATGGCCAAGAACAACAGTGCCACTCGAAACATGCAGGCAGAGTCTGCTGGACGGGGCAGATGACTGGGAGTGCACTGCAGACCTCCCAGAATGGAAGAGTCACCCAGAGATCATCAGCAAGAGTGGCATGAGACCAGACATAGTAGTCCACTCTAAGTCAACCAAGCAGCTGATCATGATCGAGCTCACGGTGCCATATGAGAACAGAATGGAGGCAGCTCAAATCTACAAGACTGAAAAGTATGCTGATCTGGCAAACAGCCTGAGGAGAGAAGGCTATCAGGTCAAAGTCCTCACTGCAGAAATTGGAGCTAGGGGGTTTGTAGGAACGTCTGCATACAGCCTCATGAAACAGCTCTCAGTTGCAGGGAAGGAAAAAACCAGAGCCCTGAAAGCAATGGCAGAAGCGGCAGAGAGGTGTTCAAGCTGGATCTGGTCAAGGAGGAACAAAAGTGAACTTCATAAGGCTTAATTTCCCTACAAATATCAGGTGTCCCTGTGGCTCAGTGGTTAAAGCGCGAGTCATTAAGTGGAAAATGAGCATGTCCAGAGGGTCATGGGTTCGAATCCCAGCCATGGCTCGTCCCAAGATGGGAAAAAAAAGGGGCAGCAGAGGGACATCCGGAGTCATGAACCGGGTGTGGCCCAACCCCCCTAGAGTGTCAGGAGATAAGGGCCGAAACACTTGCTTGAAGGGGGCTTCTCTTCTGAGGACTCTCTGCTGCCACGCTCTCCACGAGTTTCTTTCTACCCAGCTCTCTGTTCCCCCAAGTCTTTGTTCCCTCGACTGTAGTCCCCCCAGTTCTCAGTTCCCCCAAATCTTTGTTCCCTCGACTGTAGTTCCCCCAGGTATTTGTTCCCCCAGGTCTTTGTTCCCTCGACTGTAGTTCTTTCAGGACTATGTTCCCCTAAGTTTTTGTTCCCTCGACTGTAGTTCCCCCAGCTCTGTGTTCCCCCAAGTCTTTGTTCCCTCGACTGTAGTTCCCCCAGGTATATGTTCCCCAAAGTCTTTGTTCCCTCGACCGTAGTTCCCCCAAGACTATGTTCCCCAAGTTTTTGTTCCCTCGATTGTAGTTCCCCCAGCTCTGTGTTCCCCCAAGTCTTTGTTCCATCGACTGTAGTTCCCCCAGGTCTATGTTCCCCCAAGTCTTTGTTCCCTCGACTGTAGTTCCCCCAGGTCTATGTTCCCCCAAGTCTTTGTTCCCTCGACTGTAGTTCCCCAGGTCTGTGTTCCCCCAAGTCTTTGTTCCCTCGACTGTAGTTCCCCCAGGTCTATGTTCCCCCAAGTCTTTGCTCCCTCGACTGTAGTTCCCCCAGCTCTGTGTTCCCCCAAGTCTTTGTTCCCTCGACTGTGTTTTGTGTTCCCCCAAGTCTTTGTTCCCTCGACTGTAGTTCCCCCAGCTCTGTGTTCCCCGGTCTCCATTGCAGGCAACTGGGCGTAAAACACCATGAAAAAATAAAACAACCGTTGACCTGTCACCTACCCTCCCCCTGCCACCCCAGCTCCTCCCCCCTCCCCCGCCACTCCTTCACAGCTATTAAAAAGCCAACTCATCCTCATCGTTGTGTTTTATTACTCAAATGATGAAAAGAAAACACATACTGCGAATGCAAGTCGTGTAACAAAAAAAAAATGCTTGACGCATGAATCAATGATTGATAAAAGCCATCCAGTAATAGCATAAAAGAGACATAGAAGAAACAGAAACACACACACACACACACACGCACACACGCACGCACGCCACACACACACACACACACACACACACACACACACACACACACACACACACACACACACACACACACACACACACTAATTAATTCAACAAAGAGCGGGAGGGGGAGGAGGGGGGCTGTTAAGATGTTGATCAATCCAAAAATGGGATAGGCCTACTCTACCGAGCGAAAAAAAAAAAAAAAAAAAAACTGGCGGAACACAATATTGTTAATAATGTTTCACAGGGGACTCGAGATCTATGGAAAGCGGCACAGCCCCTCCCCCTCCCCTCTACCTTCCCTGCCCTCCCTCCCCCCCCCCCCCCCCCCCCCCCCCCCCGCCCCGAACACATACACACACACACACCCCCGGAGAGACTCAACCTTTGATGAAGAAAAACGAAATTATTTCAGTCACATTTCACTCACTTGAAAATGAAACATAATCGAAGAACTAAGACGCGACTCATATTTGTATGGAAAGAGAAAAAAAAGCCGGGGCAAGTTTCGTATGTACCGCGAGAATAACCTAATAAATGTCCAGCGACCCAGATTCAGTGGATGAGTGCCGTGGGAAAATACGTGATGGATGGATGCGAAGCTGGGACTATACAGACTCGGGGGAACATATCAGGGGAACATAGAGCCAGGGGAACATACAACTAGGAGAGTATAGACCTAAGCAGTGTGAAGACTGTGAAACATAGACACAGGGAAATGCAGGGACGGGAGAACATGAAGACGGTGGACCATAGAACCGGGGGAACATAGAGCCAGAGGAACATAGAGCCAGGGGTACATAGAACTGGGGGAACATAGAGCCAAGGGAACATAGAGCCAGGGGTACATAGAACTGGGTGGAACATAGAGCTAGGGGTACATACAAGTGGAGGAACATAGAGCCAAGGGGTACATAAAACCCGGGAACATAGACACAGGGTACATAGAACCCGAGGAACATAGACACAGGGGTGCATAGAACTCGGGGAACATAGACACAAAAGTACATAGAACCCGGGGAACATAGACACA
>CM065714.1:136846650-136849150 GCA_033310375.1 Conus canariensis
AGAACCCGCCTGTCTGCCAGGTCCTTCCCACTGTGTTTACTCCACACGAAATGACCGTTTACAATCTTAGAGTTGTTTGCTGGAATGGCCCCATCGGTCATTTAGGAAGTGATTGTATACACTTGGATGAGCATTAGTTTGTGCGTTTGTGCTTGTTGTTGTTGTTGTTGTTGTTGTTGTTGTTGTTCTTCTTCTTCTTCTTCTTCTTCTTCTTCTTCTTCTTCTTCTTCTTCTTCTCCTCCTCCTCCTCTCCTCCTCCTCCTCCTCCTCCTCCTCCTCCTCCTCTTCTCCTTCTTCTTCTTCTTCTTCTTCTTCTTCTTCTTCTTCTTCTTCGTCTTCTCCTCCTCCTCTCCTCCTCCTCCTCCTCCTCCTCCTCCTCCTCCTCTTCTTCTTCTTCTTCTTCTTCTTCTTCTTCTTCTTCTTCTTCTTCTTCTCTTCTTCTTCTTCTTCTTCTTCCTCCTTCTCCTCCTCCTCCTCCTCCCCCCCTCCTCCTCCTCTTCTTCTTCTTCTTCTTCTTCTCCTTCTTCTTCTTCTCCTTCTTCTTCTTCTTCTTCTTCTCCTTCTTCTTCTTCTCCTTCTTCTTCTTCTTCTTCTTCTTCTTCTTCTTCTTCTTCTTCTTCTTCTTCTTCTTCTTCCTCCTCCTCTTCTTCTGGCAAGGAGATTACTTAACACAAAATCACCGTCTACAATATTCGATTAGCTTGCTAGAATGTACCAATCGGCCATTTAGGAAGTAATTATATACATTTGGATGAGCATTAGTTTGTGCTTTTGTGTTTCTTCTTCTTCTTCTTCTTCTTTCTTCTTCTTCTTCTTCTTCTTCTTCTTCTTCCTCCTCCTCCTCCTCCTCCTCCTCCTCCTCCTCCTCCTTCTCCACCTCCTCCTCCTCTTCCTCCTCTTCTTCTTCTTCTGGCAAGGAAACTGCACACGCACGCACGCAAGAACGCCCACACAGACACACACAGAGACACACACACACACACACACACACACACACACACACACACACACACACATATATATATATATATATATAATTGTCTTTATTTTGGTCGGTTGGTTGTTTCAGTCAGGGCAGGACTTACCTGTATGTGATGACAGCCCAGAAAAAGGGCACTATGAGGTGCTGTGTGTCTTTAGGTCCCTTAAATAACGGCCAGGGTGGGCTTCGTCAGTGTCTCTAAGGTGGAGTGTGGGTCAGGATCCACCACTGGTTACAGTTCAAGTTTCCTAGGTTTAAAGCTGATAACAGTTTCGTAGGTGGCTTTAACCTTTTAACTACCGGCTTGTTTTGAGCAGGAGAGAGAGAGAGAGAGAGAGAGAGAGAGTGTGTGTGTGTGTGCACGTGTGTGCGCGCGCGCGTGCGTGCCTCTGTGTGTGTGTGTGTGTGTGTGTGTGTGTGTGTGTGTGTGTGTGTGTTTAGACCACTAGACGAACTGAGATCCTATTAAAACAACAGCAACAAACAAACAAACAAACAAACAAAACAAAACCTGCGAGTCCAAATCCCATTGGATACAAATCTAGCTGTGGATGTAATTTGACGTGAATATGTTCTTGATGTGTTCATGATGTTAATAGCCTTCCACCGTAGTCGCTCGCTTGCGCTTCCGCAATTCTCTTCAGCTCGTCTCATCTGGGTCGTTGTCAGTCATTCTTGATAACGATTTCACTCACATTCATGTAGTCTACACTATAGCTTTTCTCAGACAAGAAAGCTCACATTCATGTAGTCTACACTATAGCCTTTCTCAGACAGGAAAGCTCATATTCATGTAGTCTACACTACAGCCTTCTTCAGACAGGAAAGCTCACATTCATGTCGTCTACACTATAGCTTTTCTCAGACAGGAAAGCTCACATTCATGTAGTCTAAACTATAGCCTTTCTCAGACACGAAAGTTCACATTCACGTAGTCTACACTTTAGCCTTTCTCAGACAGGAAAACTCACATTCATGTAGTCTATACTATAGCCTTTCTCGGACAGGAAATCTGAAGTGACGCACACACAGTCAACATCAACCAAGCTCGGCAACTCTGGTTCCATAATGGAACAGGTAAAGGGACACGACTCAAAAGCAATGATGGTTGCGATATACCAATTCACCCAGATCGCATCTGGACCCGTGGCACACAGAACAAGCCACACAGATAGGCTCTTCCAGGCTTCAACGAATGCTAATTTGTGTTTGTACATCTCTTCCACCGCTGCTGCTGTATGCACGTGTCGGGTCGGGGTATATTTGTGGAAGAAGTGTCCTTATTTGTTCCACGTGGTCTCTGGCCTGCATGTTTGCTCTCTACTGGCGTAGGAACCGGAAAAGAGTGGGAGGAGGGGGAGGGGGGGCTGCCCTTGAAAAATGGGGGGGGGGGGGGCGTCTTTTGCCCCCACTCCTTGTCACCACTCCGCACCCCCACCCCCGGCTTGTCAAGTGCCAGTCTAAACATGAACTAACTCGCCTCACTGGACAACATGATATCCTCGCTTCTATGGACAA
>CM065714.1:136854150-136861979 GCA_033310375.1 Conus canariensis
GAGTTGTAGACGGGGGAAAAAGCAGTTAAAAAGAAAACTGCAGGAGTTGTAGTGGGGAATAATACAGTTAAAAAGAAAAGTGCAGGAGTTGTAGACGGGGAATAATACAGTTAGAAATAAAACTACAGGATTATAGACGGGGGAAATGCAGTTAAAAAGAAAACTGCAAGAGTTGTAGACGGGGAAAAATACAGTATAAAAAAAGAAAAGAAAAGTGCAGGAGTTGTAGACGGGGGAAAATACAATTAAAAAGAAAACAGCAGTTGTTGACTTTGGCAAGGTCACCAGAGAGAAAACTGCAAGAATTGTAGACGCGGGGAAAAGGCAGATTAAAAAGAAAACTACAGGAATTGTAGACGGGGGAAAAAGGCAGATTAAAAAGAAAACTACAGGAATTGTAGACGGGGGGAAAAGGCAGATTAAAAAGAAAACTACAGGAATTGTAGACGGGGGGAAAAGGCAGATTAAAAAGAAAACTACAGGAATTGTAGACGGGGGGAAAAGGCAGATTAAAAAGAAAACTACAGGAATTGTAGACGGGGGGAAAAGGCAGATTAAAAAGAAAACTGCAAGAACTGTAGACGGGGGGCAGATTAAAAAGAAAACTACAGGAGTTATTGACCTCAGCAATGTCACAGAAGAGAAAACTGCTGGAGTTAGAGACTGTGAGGAATACGATGGTAGATAACAAACAAGAAAGGGAGGTAACTAACTCTTGGTCCCATGGTGAGACACTTAAACGCCCACAATTTCTAAACAGATGCTGCCAACCGTCATCAATGCGCAAATGTAGACACAAGGCGCAGAAAACAACTACAAGAACAACGATGATAATAATAATAATAATAATGATGATGATGATGATAAAAGTAATAATAATAATAATTGGATTTATAACAATGATAATGGTAAAGGAACATTGCCTCACTGTGAAGAGCAAGGTTTGTCTTCCTTGTCATTCATTTACTGCGTCTGGCTGTCTCGTTTAGATTTCCTTTCAGTACACTACGATGGGAGTATCATACAATACGATACTGTGTACAGTACCATACAGTTCAGTACAGCTGCGGGGTGTTGTGTTGTTGACAGGGTACTGGGCTTCAACCGGGTGCCGCCAGTGGCGGGCCGGGTGGTCAACATGACCGAGGACATCAGGAGATTGGCCGACAGCAAACTGGCCAGGACCTTCTTCGTTTCACCGGGTAAGTTCTCACACCCACCCCATTTCTTCTCTTTCTTCTTCTTTGTCTGTCTGTCTGTCTGTCTGTCTGTCTGTCTCTCTCTCTCTCGCTCTCTCTCTCTCTCTCTCCTCTCTCTCTCTCTCTCTCTCTCTCTCCTCTCTCTCTCTCTCTCTCTCCTCTCTCTTCCTTCAACATAACTATGAGATCCTGACAATGTCTGAGAATTAGCTGGCAAGGGGAAAATCGGATGGATGATACTCTTGCCACTATGATTAAAGGGGGGAAAATTGTTGTTTGACGTAACTCTTATGTAATTACAACTAGCTTAAGAAGAGAAGAAACGCCTTAAAAAAAACTATTTCATGTTTACAAATTTTAAAAAGCCAGTCCTTTTGAATTCGTCTGAAGGGAGAAAATAGAAAACGTACTTTAATTTGCTCGCACGTAAAAGGAGGGGGGGGGGGGGGGGGGGTCTTCACGTTTGTAGCTGCTCCTTAGTTTAAATGAACCTAAATGAATAAAGCGTATTTGGGAGAATTTCATTGCCGGTTGTCACGTGCATGCCGTTGATTACTGGTTTTATGTACATAAATGAGGGACATGCGCTTATCAAAACAAGCCTATCACATGTCGATGAAATGAGATAATGAGGGTAAAACGGCAATACTGCGGCAATACTCTAGAATTCACTGCCTTTCCATCTCCGTCATGCCCCTTCCTTCCCGACTTTCAAGTCGGCGCTTAAAACGTATCTGTTCAAACGCCAGTTGCAGAATACCGCCAGAAAAAAATACTAAATTACTACATGTCACTCGCACACTTGCTCGTGTACAAATGAGCTATTCGCCGTGTTATATAGTGTGTTTATGCATGCGACATTTGTTCCAGTATGTGTGTGTGTGTGTGCGCGCGTGTGTGTGCTGTGTGCATGCGTGCGTGCGTGCGTCATGCGTGCGTGTGTGTGTGTGTATGAGTGAGTGTGTGTCTGTGTGTGTGTATCTGTGTGTGTGTCTCTGTGTGTCCTGCATATTCTTTTAAAATGTTGAATTGTTAAAACTGGTAAAGCGCTCTGTAGCCTACGTTGTCGGGATGGGCGCTATAGAAATTGTCCTCATTATTATTATTACTATTGAAACACAGACGTGTTTCGACCTCTTAGGTTTTCGTCAGGCGAGATAAACAACACTCAGGACAACGAAAATGAAGAACGAGCAATCGCTCATCTCGTCCAATTCGGCGCTAGATGGGCGTTTCCATGCTCGTGCTTATGTTCGTTGTCCTGAGTGTGGTTTATCTTGCCTGATGAAGACCTAAGAGATCAAAACGCGTCGTGTTTTGTCTTGTGATTCGTTTTGTTCATGTTTGGCGGATGCAGTACTTAAAAGTTTTTTAAGCTTTATGATATCCTTGTTAGGATCCGGTTTGGAATGAGTGACCTCCAGGAAAGTCTGTATGTGCGTACTGAACTGAACTCTCACGATGCATGGCCCTTTAGGGACAGGGTTGGAAGGGAATTAGCAGCATGTGTTTTAGCAGTCCAGCATGTGCTCTTTTGAGGCCAGCTGTTACCAAGACTGTTTCTCGTGCATTTTCAAAGGGCCAGATTTTATCAGCTATACGGCCATTCATTATGGTTCAAAAGAAGAAAGAAAAAAAAAACCATGAGAACTTTTTTTTTTCTTAAAAGGTTCCAGACTGCATGAGTGTGAACTAGTCATCACAAGTGCCTAAACACAGCGAACTATGTTGCTTTCTTTCTTCATGCCAGAAACATTGTGCACGCTCAGCAAAAGAGTTGACGTTTTTTGTACCCCATAGAAATGAGCAGATGCCAAAATTCATACCCCCCCCCCCCCTCTCTCTCTCTCTCTTTCTCTGTGGTGTGTGTGTGTGTGTGTGTGTGTGTGCGCGCGCGCGTGCATGTGCGTGCGTGCGTGTACGTGCGTGCGCGCGTGTGTGTATGCGTGTGTGTGTCTGTGTGTGTCTGTGTGTGTGTGTGTCTCTCTCTCTCTGTCTCTCTGTCTGACTGACTGTCTGTCTGTCTGTCCACAGCGGGTAACCTGTGTTTCCACGGGTCCTGCTCCTACTACTGTGACTCGGGCCACCCGATCTGCGGCCACCCGGACCAGCTGGAGGCCTCCTTCATGGCCTTCCTGCCCCCGGAGAAGATGGCGCGCCGCCAGACGTGGCGCAACCCCTGGAAGAGGTCCTACAGCAAGCACCGCAAGGCCTACTGGGAGGTGTACCCGGACCTCTGCCACAAGGTGCGCCTCAAGGCGCCCTACAACAGCGGCCGCCGGCTGCTGGACATCGTCGACATGTCCGTCCTCGATTACCTTATGGGTCAGTGTGGGGAGGGGGGGGGGGGGGGGGGCGTGTATGAGGTGTGCGAGAGAGGGGAGGGGGGAGGAAGGAAAGGGGGTTGCGGGGTTAGGAATAGGTGAAGATATAATGAGGTGGGGGGGGGGGGGGGTTAAGGGGGGAGCGGTGGGGAAGCGAAAGGTTTCTTCGTTTGGTTAACTGGGTTGTCTGTCTCTCTTCCTGTGCCTGTCTCTCTCTGACTGGCCGTCTGTGAGATGGCGCTGTCTCTGTCTCTGCCTGTCTCCTCAGTCTCGCTGTGTGTCTGTCTCTTTCTGTCTGTCTGTCTCTCTCTCTGTCTCTCTGTCTCTGTCTCTGTCTCTCTCTCTCTCTCTCTCTCTCTCTCTCTCTCTCTCTCTCTCTCTCTCTCTGTCTCTCTCTACATTAAAGTGGAAGTGTGTTACGTTTCTTTGATGTTATTTCCATTTTCTGTATTTTCAAAACTTTTTTGTGCGTTCAGTCTCTGTTTGTTGTTTTTTTTGGTTTTGTTTTGTTTTGTCGTTTGTTCATTTTTCATTTCGCAATTTTTTTTTGTTCCCCTCTTGGGCGAGGGCTGGATGTAAAAAAGCATGAACTTGCTTATCTGTTACCCTCGATAATAAAGAATTTGTCTTTGTCTTTGTCTTCTCTCTCTCTCTCTCTCTCTCTCTCTCTCTCTCTCTCTCTCTCTCTCTCTCTCTCTCTCTCTCCGCTTGCGTGTGTCTGTCTACTGTTCCATGTGTGCGCCACGTACATGTAAGTGCGTCCGCGCTTGTGTGTGTGTGTGTGTGTGTGTGTGTGTGTGGTGTGTGTGTGTGTGTGTGAGAGAGAGAGAGAGAGAGAGAGTTTCAATACCATTACAAACAGATCAAGAAATAGCCTTGTATAATGTAAGATGACTTGTTTATCTTAAGCGCTATTAACATAAGAAAAAAATCCCAGGGAAGGAGAGGATAAGGGGGGGGGGGGGGGGGGCGAGGGGGGGGGGGGGTTGGGGGTGTAGAGGCTTTTTGTTTGTTTGATCGTTCGTTTGTTTTTTGTAAACAAGAAAGTGTACGTACTGCTGAAACATCTGGACAATTAATGTGTGGTAGTGTCACCAAACGAAGCGGTAAACTGCAGCAGCTGGTATTTGGATTCACACTACTTCTACCTGTCTTTAAATTTGGCCTTTCGCCTCTTCCCTTCAAAAGTGGGAGAGGGAAGGGAGGAGGGGGTTGGGGAGCGGTGCACTACAATTACCTACGCCTGTAATTTCCTGTTGTTGTTGTGTGTTTTTTTCTATTTTCTTTTTTTTTTTTTTTTTTTTTTTTTTTTTTTTTTTTTGCTGGTCCCAACCTCTACGCCACCTCAGAGGCAGTGCACCCACGCCGCTCACTCCGACACCCCGTCCATACCCACAGCCCGGTCGGCCCCGCCGCAGCCCCGGCACCAGCAATCCACAGGGAGCAGTCAATGTCAAGTCGTCAAGAGGCAACCCACCGGAGGAGACACTGCACTGCTGCCGAGTCACTTCGGTGGTGTTCAGTGGCGCCTGTTCTGATCTAACATACGCAGGACACAACCTACTAAGCCCCCTACTGACGACAATAATTGCTTAGTCGCGGAGCCGGCGTGAGTGAGCTCTCCCTCCGGAGGGCGCCACCACGTCCGTCCAACGACAGCCCCCATGTACTCGTCGATACCGGTGACCCCGACGGAACCAAACCAAGGCCACAGACGTGGAGAGGACATCGAAATTGAGGTCACCATGAGAGCAGGGCATGAAGGGCCACAGAATTTGAGATTTTTTTTTATGCTGATCGATGAGAATGAGGATGATTAAGATGATGCTACGGATTTCCATTTCGGTCTGAGACTACATGACAGGGCTGTACTCTACGCTTCCTTTCATAATATATCCCGGCGTCAACCAGGCCCGAGAGATACAGGCACCTGCAGTGTTGGTCAGGAAATTTGAGCAACACTCTCAGAAACGCATCCATTAAGTGGATGAAACTCGACTGTGTGGTCCCAGTCTTCCCAACTGAGTCCGCAGCAACTCAACTCTGGGTAGGAGCCGGTCGGGGCAGAAAAACCCACATGACTTCTGATGGGATTCGAACCCACGACCTCCCAGCCGGGAGTCCGCGACGCTAACCACTTCGCCACGGCGGCTGGTTTCTTTTTGATTTTATAATCTAAAGTATAGGTAACCTCAGCCGCTGGATGTGAACTTTATGCTGCTTTCCCCCGATTAAAACGAACATGGGATCTGTCTTATCTGTGGATTATCATGATCACCTGGCGAGTTGGGCTGCCCTGTAATAGCCCTTACCAGTGGGAGAGGATTCTAGTTAAACGCAAAGACCACTCCATTCATTGCGATGCAGGGGAGGATGTATGCATGGGTATGCGCTCGGATATTATGCACGTGTGTGTGTGTGTGTGTGTGTGTGTGTGTGTGTGTGTGTGTGTGTGTGTGTTTGTGTATGTGTGTGTGTGTGTGTTATGTGTGCTTTGTGTGTGTGTGTGGTTTTGCTTATATACGTGCGTATGTGCGCGTTGTGTGTGTGTGTGTGTATATGTGTGTGTGTGTGTGTGTGTGTGTGTGTGTGTGGTTTGCGTGCATGCGCGTGGTGTGTGTGTGTGTGCGTATAATTATATATATATATATATATGTGTGTGTGTGTGTGTGTGTGTGTACCTGCGTGCGTGCGTGCGTGCTTGCTTGCATGCGTGCGCGCGCGCGTGTGTGTGTGTATGTGTGTGTGTGTGTGTGTGTGTGTGTGTGTGTGTGTGTGTGTGTGTGTGTGTGTGTGTGTGACATTAAACCCTAAAAGGATAAACCAACGTTGCAATGTGTGTGTGTTGGTCTGTGACAGGTAACTTAGATCGTCACCATTACGAATCATTTCGTTCTTTTGGCAACGATTCCGTCATTCTTCATCTGGACAACGGACGGGGGTGAGTGGCCGCGGGTTTATTGGCTGATTTATGCGTTACTGTGTATTTAATGATTTGCTATGCTGATTAGCACTAGTAGTACAGGGAAAACAAATTCTATCGCTACCTAGCTGTTGTTCTCACTTGGTTTTATTAATGGTATGGGAAGCGTTATGATGATGATGATAACGATAGATAGATAGACAGACAGACAGACAGATAGATAGATAGATGGACAGTGTGAGTGTATGCGTGCGCATGTGTGTTTGAGCGTATGTGCGCGCGTGCGTGCGTGCATGCGTGCATGTGTGTGTGTGGTGTGTGTGTGTGTGTGTGTGTGTGTGTGTGTGTGTGTGTGTGATGGATGAATTAGATTGAAGAAGATAGAAAGAAAGAGGCTAAGAAACAGACACAGAGCAAGCGAGCGAGCGAGCGAGCACATGAGAGAGACAGAGACAGAGAGAGAGACAGACAGACGACAGACAGACAGACGAGAGATAGACGGACGGACAGACAGACACGCTTGAATCCATCTTCTCCTTTGCCCACACCATTCTCTCATCCATCCATCCATCCATTCAATCATACACTCCTCTACCCACTCACCAACCCACAACCACCATCCACTCGACTCATCCCACCCTCTCTCTCTCTCTCTCACTCTCTCTCTCTCTCTCTCTCTCTCTCTCTCTCTCTCTCTCCTCTCTCTCTCTCCTCCCTCTCTCTCTCTCTCGATTTACATACGGCGGAAATGGAGCTGCCATGTGTCGCTTATGAAGTTCAGCAATAGAGGATGAAATTCATTTCGTATTTAGCTGTCCAGTATTAAATGACCTAAGAAGTAAATTTATTCCATCAAAATGTTATTGTAGACCATCTAGTTTTCGTTTAGTATTGCTATTGTCAACAAAAAATGAAAATACTATAAGAAGTTTTGCAATTGACCTGTATAAATCATTTCAACGTATCAGAGCCTTTTCTCAGTAAGGACGAGCAGAGTGAACGTGTTAGTACATTTGACATAGTTTCAGTGAACTGATCATGTTGATTTTGATGTTCTGATTGTTGTTTAGTTCTCATAGATTCGATCCCCTTCAGATGGGGCCTTGGCCTTGTTGAATAAATCATTCATTCGTTAACTCTCTCTCTCTCTCTCTCTCTCTCTCTCTCTCTCTCTCTCTCTCTCTCTCTCTCTCTCTCTCTCTCTCTCTCCACACACACACAGCTTCGGCAAGACGCAGCACGACGAGTCGTCCTGCATGGCGCCGCTCCTGCAGTGCTGCAGCATCCGTCTGTCCACCTTGCAGCGGCTGGCTCGCCTCTACGCCGGCCCCGCCTCGCTCAGCGCCGTGCTGCGACAGTCGCTGGCCCGAGACCACGTGCGCC
>CM065714.1:136862079-136869579 GCA_033310375.1 Conus canariensis
GGGCAATGGAAAAGTATATGTTAAACCAGAAAAATGGCTTAGAACATGCACACGCTATATCTTGGGAATATTTGGTCTTCCAAGAGTTCAAACGTATCTTGTATATTAAATTAGAAATATGTCTAGGATATGTTCCCATTACATATTTATCTTGAGACTTCTTAGTTCGGAAACAGCTTTCCAATAACGAATGTATTTCATATATATCTAACTTCAAATTACTTTTTGCAGCATTGCCCATTACCCCGCGTCTGGCTAGTTTATCTGCTATTTCATTCCAATAAATACCACAGTGTGAAGGGACCCAGCAGAAGACTATATTTATTCCTGTGGAAATAATGTAATTAATTAGATGCTTTATTTCAAAGATTACATCTTTCCTTGCTTTAACATCCCAAACTTTCAAACTATCTAACACTGCCTTAGAATCAGCACAAATAAAAATGTTACAGAAAGAATGATTACTATCACAAAATAAAGAGTAATGCCATAAGAATAGCATACAATTCTGCCGTGAAAATAGAAAATCCTTTTCCTAGGCTGTATGCTTTTTGAACTTTTAAAGCCGGAATACAAAACCTGAACCTGCACTTAACTGGCAAACGGAACCATCCGTAAAATTTTTTAAATGATTTGAATATTTGTTTTCTAAGTTTTCTCTCACTTTAGAAGTTAAAATGTTGATGTTATCATTTTTCCGGACATCAGTGTAATCTACATCAAAGATAGCTTGTCTATGTTCCATGGAGGCACCGGGGGAACAACAGGAGCAGGTGAGAGTGAAGTGACATCAATATTGCATTTTCAAAAGAATCTTTCGTGTAATTTCGAACGGGACAAAGATAACCTAGCTGTTGAGCTCTTTTGGGATATTCAACATTTGAATCCATCAACACTTCGTTTTCGACTGAGTTAGGTACTGAAAGACTTCTTGCGATATATTTGGCCACAGCTAATCTACGTTGATCTGACAGTGATAGCATATTAATTTCTTTGTACACCTTCAACGTGCTTGTGTGCACTGGGACACCAAGCGCTAATTTGAGAGCTTTGCTGTCTATACTTTGCAATTTTTTCAGTAGGCTTTGAGGGGCTGAAAAATAAACTTCTTGTCCGTACACTAGTTTTGATCTTATTAGAGAATTAGCTAGGTGCAGGAGGGTTTTTGTATCTTGAGCCCACGGTTGAATACAAATAATTTTCAATAAGTTTAAACGTTTCCTTGTTTTAGCTATCAAGCTTTCAATGTAAAAACGCCAGTTCAGTTTAGGGGTTAAATTCACACCAGAAATTTTATGTTTTGTGAGTACTGCAATTCAGAACCATTCAATTTGAAGCTTGGCAAATACACTGGATTGTCTCCATTATTGAAAAACATTAACTGTGTTTTTTCACCTGAGAGAATAAGCCCGTTATTTTCCATAAAGTTGTTTAATTTATCTATCTCTAACTGATATATCTTCTGTATATGATTCGTAATTCTCTTGCCAGTATGCTTTCGGATATTTGTATTTATCCACATAGCAATGTCATCAGCATATTGTACTAAACTCACACTTTTTGATAATATCTTTGGAAGATCATAATAAGAATGTTAAACAACATGGGGGCTATAATAGAACCCTGTGGAATTCCGATATCAATGCTCTGAAAAGACGAGTAAACTTTCCCTATTCTTGTACATATGGATCTCTGCGATAAAAAAAAAACTTTTAAAGTATTGAAACATCGTTCCATTAATTCCTATTTCTTTCAATTTATAAAGTAGTCTAGCGTGCCAGATACTATCATACGCTTTTCTGATATCAAAAAAGGTAGCAAGTGTACTTTTCCGTCTAGCAAACTGCTTTTTAATTTGACTTGTAAGTTTCACCAAATGATCTATTGTACATCGACCTTTGCGAAATCCCGCTTGATTCACTGGGATTATACTTTCTTTTTCACAAAAATATAAAAGACGTCTTTGTATAATCTTTTCTAACAACTTTCCAACGTGAGAGGTTAGTGCTATTGGCCTGTAGCTTCCAATGTCTGACCTGGGCTTACCTTGTTTTGGAACTGGGACTACAACAGATCTCTTCCAGATACTAGGGAGAGTTCCATTAAACCAACATTTTTGGTAAAATGAGTGCAGTAATCGTTTCCAATGTGAAGGCAAGTGGTATAACAGTTGATAGGATATACCATCTAGGCCAACAGCACTTGAATTTGAAGAAAAAGATTCTAACGTCTCACAAAATTCATCATATGTAATAGGAGCGTTTAAATAATGGAAATGATTTGGTGGTGGATCCTGATAGATAGTTCGTTTTTCTTCCTCCTCTCTAAAACACCTGATAGATGGACTGAGACTAGACAGCAAGTTATTTTCTGAAAATATTTTGACGAATGCCTCAGCTTTCTCCTGTGAGGATGGAAGAGCATTATTATCTAACTTAATTGGGTACTGTTGCAAGCAATAACCATTTTTCAATTTTTTAACCATTTTCCAAACCTTATGGATATCTTTTGATTCCGATATTTTGGATCTACAAAATTCTGAGAAATGTATTCTTTTCGCTCGGGCAACAACCCTGTTACTGTTATTTTTGGCATGTTTCATCGCTATGAAGTTTTCATCTGTTCTCACTTTCAGCCAAGCTTTATAAGCTTCTTTTTTAAGAGCTACAGCTATCGCACAGTCTAAATTCCACCATGAATTACCAACATATTTCCACTGTTGGGCATCTTTACAAATAGGAATAGATTTTCCGGCAGCCTGTAAGACATGTCGACAAAACTCTGTATAATATGCATCTATACCTTCATTTTCAATACTACTGAAATGTGTATTGGACAAGATCTTTTCATACAGAGACCAGTTTGCATTTTTATATGAAAATTTTGGGATACTATCTTCATTTCCATCTTCTTCATTTTCAATATGTTCCTTTAACTGTATGATGATTGGGAAATGATCGCTGCCCAAAGTATCATCCTCTGTTGACCATACCGAGTTTACTGCCAATTCCGGAGAAATTAAAGATAAATCAATAGAAGTAGGTTTATGAGTGGAAATGTCTGGCAGTCTGGTAATACTACCATCGTTTAATAAAACCAATTTGGAGTCAACAATATTTTCAACTAAACGGTTGCAAGTTATAGTGGTGCAACCATATTCCCAAAATGGAGCATGCGCATTAAAATCTCCCAGTATTACCCATTTGTTGTTTGACAAAGGAAGGTTTTTTATCCAGTCTGTATTATCTGCCTTTGGGCCACTGGGATAGTAAGCAGAAATTATGTTTAAATTTGTCTGCTTGTTCAGTTTTACAGTAACCCCAGTTGCGAAAACTTCAGCATTAGTAGGAATAGGAGGGTTCAGAGGACAATAATTTAGATCCCTTCTCACATAAATGGCAGTTTGAATCTTTTTACCATCATTCCTATAGTTATACAAAGGTGGATAATAAAAATTTCGTATTTTCGGGAGCTTATGAACATCTACATTTAGTGATTGTAATGCTAGCACTGAATAATTATGTTGATATATATGATTTTCAAAGTGTAAGAGATTTGTTGATATAGACCGACAGTTCCATTGAAATATCAATAAATTATCATTGGAAGTTTTCATAAGACATAGTTAACAGAATCGAATGGCAAGGTGAAGTTGACGAGTCACCAAGGGACGAATTGCCAGCTGAAAGAGTCCCATGTGTCCCCTGCACGAGGATGGAAATGCCACGGACCGGGAGCTCCGACACGACCAGCAGGAGGTGGGGGGAATGGCTCGTGGTCCCAGGGCCTCTCCCGCGTGTCTGATTCTGGCGATGTCTCCGACGTTGCTTCTGCCAAAAGAGACGATGGACATGCCGCCCCAGATTTCCGGCGAGGATGCTGGTACCTCTGTCAGACGGGTGGATGGCATCCTCAGGAGCCGGTTGTTGAAAGGATCAAGGTTCTCATGAGAGAGAAGTGATGTCTGATGACGAGGAATTTCAGAAAACAATAATGCGTTGAATAGTTGTCGCCTCCCCTCCAGAATCTGATCTTTGACTGGCGTTGCTTTGCTTACCACGATTTTTGTTTTCGGAGATTGCTGTTTGATTTTGTTGACAACGCTAATAATCTTTTTTGCTGTAACTCCGGGGTCAGTACTTTTCAGATCATTTATTCCAGTATGCAGTATCACACAATCAACCGGAACTTCTGAACCAATGTTTTCAAGTTCTTTTTCACAGTCTGAGATCTTGAAAGCTCTTTTGGAGACAACTTTAAGTCCGTAGGCTTCTCCCAGGCGCCTAGCGTTGACTCTTGACATAACAGTCGTGCAAAAAAAGAACATTGGGAAGAGAGTCGGAATGTACCTTTTTGGCGTCATCGGACTTGATGCCAATAGATTTGACGTCAGCCAACTGTTCCTTTTTCTTTTCTTCAGTCATTACTATAATGACTGAAGAATTGTTGGCCTGCACTTGTTTTCCCCCACTACTTAATTGTTCAGCCTTTTTCTTTTCTTCTGATGGTTTTTCTTCTTGTTTTTGTGGCACTGACTGAGAGGGGACTTTTGCTGAATTAAATTGTTTTCTGTGGGCTGGAGACTTCAGCTTGTCTGCATATGTCGGTATGTTGCTGCGTTCTGTTGTGTCGGGAAATGTTGTTGTTGGACTATTTGTTTGTGTTCCAACACTTACAGTTTCAGCTTGTTTGTAGCTCCATTCTTTTATTCTATCTTTCGTCAGCTCCTCTAATTTCTTTTCCACGACCGAAATTCTGTGGCAGAGCATTTTAACTGTGCACGTCAGTAATTCAAAGGAACTTTCAGGCTGACCAGTATTTTTGCAAGGGTCTTCGCCAGCCGTTGTAGGGTCTGATATGCTGTTGCTGCTCGCTTGGCCAGATCCCCGCTCGCTCCGAGTCGGAGATTGAGTCTGAGGTTCAAGCCGAGAACATTCACAAGACTCGAACTTACTATCTGTTGAGCATTTTTTCTTTTCTTTCTTTGTGGCTGCTCTTGTTTTTACCATTTTGTATGTCGTACGAACTTACTGGATTTTTCGATGCGAGCTAAACGTGTACGTTGAAGCAATCCACCATGTTGGCGTAGGAATCCCTGTGTGTGTGTGTGTGTGTGTGTGTGTGTGTGTGTATGTGTGTGTGTGTGTGTGTGTGGTGTTTTCCTAGTTAAGTGCCCTGCATAAGAGTTTTCGCAAATGCGCATGATCGGAAAATGTAATTTACTGCACATACCTTTTAGAGATACTTTCGGTGTAAATAGATTTCAAAGTGGTTGGAGTGGGAAGAGGCGGAGGGGTGGGGGTGGGGGCAAAATTCATATCACACAAATCAGCCGATGTACGCGGTATGAAAAGAATTCAAGGTTTGTGTAAAACTGTGAGGGATTTTCAGATCGATTCATCCTTGAAGCTACATTTGCAAAGTCGCCACGGGAAAGATACGCCCTGATTTTCACATCTTAGTGATTGATAGAGGTAGATTTCAAATCGTTCTGAAGGAAGACAGACTGGCAAATGCTCAAACAAACTGCACCAGAAGTTTATTCGGCTACATATTAAATGTTGGCCTTACGGCGATTTATGAAGTGTTCAAGCAAGAATCATTCTCTCTCTCTGTCTCTGTCTCCCTGTCTCTGTCTCTGTCTCTGTCTGTCTGTCTTCTTCTCTCTCTCTCTCTCTCTCTCTCTCTCTCTCTCTCTCTCTCTCTCTGTGTTGTGTGTGTGTGTGTGTGTGTTGTGTGTTTGTGTGTGTGTGTGTGTGTGTGTGTGTGTGTGTGTTGGTATGTGTTGGTCTGTTTCGTCCGTCTGCCTCTGCTTAATACCCGTATCAAACCCATACACACTTAGCAAACCAGTAACGAGACAATATAAGCACTTGAGAGACAAGCTCAGGCAATATACAACAACAAAACAAACAACCACAAAGCACAAACAAACGAACGAAACAAAAAAAAAGAAAGACCATAACATAGTTAAACTAGCTGAACATAATGATGAGGAAAATTATTATTATTATTATTGCTATCATTATTATCATTATTATCATCATCATCATCATCATCATCATCGTCATCATCATCATCATGTGGGTGTTCCAAGGCGAAAAAAGTGGCCTCAAGACAGCGCAGACCCTTTTCCAGGGGAAGTAATTGTTGGTTATGGTTGGTACAGACTGAAGCAGTTACTCCCCATGAACATACTGATCTTGCTGAACGACCCCAAGATACACCAAGGGATCGGAACTATGGATCTGTGGTTATCTCTATGCATACAGATCCACTGCCAAAATTTAATGTGTTCGTCTTCGTACCATGGTCCATCTTTCTGCCGAGCTCCGTTAAAATCACTTCTGTTGTGCTTGCATACTCTAGTACACACATAACAAACAAATAAACAGACACGCATGAAAATATAGCCAGCTTGGCGTAGAGAGAGAGAGAGAGAGAGAGAGAGAGAGAGAGAGGGGGGGGGGTGGATGGGTGGGAAGTTTGATAGATGGATGGATAGATATATAGATAGATAGATCGATAGACAGACAGACAGACAATGCTGCTTACAGCTCAGCCAAATGCAAACAAGCCATATCAGGGCTGTCAGAAAAGTTGCAAACAGGCATCGTTCTCTCATCTCGTCATTTCTTTCTTACGTTTTTTTCCCCTCGTTTATCACATGTCCTTGTCTTGTTTGTAGGAGGTAAATGAATCGAATCGTGTTGCTTTTGCCCCGGTGTCCTTTTTCTCGGTTAGTTTGGCAGCTTGGTGACACAGAGTTTCTCTCTTCTAGTTTTGTTTTGTTCATTTGCTTTTAAGGAGAGGGGTTTGAAGAAAGGCAACGGCGGAACTCCGTGAAGTATTGGAGGTCTTCAATTCTCCGGCCCCCAACGATTGTCGCTAGATCATGGGAATACTAAGAGGAAGTTCAAGTGCCAGTTTTCTTCATATAAACGTATAGATGAATTAGAATATATATGTGTATGTTTCTAGTAGGTTTTCGGTAAATATCGCACGCACTCACACACACGCGCGCGCGCGCGCGCGCGCACACACACACACACACACACACACACACACACACACACACACACACACACACACACAAGCACGCACGCAGGCACTCACGCACCTACGCACGCAATCACTCACACACCAATGCGCGCACGCACGCACGCACGCGCGCGCGCGCGCACCACACACACACACACACACACACCACACACACACACACACACACACACACACCAAGAGACCGGAACTATGGATCTATGGTTATCTCACGTTTTCGTCTGTTGAGCTGGATTCAACAGCAGAGTGCCATGTTGTCATGTCCATGCATTGCCAGAGTGCTATATTGTCATGCTTTTCCAGCGTGCCATACTGTCATGTCCATGCATTGTCAGAGTGCCAAATTGTCATGTCCATGCACTATCAGAGTGTTACATTGTCATGACCATGCATTGGCAGAGTGCTATATTGTCATGACCATGCATTGTCAGAGTGCCATAT
>CM065714.1:136872079-136877079 GCA_033310375.1 Conus canariensis
GACATGTAATGCACCACGGAGCTTCTTCGCCTTTGAATAGATTAAAATGGGCGTAAAAGGAGTGGCCCGTGTGCAAAGAAGAAGAAGAAAAAGTGGGAGGGGAGGGGAAGAGGAGAACTACAAGAACAAGGAGGGAGAGAGAGAGAGAGAGAGAGAGAGAGAGAGAGAGAGAGAGAGAGAGACCAAACAACCAAGTCTTTAATTCATCTTCTTTCCATTGATAGTCCAGATTAATCTCGAAGCGATCATGATAGATTTTAGTCATTAAACAAGAAGCTTCCTGACCGTGGGGTTGGGGACTATTATATTAGACACTGCTCAACAACAGTTTCGTAAATGTCATTGAGGCTGGAATGCTGGAAATCTGTTCTAATGATACTCGGCTCTTACGTTTTTTCTCCTGTACCCCATAAACAACAAAATTAAAGGGTTTTTAGTTGGCAGAGATTCTTCAGCAGATGAATACCGACACCTTCCTACCAATGGCAAGCAAGTTTACAGAATTCAGCGAATCACGGAGCCCGACATATGAACACAACAGCAGAGGCACAGAGATCAAGCAGCGAAACGAAGCTTCAATGAAACCACCTCATTTCAGATTGACCTTCTTTCCGTTGGAAATCCACTTTTTAAAAAAAAATGTCTTACATGAGGGCAAAAATGTAAATCAGAAAAACTTGTCCTAATTATGTTCAACTCTTATGCTCCTCCTACCCCCCACCCAAACCACCACCCCGCTCGCCACAAATCTCGTTGCCGGGTTTTTCTCTCGAGAGTTCTGAAAGATCACGCCGCACGCTGTCACGAAGTTCTCATGCCTTCCACGGCAAACGGCTAGCTCACGCTCAAGGCCAACTTTAGGTCTGGTTAAAAGAAAGAGAGAGAATGGTGGGAGGAATAAGAGGTGGGGGGGGGGGGGGGGGAGCGTGGGGATGGAAGGTATCACAATGCAGTCGTTGATAGCATGCAGCAGCGCTCGGGGGAGGGGAGGGGGGGGGGGGGGGGGGGGGGGAGGGGGGGGGGGCAGGGCGGAGGGGGGGGGGGGGGGGGGGGTAAGAGGAGACTGGCAAACAGTTGGAGAGGCGCTCTGACAACCAGGCCCCATTTGAAGTGAGGCGGTCGTCTATTTTAGTTCCTCTACGATGATGATGGAGCACGTCTGCTGTGTCTTTTGCCTGAGAATGACAGCGAGTTCATTCGGGGTCAGCTCAGACAGAGAGAGCACTGCGGTCGGCCTGGTTTTTAGTGAGTGAATGCATGGACAAGCAACGTACCTTTCTGTTCAGCTCTGCACTTTGAAGTGAGAGACAACCAACCACTCACTCACTACCTTGCCTTCAGCCAAGTGAGTATCTCAATGTTGTGTGCGTTGGTAATGTCGGTGTCCCCACTAGAATGTCGCGGGAGGGGGGGGGGGGGGGGTAGGGGTCTGAAGAGGCGGTGGGGGGGTGGGGGTGGGGAGAGAGAAACAGGATTGGAGGGGAGGGAGGGAGGTGAGAGTGATGGATGCTCACCATGCTTCATGTTTGGTGAATTTAATACAGTGCAGGGACAGCCTTCGCCATCCTGTCTGACACCCCCCCCCCCTCCTCTCCGCCCCCTCCCCCTCACCAGGTCTCGTGTTGCTGATAAGCTTTCCCACTGGTGGTGTGTCATCCCATTTCTCTCATTCCCGATTCGCTTATGCCCAGTCTGATCCCACTTCCACAAGAGGATTAAGCGAGCAGTATGAGAGGGAAAAGAAATGGAAGTGCGTGTATGTGTGTGTTGGGGGGGGGGGGGGGGGGAGGGGGGCGGGATGGAGAGAGAGAGGGGGTGGGTGGAGAAAAGAGAGGGGGATGGATGAAAGAGGGGGACCTACAGTCATCTGATGAGGAGAAAGGTTGACAAACTGGGGCTTCCGCTTTGTCCTTGGTGGTCTGACACACATTCAGCTACTGGGAAATAAGCTTAAAAGTGGCCCACAGCGAGCAAACGCAACACAGACGCACGCACGCGCAAGCGCACACACACGTGCACATACCCACGCCCGCAGGCACGCACGCACACACACACACATATACACACTCTCACTCACTCAAACACATAGAGATGCGCGCATCATACACACACGCGCGCGCGCGCGCGCGCGCACACACACACACACACACGCACACACACTCATTCATTCACTCAGACACGCGCACACACACACGTGCGCGCGCGCACACTGCATGCTCGCATATGCACACACATGTACACACATAGCGCATACGCTATACACACACACACACACACACACACACACACACACACACACACACACACTTGCACACGCACATTCACACACACACGTGCGCGCCCGCGCGCGCGTACACACGCACACATATATACACACACACATACACTACCATCACCACTACCACCACCACTACCGCCATCACTACTACCACCACCACCAACACACATGCACACACAAGTTCACACACCACACACACACACACACACACACACACACACACACACACACACACAAATACACACTTGGCGCGCGCGCGCGCGCTAACACAGAGAGAGAGAGAGAGAGAGAGAGAGAGAGAGAGAGAGAGAGGCGCGCGGCGCGTAAGCTCTTGAAAAGGCCGCTTTGATTCCCGGACTGAGCAGAGAGGCGATTTGGTGCCAGGTATTTCCCCGAGGTAAAAGGTTATTGGGACAGGCCAGGAAGAGTGAAAAGAAATGGGAGAGGGAGGGGGGGGGGGGGGGGACGAAACGATGAGAGAGAGAGAGAGAGAGGTTAGTGTCAAATGTAACTGTGGCAGTGTTTTCTATCCTCCCCTCGACCGTTTTTATTCAAACAAGGGCCCATGCAATCTTTTCTAAAGGAGACAAGGCCTTTATTGTATAAATTGTTCGACTCTCTCTCTCTCTCTCTCTCTCTCTCTCTCTCTCTCTCTTCTCTCTCTCTCTCTCTCTCTTCGTGCGCATGTATGAGCATGAGTCCATGCAAATGCTGCCGAGTGCCACGTTTCCTGGTTTATCTGTGTTATGTAAGACGTTCGTTTGTGACTGTGTGGGCCCCTGACCTGTGACGCGCTCTTGCTTCCGTGTTTTTTACCGACCACACTTCTGAACTTTTTTTTTTCTCTCTCCCTGTTCGTTTCAAATAGGAAAACAACATGATCCATTGGAACAAAAACATGCCCACCAATGGAGAGAGAAAAAAATCAACTGGCTGGGAATAGTCCACTAGTGAAAAAAAAAAAAGATTGTCCACATTTGGGGAAAGTCTACCGACGGGGAAAAAGATCCATCGGCAGTGGAGAAGAGTTACTAATGGAGAACATGGCCCACCAGTGGAGGCAACAGATCCATCACTCCACCACTGTTAAAAAAAAGTCTAACACTGGAGGAAAGGTCCAGCACCGGAGAAAAAGGTCCAGCACTGGAGAAAAAGGTCCACCGCTGTAGAAAAAGGTCCACCACTGTAGAAAAAGTCCGCCACTGGAGAAGAAGGTGCACCACTGTAGAAAAAAGTCCACCACTAAGGAGAAAAAGGTCCATCGCTGTAGAAGAAGGTCCACCACTGGAGAAAAAGGTGCACCACTGTAGAAAAAGTCCGCCACTGGAGAAAAAGTCCGCCACTGGAGAAGAAGGTGCACCACTGGAGAAAAACGTCCACCACTAAGGAGAAAAACGTCCACCACTGGAGAAAAATGTCCACCACTGGAGAAAAACGTCCACCACTGTAGAAAAAGGTCCACCACTGGAGAAAAAGGTGCACCACTAAGGAGAAAAACGTCCACCACTGTAGAAAAACGTCCACCACTGGAGAAAAAGGTCCACCACTGGAGAAAAATGTCCACCACTGGAGAAAAATGTCCACCACTGGAGAAAAAGGTGCACCACTGGAGAAAAACGTCTACCACTGTAGAAAAAGGTCCAGCACTGGAGAAAAAGGTCCAGCACTGGAGAAAAATGTCCACCACTGGAGAAAAATGTCCACCACTGTAGAAAAACGTCCACCACTGTAGAAAAAGGTCCAGCACTGGAGAAAAAGGTCCAGCACTGGAGAAAAAGGTCTAGCAAAGGAGAAAAAGAGGGTCAGAACCGGGTGAGAATGTCCACTACTGAAGAAAAAAAAGACAGTGCCCCACCACACGAGAATAAGTTCCAGGACTCAAGGAAGAGGTCTAGCACTCCCCCACAGGAAAGAAAAAGTCCCATCACTGAATAAAACAAAAAGGTACAGCGCTCCACCAACCACTGAAAAAACAGACAGGTCCAGCAACGCAGAAAAAGGGACCAACGCTCGAGGAAAAGGTACAGACCTTCACCACTGGTGAAAAAAAGGTCCACCACCGAAGAAACAAGTCCATCACTGAAAAAAAAAGAAAGAAAAAGAAACACCAACAGCAAAGGGCTCACCAACGGTTAAAACATACCAACCGATGGAAAAGAGCAATGGATGAACAAGAAGAAGTAAGAGGAAAACGTCATTCCTAGAGTTGGGAAAATGGTCATCATCGCCCGTCATCAGTCCTACTGTCACACCCGATACTACTCGCCCCCACCCCACCCCCCAACCCAGCTGTCCTTCCGGACAACATGGATTAGCCCATACTTGTCCCCCCCCCCCCCCCCCCCCCCCCCCCCCTCCTCCCCGTTCCCGGACAGTACAGTTTAGCCCACGCTGTCTCAGCCGCCTGAAGTGTCTCCGCCTCACCCTCCTGCACCCCCCTCCCTCCTGTTCCTCCCGGACAGATTTGGCAGTGTGACATGCCCACAGTGTTCACCACTGCCCACATTGTCCCGCCTCTCCCTCCTGCACCCCCCTCCCCACTGTTCCTCCCGGACAGATTTGGCAGTGTGACATGCCCACAGTGTTCACCACGCCCACATTGTCCCGCCTCTCCCTCCTGCACCCCCCTCCCCCCTGTTCCTCCCGGACAGATTTGGCAGTGTGGCATGCCTACAGTGTTCACCACTGCCCACATTGTCCCGCCTCTCCCTCCTGCACCCCC
>CM065714.1:136882079-136887079 GCA_033310375.1 Conus canariensis
GAAAAACGCTCGGAGGGTAATGCTTTGGGAAAGTCATCACAAACAACAGACGCCCTTCCTTACGCACACCAGCCATGCACTCCCCACCTTCCCTGGCCGACCCCATTGCCACACACACATACACACACGTGCCAGCGCGCGCAGCCACACACAACAACACGTACACGCATACACACACATGCACATATCTACCTCTGTCTGTCTGTCTCTGTCTCTCTCTCTCTCTCTCTCTCTCTCTCTCTCTCTCTCTCACACACACACACACACACACACACACACACACACACACACACACACACACACACACACACACACACACACGCACGCACGCACGCGCGCGCGCGCGTGCGTGCATGTGCGCCTGTCCATATACACGCACACAGAAAGATTCCTGTTTGTACCCCCCCCCCCTTCCCCTCCTCCGACGGATACACTTTTCTCCCGCATAAATCAAGGCCTTTTCGGCCGCAGAAGAATGGAATGAGAACACGAGAACGTGACAAGGAAACGTACAATGGCTTCACGAGAACGTGACAAGGAAACGTACAATGGCTTCACGAGAACGTGACAAGGAAACGTACAATGGCTTCACGAGATCGTGACAAGGAAACGTATAATGGCTTCACGAGAACGTGACAAGGAAACATACAATGGCTTCACGAGAACGTGACAAGGAAACGTACAATGGCTTCACGAGAATGTGACAAGGAAACGTACAATGGCTTCACGAGAACGTGACAAGGAAACGTACAATGGCTTCAAACGTTAATAGATCACCTTTAATATTTTGACGAAAAAAGAGATCTTGTACAGGAGTGAAGGGTGGGGAGAGTTGGGGGATGTGGAGGAGATACACAGGCGCGCGCGCGCGCGATCACTGAAATTCAACGTCATGTAACTCGGTCATACAACCAGTTACAGGGGGTCTACAAATGCATACCGTTAGTTTCTCGTGAACTTGTCTTTCGTGGGAAAAAAAGTCAGCGTCGTGTGTTCAGCTTTTGTATCCTGTAAAGACGTTCTGAGACTTCACACAGAGAGAGAGAGAGAGAGAGAGAGAGAGAGAGAGACGGGCGGGGGAGAAGGGGGGGGGGGGGGGGGGAGCACTTCGGTCTGGGGGAATATTTTCGTCTGCCGGCAGCCATACTGTCCGGTGGAGGGACAATCTGGCCTGGGAGGGGGGGGGGGGGGGGGGGGCGCAGCATGGGAAAGACCTATCTGTCCCACCACGAACAGTATGGCCCGGCGTGTCCCTCATCTGTCATCTGACATGGGCCTTCCCCTCCAACTGTCCCCAGGTGTGTCCCATCTGTCATCTGACACGGGCCTTCCTCTCCAACTGTCCCCAGGTGTCCCTCATTTGTCATCTGACACGGGCCTTCCTCTCCAGCTGTCCCCAGGTGTCTCATCTGTCATCTGACACGGGCCTTCCTCTCCAACTGTCCCCAGGTGTGTCTCATCTGTCATCTGACCCGGGCCTTCCTCTCCAGCTGTCCCCAGGTGTCCCTCATCTGTCATCTGACACGGGCCTTCCTCTCCAACTGTCCCCAGGTGTGTCTCATCTGTCATCTGACACGGGCCTTCCTCTCCAGCTGTCCCCAGGTGTGTCTCATTTGTCATCTGACACGGGCCTTCCTCTCCAACTGTCCCCAGGTGTGTCTCATCTGTCATCTGACACGGGCCTTCCTCTCCAACTGTCCCCAGGTGTGTCTCATCTGTCATCTGACACAGGCCTTCCTCTCCAACTGTCCCCAGGTGTGTCTCATCTGTCATCTGACACGGGCCTTCCTCTCCAACTGTCCCCAGGTGTGTCTCATCTGTCATCTGACCCGGGCCTTCCTCTCCAACTGTCCCCAGGTGTGTCTCATTTGTCATCTGACGCTGGCCTTCCTCTCCAACTGTCCCCAGGTGTGTCTCATCTGTCATCTGACACGGGCCTTCCTCTCCAACTGTCCCCAGGTGTGTCTCATCTGTCATCTGACACGGGCCTTCCTCTCCAACTGTCCCCAGGTGTGTCTCATCTGTCATCTGACACGGGCCTTCCTCTCCAACTGTCCCCAGGTGTGTCTCATCTGTCATCTGACATGGGCCTTCCTCTCCAACTGTCCCCAGGTGTGTCTCATCTGTCATCTGACGCGGGCCTTCCTCTCCAACTGTCCCCAGGTGTGTCTCATCTGTCATCTGACACGGGCCTTTCTCTCCAACTGTCCCCAGGTGTGTCTCATCTGTCATCTGACGCTGGCCTTCCTCTCCAACTGTCCCCAGGTGTGTCTAATTTGTCATCTGACACGGGCCTTCCTCTCCAACTGTGTCTCATTTGTCGGCTGTCCGCATCTAGGTCCCAATGCCCGGTCGCCTACTGGTCCCGCTTCCACCTGCCTTTGACCTTCCACTCCAAGGCTTGTCTGATGATGATCGATGCGGATTTCTTGAAAGAGTGTGTCTGTTCAAGCTCTGTGTTTTTCTCTTGGTCTTGTGATCGGCTGGTGACCTGGTTGGTTCGCTGCCGGAGGTCGATATTGTTGAAAAATGTCAGGACAGCAGATCAGAGTTTCCTGAGGCAGCTGACCTCTCTTGATGGTTTTCCTCGTTGCATGTGTTCCTGCTCCTTACAGTACGCACTGGGATCGAACAGTCCTGTGTTTGTCCAACAGGTTAGAAGTTGGAGCTCCATATGCACTGAGCTGCAGGAATGCTGTTCTTGCTTTGCCGGTCCTTGCTTCAGCCTCTGTGCCGCCCAGCTTGTAGACGACACTGCCCACATAGGTTTCAGTGTTCTCAAGTACACTGTCGTCCAGTGTAACTGGGTCAGTGCCGATGCGTTGATCTTCAGATCTTCCTTTTTCTTGCGTGGATGCGAAATCCGACTTGTGTTGAGGTGGTTCCAGCTCTGCTGGTGACTGTGAGACAGTAGTGCCAAGTCATCTGCAACGTGCAGGTCGACTAGGAGGTTCCAGGGTGCACTCTGGATTCTGGTTTTCTTCTGTGGTATTGTCTTCAAGATCCAGTTTAGAAAGAGAATAGCGGACAGCGGGTAATCTGGCCAGGCTCGAGCCTTCGCCTTGACTTTGCTGGTGAGCTGTCCACCGTGGATCTTTCTGCAGTTCGTTCCTTCATCAGTCTTCTGGGTCAGAATGACTTCCCCTGAGAGTGCACGTAAGACATGGCGAAAGCTTGGCCGTGTCTGGAGTTGTACTGTCTTCATCTGTCAGATGAACAGCAATGAGTGAGGCTGTGGGATGCACACGGCAGTTGCTTGCCGGTGGCGTTTTTCCGATGGGCTCTGCAGTCATGAACTATGGGCTGGTACACCCATGGGAACGCTCCCGTGGAGGTTCTGTCGTGTCGCGTCCAGTGGCCATTAGACAATGGCATCTGCCAGGGAGCAGTTATGTCCCTTGACGTCTTAATGGAATGCCCTGTGCGTACCTGTACCCAATGTGAACACAGCGCAGGCTTCCAAGGGTGTGCAGGATTACTCCTAACTGGTTTGTTGGGCAGTTGAGGACAGTACTTCTCTGGGTCCCACCCGCACCTTCGCGTGCATATTTTTTTCTCTTCTCGGTCCTTCCTAAAACTTCTTGATCAGGCCAACCAGTTTGAGCCGGGCTCCTTGAGGTCCGAGCGGTTTGCACAGTGTCTGTCTGCCCACGCTGTCGAACGCCCTTTCATAGTCGACGGGGCAGATGTGGGGAGAATTCCTTTCAACAATGGCTCCACTGTGGTGTTCGGTGTGGCAGCCTTCAAGTCTTTTCTTCTGTTCTTGACATTTTTTTTAACAAGTTTTACGGAGTGCGGGTGCCCCATTCCCAACTTTCCTCCACTCTCGGTCAGGCTTGGGACCGGCCATGGTTCTGAAATGGAAAAAAAGTTGAATTTGTAGGAGCAAGCTACATATTCGAAAAAGAAAATACAAAAATGATTGGGGAAAGGGGTTTTAAACTAGGTGGGAAATACAGTCAAGCAAAAAATACATTCTGGAAAAAAAACCTATATTGAGAAGAAAAAAAATGCACACGACTCCAAGACAGAGGTACGTTCGGGGGGGGAGGGGGGGGGGGCAGGAGGTCCACATTGAAAAAAGAGCACAACTATAAAACAAAGAAAAAAAGAACCAGAGGGATGGGTGAAGCAGATGGAAAAGATACCAGATAAGATATATCAGCCGTCCATGGTAAAACAATTTTAAAAAGACACTATTCTGGAAAAGTAACTGAAATAAGAAACGGGTATTTTCGCCGGAAAAGTGGTCTACCAATGGGAAAAGTTCATATGTAAAATCGTTCCTCGATAGGAAAACGTACGTTAGTGGAAACATTGCCACTATTGGTGGGAAAGTGCTTTTACGTAGAAATGGGGGGAAGGTACATAGGCTGGCGGAAACCCCACCAGAGACACAAGTCTACAGGAGGGAATGGCTGAACCACTGACCTTCTATATGACAGAGGGCCAGTTGGGGGCTGGTGGGGCTGGAGGAGGGGGGACTGGTGGGGGGGGGGGGGGAGGGAAGGAGAGTATATTAGAAAACTGTATGCACAAGGAAACATCATGAACACATCTTTTCCTGCTGGAGGAAATGGGTGAACCACTGACCTATGTGACAGAGGGCCAGCTGGGGGTGGGGGTGGTGGGAATGGAGGAGGGGCTGGAGGGGAGGAAGGGAAGGAGAGTATATTAGAGAACTATACGGATAAGGAAACATTAGGAACATATCTTTTCTTATGTAGGTTTGTACTTTAAACACACCACACACACACACACACACACACACACACACACACACACACACACACACAAACCCTCTTTCCACATGAAATCCTTACCTCAGCATCTTTTATCGACAAAACGCTGTTTCACATTCAGATGCATTGTCTTGTGCACGAGCTTTTTTTTTTTTTTTTTTTTCGCTGGTGATTTAGTACGTCTACGCGCGCGCAGAAAGACAGGCCGGCGGGGGGGGGGGGGGGGGGGGGGGGGGGGGGGGGGTCTCATCTTTCATG
>CM065714.1:136892079-136894579 GCA_033310375.1 Conus canariensis
TATCCATCTTTCCCCTCCCCCCCCCTTTCTCCCCATCGCGCCCCTGATAACCCGCTGCCTAAGGCTGAAGATGTAGCTGGCATCGACCTTGAAGACCGGCCAGACCAGTCGACAGACAGACAGAACTTTGTGCTGTTACGTGGGCAGTGTTCGTAAGGCGCCATTGATAGGTCAGGTAATGTTGCGTATAGCCCAGCCAACCGCAAAGGGCCATGTCGGGGCTGTCACCGCGTTGAAGTCAACTCACAAGTCATTAAAAAAAAAAAAAAAAAAAAAAAAAAATATATATATATATATATATATATATATAAACCCACCTCATTACACAACCCTTGAAAATAACACCTAAAAGCACTCCGGAAATTTTGTTCAAAGTCTTTCTTCTGTAAAATCTTAGATTAGATGAAAAGTGTTCATCTCTTTTAGAAATTCAGACATCACATCAGGTGGGACGTCTCTGAACAAGGTTTTCATGGAGTCTGCTGTAAAATGTTGACTTGTGCCATTTAGTAGGGAAGAAAGGTGGGAAAGAGAGAGAGAGGACGGTTTTGCTCATAATGTGCTTCCTTAGTGTGATCATGCATGGTAAACAAACGTGTTTTATTGAAGTAAATGGGTTTATTTTTCTTTTGACCTTTTTTTTTTCTAAGCCAGAATACGAACAAGCCCACAGAACAACGAGTGCAAAAGCAGCGCAACAGACGATGCAAAACAGGCAAGAGAATGGTCGACATATATTTCCTCTTCAGCCGTCACAGATGATGTCGGTCATGAACCGTGCTTAACAAAATGACATTCCCCAAATGTTTGTCAGCAGCAGGTGTTTACCGAACTGATTGACTTTGTTTCTGCGCACACTGTACGTTAAACGAGATTTGTTTTTCACATGTTGTGTTCTTTCTTATTCGTACGCTTAGCTTGTTTTCTGCGAAGCAAGTCTGTTTTTTGGTCTTTCTTTTTTTTCTGAATTGAATTACGTGCGATCTGCTCGTATCGATTGTCCATTGTTAAGGCTTTGTTGTCTTGTTTGTTTATTTTTGACAAATCGCGTATATGCCTGACATCGGTTTTTGTTTTTTGTGTTTGTGTTTGTTGTGACTTAAACAGTACTTTACACACACACACACACACACACACACACACACACACACACACACACACACACACACACACACGTTTCTCTTCTCTCAGTTCCCTCACCCTCGCTTTGCAGATACAACAATCAGAACAGTTCAAGCACAGAACTTGAAGAAACCTTCGTACATGCAGAACCTACAGAAATGAGTTCAGGGGAAATTACCCCGCTTTTTTTTTCCATCACCGATCCTAAGTACTTCCATTGACGCCATGCAGAAGGTCTATGAGCGATGGTTCTCAAGAGTGCATGATCATTTCGGTCAAGTACTGGCTGCGTGCGATGGCACACCTCGGGTGTGTGAGGTAGAGTGAGATAGTCGCGGTGCCAGAGAAAGGTAAAGTGCTGGAGTGAGGTACTAAGAGACTGGTATGGTTGTACTCATCGGGTGCTTGCGGAGTGAGGCACAGGAGGGTGGTCACCGTGTATATGTCTGTAGTGGTTACCACGTCTCTGGTGGTCACAGTGCCGGAGTGGCTTGCGCATGTTGTGGGTCGGCATCGGCACTTTGTGGATCAGCGAAGACTTCTCCTTTGTGAGGAGGCGTGGGCTGTATAGCAGCATGGTGTTTTCAGGGGGTGTGTGTGTGTGTGTGTGCGTGCGTGCGTGCGTGCGTGCGTGCGTGCGTGCGTGCGTGTGTGTGTGCGTGCGTGCGTGTGTCTGTGTGCGTGTCTGTGTGTTTGTGTTTGTCTGTCTGACGATCAGCAATTTAACGCAAAAGCAATCGAATGGATCACCATCATTGAATTTGAATAAGCTGGTAAAAAGTCCACTGTCTCTTTTCAGCGAGTGTGTGTGTGTGTGTGTGTGTGTGTGTGTGTGTGTGTGTGTGTGCGCGCGCGCGTGCGTGCGTGCGTGCGTGTGTGTGTGTGTGTGTGTGTGCGTGCGTGCGTACGTGTGTGTGTGTGTGTGGTGTGTGTGCGCGCGCGCGCACACACACAGCTGACAAAACATAGATATTTTTTTCTGTCTCATCTACTGTCTCTCAGTATCGTTCATCCCACGCCGCTCACTGTGGCTCCCCCACATACAGCCACGCCCCTCACTGCGGCTCCCCCACATACAGCCACGCCGCTCACTGTGGCTCCCCCACATACAGCAACGCCGCTCACTGCGGCTCCCCCACATACAGCCACGCCGCTCACTGCGGCTCCCCCACATACAGCCACGCCGCTCACTGCGGCTCCCCCACATACAGCAACGCCGCTCACTGCGGCTCCCCCACATACAGCAACGCCGCTCACTGCGGCTCCCCCACATACAGCAACGCCGCTCACTGCGGCTCCCCCTCATACAGCCACGCCGCCCACTGCGGCTCCCCCTCATACAGCCACGCCCGGGTTGCAGTGTGACAGCCTCAGCACC
>CM065714.1:136899579-136909891 GCA_033310375.1 Conus canariensis
ATATACTTATCACAATACCACACCAACCATGCAGCTCGCCAGCCCTATACCGCGCTAACCACACCACACCAACCATACATATGCCAGCCACAACACAACACCAGCCATACATATACCAGCCACAACACCACACCAACCATACATATGCCAGCCACAACACCACACCAGCCATACATATACCAGCCACAACACCACACCAACCATACATATGCCAGCCACAACACCACACCAACCATACATATGCCAGCCACAACACCACACCAACCATACATATGCCAGCCACAACACCACAGCAATAATAACCACACCGTAACAACCACAACACCACACCAACCATACATATGCCAGCCACAACACCACACCAACCATACATATGCCAGCCACAATACCACAGCAATAACAACCACACCGTAACAACCACAGAACCATAACAATAATAAACCACACTGTAACAACCACAAAACCATACCTAAACACCACACCACAATGTCACACCAACCAAGTGCCGCGTCGACCACAACACCAGCCGATCGCAACACAATACCAAGCCGACCGTACATAACACAACATCACACCAACTACACACCAGAACACACCAACCGCAACACCAGAATACTTACCACACAACACCAGGACACCAGCGACAACGCCCGCACCCACTATGTCCTACACCAAGAACATCAATGTGTGTTCTGTGTCTGTTTGGTTGGCGGTGTTTTGTGGCGTGTCGTGTTGTTGAGGTGTGTGGTGTTTTTTAGTTTACTGGTGGTGGTGGATGTGGTCAGTGGTGGTGTGGTGTAGTGTGGATGTGGTGTAGTGGTGTCTGACGTAGTGGTTGATGTGGTGGGATGTGGTGCAGTGGTTGGTGTGGTGTAGTGGTGGATGTGGTGTAGTGGTGTCTGACGTAGTGGTTGATGTGGTGGGATGTGGTGCAGTGGTTGGTGTGGTTGTAGTGGTGGATGTGGTGTAGTGGTGTCTGACGTAGTGGTTGATGTGTGGATGTGCAGTGGTGGTGTGGTGTAGTGTGAGTGGGTGTGTCTGACGTAGTGGTGTGTGGTGTCGTGGTGTGATGTAGTGGTTGATGTGGTGTGTGTCTGTGATGTAGTGGTTGATGTGGTGTGTGGTGTCTGTGATGTAGTGGTTGATGTGGTTGTGGTGTCTGTGATGTAGTGGTTGATGTGGTGTCTGTGATGTAGTGGTTGATGTGGTGTCTGTTGATGTAGTGGTTGATGTGAGTTGTTGCGTGGGTTGATGTGGTGTAGTGGTGTCTGTGATGTAGTGGTTGATGTGGTGTCTGTGATGTAGTGGTGGATGTGGTGTAGTGGTGTCTGTGACGTAGTGGTTGATGTGGTGTAGTGGTGTCTGTGATGTAGTGGTTGATGTGGTGTCGTGGTGGATGTGGTGTAGTGGTGGATGTTGTGAAGTGCTTGATGTGGTGGATGTGGTTTAGTGGTTGATGTGGTGTGGTTGATGTGGTGTAGTGGTTGATGTGGTGTAGTGGTGTCTGTGATGTAGTGGTTGATGTGTGGGTGGATGTTGTGAAGTGCTTGATGTGGTGGATGTGGTTTAGTGGTTGATGTGGTGTAGTGGTTGATGTGGTGTAGTGGTTTACGTGGTTGATGTGGTGTAGTGGTTGATGTGGTGTAGTGGTTGATGTAGTGTAGTGGTTGATGTGGTGTAGTGGCGTCGTATATGGTGGTGCGCATGGTTAGTATGATGTCATGGTGGGATGACGGTTTGTGTGGTGTTTTGGTTGGTGTAGTGTCATAGAGGTGTTATGGTTAGTTTGCTGTTATGGTTGGTGTAGTGTCATAGAGGTGTTATGGTTAGTTTGCTGTTATGGTTGGTGTAGTGTCATAGAGGTGTTATGGTTAGTTTGCTGTTATGGTTGGTGTAGTGTCATAGAGGTGTTATGGTCAGTTTGCTGTTATGGTTGGTGTGGTGTCATAGAGGTGTTATGGTCAGTTTGCTGTTATGGTTGGTGTAGTGTCATAGAGGTGTTATGGTCAGTTTGCTGTTATGGTTGGTGTGGTGTCATAGAGGTGTTATGGTTAGTTTGCTGTTATGGTTGGTGTGGTATGCTTGAAGTGGTTTGTAGTTGGTGTGATGATGTCGGTGCAGGGTTTGGTTGGTGTAACATATGTGCTTGGTATGATGCATGGCTGGTATGGTTAGATGGTTGATGTGGTGTTGTGGTCGGTGTGGTGTATGTTTGGTGCGGTGTTGTGGTTGGTGCGTGTATGGTCGGTGTCGCGTTGTGGATGCTCTGTGTTGTGACTTTTGGGGTTGGTGTGGTGTATGGTTGGTGTGGTTTGTGGTTGGCATTATGTACAGTCGGTATGGTAATTGTTGATGTGGTGTATGGTTGATGAGTGCTGTTGTGGTTGGTGTGGTGTGTGTGGCTGATGTTTTGTATAGCCTTTGTGGCACTGTGGTTGGTGTGGTGTATGGTTGGTGTGGGGTCATGGTTGGTGTGGCATTGTGGTTGGTATGGCGTGTGGTGTGGCGTTTTGGTTGGTGTGGTGTATGGCATATTTTAAGTATAGTCTCATGATGTAGCGTATTGTAGTTATGGCTGTGTGACTCCAGGCGCTTCATCTAGAGCATTTCATAGGAAACTTGCGACATAATACTTTAAAACAAAGAACAAAACCCGAAAAAACTGCGTTATCTCGGCCATCCATACCTACCTCGTATGTGTGCACATGTGTATGAGTCTCTCTCTCTCTCTCTCTCTCTCTCTCTCTCTCTCTCTCTCCTCTCTCTCTCTCACCCCTAGCTCATGTGTATACGTGTGTAGGGATCTCTCTCTCTCTCTCTCTCCTCTCTCTCTCTCTCTCTCTCTCTCTCTCTCTCTTTTCTCTCTTCCTCTCTCACCCAGCTCATGTGTGTACGTGTGTAGGGATTCTCTCTCTCTCTCTCTCTCTCTCTCTCTCTCTCTCTCTCTCTCTCTCTCTCTCTCTCTCTCTCTCTCTCTCTGTGGTGTGCGTATTAGTGTATTATATGTTTGGCCGTGAGTGCGTGTAAGACTGTGTGTGTGTGTGTGTGTGTGTGTGTGTGTGTGTGTGTGTGTGTGTGTGTGTCATTCATTCAACGTCTTTCCACTAATCGTGATATTAGACGGGAAAAAAAATCGTGCCGAAAGAGAGAGATGGGGAAAGAAAGAGCGTATGTGCTTGTGCTTGTGCACGCACACGTATGTGCGCATGTGCGTGTACTCGTGTGTGTGTATGCGAGTGTGTTTGAGTATGTTTGTGTGCATATGTGTGTGTTTATATGAGTGCTTATATGAATAACAATGGTAATTACAAAACACTTAATTTTTTCAAATAAATTTGAAAGGGAAAAAAGCTAAAATTTTAACAAAACTAATTAACAACCATCAAGGCACAGAAACTTAACCTTTCTCAGTCCTTGTCACTTTTGAGCTTTGTACATTATTCCATCTTCCCTCCCCACACATATCCCCCATCCCCGCCCCACACACAAAAAAGGAACCTATAAATACTTCCCCAATGGAGTGCGCTCTAAGCATACAAAAAACTCATATGTTAGAGCTGGTGACTCAAAGGTGGCCTGTGCACTATTTTGCCTCAACACTGGAATTATTTTTTTCATGTCTTGACATGTAACAATATGATCACGTGTTATTTTCTTTTTACATAAACACACTTTGTTTTTAACATATTTTGTTTTAAAAGCATCAAGTTTCCACCTATACATCAATGAAAGTATATTTTTGTTTAAACTAAAATCATGCTGAATGATTTTAATATAAAAAATATCAAACTGATTTTGATTGTCATGTTCTATCATTCTATCTTTGAAAGTTTTCGAAATATATGTTTTAACTAAACTGCACTGCTCATGTACCGATAAGGGTAGTTTAAGATCTTCAGAACCACAGATATGTTTTGCTCCACATTTAGCTGCCCTATCTACTTTATCGTTATAATAAAAGGAACAGTGTGAAGGAATCCAACAAAAGGATAATTGGGTGCCTCCTTCAATGAGCATTAGTTAGTTAGTGTGTGTGTATGTGCGTGTGTGTGAGTGCATGTGTGCGTGCGTGCGTGCGTGGCGTGCGTGCGTGCCTGCGCGCGCGCGCGCGCGCGCGTGTGTGTGTGTGGTGTGTTTCACTCAATGGTTTTTCCCATTTGCTGCTGACGTGCTCCATCTGCTATCAGTTGGCGGAAGGGAGCTGTGTGTGTGTGTGTGTGTGTGTGTGTGTGTGTGTGTGTGTGTGTGTGTGTGTGTGTTTCACTCAATGGTTTTTCCCATTTGCTGCTGACGTGCTCCATCTGCTATCAGTTGGCGGAAGGGAGCTGTGTGTGTGTGTGTGTGTGTGTGTGTGTGTGTGTGTGTGTGTGTGTGTGTGTTTCACTCAATGGTTTTTCCCATTTGCTGCTGACGTGCTCCATCTGCTATCAGTTGGCGGAAGTGAGCTAAGAAGAGAAGAGAAAGGGTTTAAAAAGGAGGTGCACTATTGATTAGTGTTGGGGAAGTTCAGTTCGGAGTCGGTAGGGTGCGTGTGTGTGTGTATGTGTGTGTGTGTGTGTGTGTGTGTGTGTGTGTGTGTGTGTGTGTGTGTGTGTTTGCGTGTGTGTGTTTATGTGTGTGGGGGGTGGGGGATAGGAAGGGTAAAACTCGCAAAGGGGGTTGTTTTGAACAGGGTCTGGGGTTCCTCTGAGGAGAGTCGGGGGAATGCCGTCGAAAGCGTTTGCGAGAGTGCGCGCATGCATGTGCTCGTGTGTTTCCTGCATCACTCAGTCGTAAGTCCAGCTGCCTCTTTCAATAGGTTGTTAAAAAAAAAAGAATCCTCCCCTTCTGGAAATCCCCACAGCTGTCGGCCATATCGGGGGGTGTGAGCCACAAATGCCTAACGACCTGATAGGATGATGTCTCTCCGTTCATGTCCAGACATTCTTTGAACTGCGTATTTCCTTTTTTGCTACCACCCTCTGTGTGTGTGTGTGTGTGGTTGTGTGTGGTGTGTGCGTGTGTGTGTGTGTGTGTGTGTGTGTGTGTGTGTGCGTGTGTGTGTGTTTCCCTCTGTCCCTGGTGTCATTCGAGGTAGTTTCTTTCCTTCTTCGTTCGTTCACCTGTGTCAATCTTTTCTTGCTCGCCCCCAAACACTTTTTACCTGTACGAGCTTGACCATTGAGCGTCTTCCGCCTTTTTTACGGAATGTAAATGCTCGGGAAATGGTGTGTGTGTTGTGTGTGTGTGTGTGTGTGTGTGTGTTGTGTGTGTTTTTAAATGTCTTTGCTGTCGACTGCATTTTTCCGGAGATATGCAGCATATTTGTCTGTGTCATATTGACATTGTATTGTTTTAATCTTCAGTTTCTAAATGGATTGCAATCGTCATCGTTGTGAACAAGTGTGTGGCGTGATTCGCCGCCACCCCCTCCCCCCCCCCCCTCCTCCTCCCTCTCTCTCTCTCTCTCTCTCTCTTGCCCGCGCGCTCGAGGGGATGTACGTACTGGATATGTGCGTATGAGTGAGTATGGGGAAACGGGGATTGGGAGTGGGGGAGGGAGGGGGTGTGTGAAAAGGTGGAGAGAGATTGACGGGAGAGGTGGGGGGGGGGGGGGGGGGGGGGGGGGGGGGGGGGGGGACACCAAGGTCGGAAGGCCTATCTGTGTTGAGGTTTTGATATGGTGGACGGGGGGTGTGGGTGAGGGTGGGGTTCTTTTGTGTTGTATGAGGAGATTTAATTTCGGCAAAGTGCCATATGTGCATTTGTGTGGGTCCTAGTTCGGGCTTGTGTGTGATCGGAGGCGAAAGAGAACCGTAAAGACAGGAAGTACAATCATCCATAATTTTTATCCTCACAATTGGGATGGAGGGTGTGTGAGGGGGGGGGGGGGAGGGAGCAAGAGAGAAACGCTCGATCCAGTGCCCGCCAATCAATGTCTGAAGACGAAAACAAAAGGATTTTTGTCTGAACCCAACCAAGCTTGCATCAGGCACTGGCGTTTAGTGCAGCGGTGCACGCGTCAAATAAAGAAACAGCTGCGAGATAAATGGGGAAACTGACGGTCTAGGCCGGCTGTCGGTTGTTGTTTTTTTCCAAGTCTGTGGCTGTCGGCTGTCTCGACAGGAAATCCTGCAGCGAAGCAGATGAGCACCCCATCAATTACACATCACATGAGAAGCTGCAATTATCTGTGGGAGAGAGGAGCCCCGTAGGCCCCTGTACTCGACCAAGAAGAAGAAAAGATTACAGCCAGTCGTGTGTGTGTGTGTGTGTGTGTGTGTGTGTGTGTGTGTGTGTGTGTGTGTCTGGCTGGCTGGCTTGTTGGCTGGTTGGCTGTCTGTCCGTGTGTGTATGTGTGTGTGGTGTGTGACTGTCTGTCTGTATGTCTGTCCGTGTGTGTGTGCGCGCGCGCGCGTGTGTGTGTGTGCGTGTTCGTTCGTGTGTTCGTTTGTGTGTGTGCGGGTGGGTAGGTGGATGGGGCTTGTAAATGGAGGGTTGAGGATGAATTGGGACCGGGGGGGCGGGGGGGGGGATGGGGAAGGCGACAAAAGAGGGGTGTAGGTGTGTATAGACTTGGCCGGCCCTAACCTATCATGAAGAGGCCAGTGTGGGGAAAAGCTTGTGTCGTTCTTGTGACAGCCGTCTGACATATTGCTGTGCACTGAAATGAACTGCTAAGACCTACAGATGTTGTCCAGTAGAGAACTATAAAATAGGCATTCTGGCTCACCCACCTCCGCCAGCTCCAACCGGCTAAAGCCGGTTTCGCAGTTGCTCCGCCGGCTTACCCAGAATGCCTATTTTATAGTTCTCTAATAGTAAACACTTTACAAACATACATAATGTGTAGGATTATCTGTTTTTAACACTAATTTAGAAAACTTTTGAGACTTACGTTTTTGCTTAATCCTTCGTTTTTCTTGATCGTCTTCAATAACATCATTTTCACGCATACATTCATCAAATGCGTCTCTGTCTTTCATGTGAAATAAAACTACAGTCTTTAATTGTTCTCTAAAGTCTTTTAAAACTGAGTTATATTTTTGACATAAAATCCACACCCAGCATGTCTTCACTGAAAGCCAGTTTAGGCCGAACAGTATCTATAATAAATAGTGTCTGCGTTCCCCAAACGGTCTGTATTACCAGTCGGTTGACTGTCAGCTTTTTTGCAAGACCAAGACAACACGCAGTAAGTCAGCAGGCCGAGCGTCCTGTTTACAAACTGTGTGTCTCCCTATGTTCTGACCTAAAAATCAATAAAACACGCCTCGCGCGCCTACTGCGTTTCTTCTCTCACCGGGCTCGCGGCGCGGGCGTGCGCTAACACGTTCTTTGCTATAGCGTGAGCTGCCTCTTTCTCTGTTCTTCATCGCGCTTAACTAGTAGTTGCAGGCCAGCCCGACAACGAATCACTGCACAGCGCCCACGCACATCCTGTTCAGTCACAAAGCAAGTGGCTGACATATCAAATGAGAAGTGGTCCTACCAGTTCCACTTTTCGCCCCAAGTCCTTAATTAAGTCACCCCAAGTCCTTAATTAAGTTACCCCAAGTCCTTAATTAAGTTCTTAATTAAGTCACCCAAGTCCTTAATTAAGTTTCCCCAAGTCCTTAATTAAGTCACCCAAGTTCTTAATCAAGTTACCCCAAATTCTTAATCTAGTTCTTAATCAAGTTACTTTAAGTTTTTAATCAAGTTACCTCAAGTTCTTATCAAGTTCTTATTTAAGTTTTCATCAAGTCGTCATGAAGTCGTTATCAAGTTCTTATTCAAGTCACTTATAATTATTTATTAAGTTCTTGAAATATTACTGCATATCAAATGGATCAAAATGATCTTTTGTTGTTGGCGGTTCTGGTATTCTTTTTTGTTCAGATTTTGTATTTAGTGGCTGTGATTTTTTGGGCTGCTTTGGTTTTTGCTGTCTTTCTTTATATGTTTTATAAACGTAATAACCACCCCCACCAACAGCAATGACGCCAAAATGCTAACTCTTTTAATCCAAATAATCCATGATGATGTTGCGGGACTTGAAACAACTTGTTCTTGTTGTGGCTCTGGCACAACTGGTGTTTTTTCATTATGAGTTATATTCTGTGATTGCAACATTAATTTTTTTTGTTTGTTCCACTCTGCTAATTTTTTTCCTGCTGCAAACGCGCCCAGGATGAGGAGGCTTTTTACTGGTCACTTTCTCCACCTGATTCAATGTTTTCTGATTCTGCTGATTTTCTGGCTCGGTCATTTTGAAGGGAAACAAAATCTATATGATTAAAAGTAATTAATCCCATGATTAATGGCGATAACAATGTTCCAAATCTGTAATATAGATCACATCCTAGAGACTCTAATGACTTTGTTAAAACTGGATCCTGCGTTAAATCATACATAAAATCTTGTTCAGAATCAATGGGAGCAAATCTACTAACTAGTTTAGTGTACAAACTAAGAACCGTTTGCCCAACACTTTTTACCATTCTTGACCCCAGTTGCGCTTCATACCTATTGTGATACTTTACAATGTCTTGTGTCGACATCTGTTGAATCTGTTCTATGCTGAATTCATTTCCGAGGTACTGTTTTGTTTTTCCACACGCCGCCAAAGAATACAGCCTTTCCTTTTGGCGCATAATAGCTTGGTCATCAACTTGATCATTTGTAAGTTCAGGAAGTAAATCATCGCAGTTCATGTTTTATTAATGAATAAATATTATTTTATTTTTTAAAAATGAGCACCGAAAAAAACTATTACTAACCTTGTATTACCATTCTGCTGTTATTGGAGGCCTAAGTGTAGGATACACAAATGCTTGGTAAAAGCCTGTTAAAAAATAAAAAACCAGCAGATCTTGGCAAACTAGACTTTGAAGACTCAGCAAAGCTGATTGCTGTTATTACAGCTTCGTTGGCTACGAAAGATTTTCTAGTTAAGCAAGGAATAATTCCAGACAGTATCAATATGTAAAATTAAAAAAATTACATTTATAAAAATGGCTTCACTCGTAATGATGATAGGCGGCGCAGTGGTTATGCGCTTGCTTTTAGCGGAAGTAATTACGCGTTTAGTAAACTACAAAATAACGATTGAGAGAAAAGACATAACAGAGCTATGGAGCAACTAGCTGCTGCACAAGACACCTATGAAAAGCAAAGAATGGAGCAGTTAGATTTTATTAACGACAGACTTAAACAAGAGGGACATGCAGATTACACATTTAAAGATGTTGACCAGGCAATAAAAGAATATTTTCTAGTGACAGGCAAACAGTTGAAACATTGCGTCCACCAAAATTTAGCGACTTTTATCAACCATCAGAAAAACAAAAGATGCAAGAAATATTGTTTATTGTCTTTGGCATGACCGCTGTGTATTTTGTTGCACAAAGTATTGGCTGAATAAAAATGTACAAAATCTATTATTCTCCAAAAGGATATTGGAAGGGAATAACAGCAATTAAAAAGCTTAGCCAAGCAGCGGGAGTCAGTGAAACAAACAGCAAAGAATGGTTATCTAAACAAGCGATTTGGCAAATTTATCTACCAGCGCCCAAACGAATACAAAGACCACACTTTGTGAATATAACTCCGAACGACACCCATCAAATGGATCTTCTATATTTACCCCATGATACGATTAGACGAAAAAGATTTAAGTACGCACTTACAGTCATTGACATAGCTTCAAGATACAAAGATGTGAACCATTAACACAAAAAGAGTGCTTCTGCTGTTGCTGTCGCTTTACAACTGATATATCAACGAGGACCCTTAACTTATCCTCGCATGATTCAAGTCGATGATGGGAAAGAATTTAAAGGTCAAGTGAATCAATATTGTTAAAACATAGAGTTACCATTAAAAGAGGCATTCCAGGTGTTCACAGATCACAGGGTTTGGTTGAAAACTTTAACAAACAGTTATCTGAAAGACTTTTCTCCTACCAGTATCACAGAGAGCTGGTTGACAATTCTCGCAACACAGATGGGTAAAAGACTGCCCTCAGTTTTGCGCGCAATGAATAATGAAGAATTTAAAGGTCTAAAACCAGTACAAGCAATCAGAAACAAACAATAAATGTTGTTGAAGGAGAGTCTTCATCAAGCAAACTATTACCATTTGGTTTGAAAGTGAGATACCTTTATTCGCCGGGAGAAGCGGAAGGGGACACTCGCATCAGGGCAACAGATCCAGTTTGGAGGGGTTGATCCATATGAGATAAAAAAAATTGTGAAAATGAATCCGCCCGTGTATTATTTACGAGAAACTGACACAACAAAACGACCAGCCCCCCGAAGATCTTTTTTGAAGGAAGAACTGCAGATAATCC
>CM065714.1:136909991-136947491 GCA_033310375.1 Conus canariensis
TTCCTTTCGTACACTACAACATTCCCTTTTCCGGAATCATTACACTACAACATTCCCTTTTCCGGAATCATAACATTGCACAGGAAAGGATTTCCATATAAACCTTTCAGACTCTAGTTTTCCAAACTGGGGAAAGGATTTCCATCTGGATCCCCTTCAATAAACCATGAATACAATTCATTACACACAGATTAATTGATTTTTTTTCAAACTATAAATGTCTTCGTTAATTCAGGAAATGTTCATTTCTTTTGTTGTAACACAGAACGCTCACTTCCCTTCAGTTTCATCAGCTTCACTATATGCGAGGGAAAGATTTCCACCACACTTTAACACATAATTGATACCCATGTAAACACATCACACATCAGAATGAAAACAAAAGTCTATGTCGCTCACTCTGGGAGCTTATTATCCATAGCATCAAAGCTCTCCATCTTCTTGCAAACCATATTAGAATAGACACTTTTTTCTTCATCATGAAGCTCAAAGCCAGTTAAGTTACAAAATAAACAAAATCTTTTTTCTTTTTTCTGAAGACCACTTCTTGTAACACTCACTTCATCTATTCACATTTTCCGAAACAATTTCGTTTTGTTACCCTATCAAGTCAGCAATACTTTTTTTTTTTTTTTAAATAAAACCTTCACAAGAGCGCTGAGGAAGTTTCAGTCGCTCCTAAACGGGAATACAGTTTTAGTTTGTTAATAAATAAAATTCAATGATAAATACCTGACTGCTACCAGCAAACGGCTGAGTCCCTCTTCGGCCTTCTGTGACTTGTATTGCCGGAATCACTGCAGACACTGCCTAACCGGTGCAACTCACCCGGCTTATAGCAATGCGCCGGTGAGTAGAAGTCAGCTAACTTTTGCAACCGGCTTCCGGACAACTACCTTCCGGTAAGCACGGTCGCACATGAAACTTTGTTTGTGACGGATGAAAAACGGTCCGTCACAGGATGATAATGATGATGATGATGATGATCTTTATTTCCAAGGGTAACAGAGAAGCAAACACATGCTTTTTTTTCATCCGGCCCTTGCCCCGCTAAGGGACTAACTAAGCATGACTAGCGACTAAAACTTACAAAAATTGTAACAAACACACTATCTTCACAAATGCATTAAAAAGTTGATGAGTTGTTCATCCATTAACATTTAAGGCGTAGATGACTTTAAACGGAAAAAAAGCGATTGAAACAACAAACAAGAATAACGAAAATGATTTCAAAGAAGAAAAAAATCAGCGCACACAGACATAGAATAAGCGGGGAGGGACAGAGGAGAGAGAGAGAGAGAGAGAGAGAGAGAGAGAGGGGGGGACTTGTAAATTCATTGCATGTGATCCTAAACTCATAGAAAATTTCACATTTTCTGTCACCTTTTTTGCTACTGAAACATAACGTTCTGAAACAATAAACCACCAAAAACACTTAAACATCCGTGCGTGCGCACCTTTAACCGGAAATCCCTGCGCGTGCCTCCTCCGCGCGCGTGTGGCCCGACTCCCCTCCACCACCACGAAACTCGGGCAAACCATCCTTCCGTACTTCGCCACGAGCTAACTGCGGAGTGCCACCATACCACGCCGTCAGAAGCCAAAAAGCTTGACTTGTAGCTTCGGTGACAGGGCGAGTAGCACGCCGAGATCCCCCGGGTCTGATTGGACGACCAACGGCATGTGATCCGCCAGCCTCTGGCTCCACACCGTTGGCGTAATAGTCCCTTGACAAGCGGCATCGGAAAGGTCGTGTTGCGTGGCTTTCAACTTCGGCTGTTTTTTTGTGACGCAAGTCTCGTCGTCACTCTACGGTGTTGTTGTTGGTGCGTGTTTTGGAGGTGTGTTGGCGAGAAATGCCACCTTGCCTTTTGGTGAGGGATCAACGGGGAGCCTCTTTCCCGTGTCACGTTGTCTTGATCAAGTCGGAGCCACGGTAGGACTGATGGTTTTTTTTGTTTTTTTTTTATCGCTATGTTTTGATCTGTATTGCTGAATATCACGGTTTGTTTGAATTCGTCGCTTTCTTCTTCTTTTTTTTCCAATAGGAATGAATTCTAGCAGGTCTACATAGACAGGTTGAAGAGAATATTGCGCATCTCTCTGTCTGTCTGTCTGTCAGTCTGTCTCTCTTTCTCCCTCTCTATGTGCAACGTGTCATCCATACCAACGGCCAAACTGGCCTTCTCATCCGAAAGTTGGGGATAGGATTTTACGTGTGTGCAAGATGTTATGCGTGCGTTCACACACGGAACCTCGGTTTATAGTCTCATTCGAGTGACCATATTAGGAATGGAGTCAGAACCAATGTTAACTCCGAGGGAAAAATCCCCCTGTACCGGTGGAGATGCGAACCCGCACCCCAGGATCACCAGAGTCGGCGCTCTACCAACTGAGCTATTCCGGCCCCCGTGATTTCCCCTCAAGCTAAACGACTGTTCGTTTGAATTGCGTTGTGGCTTTTCGGTCGTCGTCTGTTTTCTTTCTGTTTTTTTGTTTTTTTTGTTTGTTTTTTCTTTCTTTCTTTCTTTCTTCTGTCTTTGTGGCAGACCCATCTGTTTATTTTGCTATAAGTACTTTCGTCTTTGTTCTTTGATCACAATTTATGATAACGCTCAGCGTGCTTTATTCATTTGGATGGGTAGGTTGGAAGGTAGGCAGATGGATAGGTAGGTAGTCAATTAGTTGGTTAGTTAGTAGGCAGGTGGATAGGTAGGTAGTCAATTAGTTGGTTAGTTAGTAGGCAGATGGACAGGTAGGTAGTCAATTAGTTGGTTAGTTAGTGGGCAGATGGATAGTAGGTAGTCAATTAGTTGGTTAGTTAGGTTGGTAGTTAATCAGTTACTAAGGGTGTTGTTTGTTGTTGTTTTTCTCGCTAAGTGATAGTGAAAATATGAACACCGTAGGTAGGTGGTCAGTTAGGTAGTTAGTTTATCAGTTGCTTAGTTTTTTTTATGTTTCTTTTTTCTTTCCAAGTAGTGGTGAAAATGTGAACACCATTCAGAGTGGACATCAGCTATCCATTGAGCAGAGTTAATTTGTCCTCCGGGAATGAAGACCAAGCGCGAAGGGTTACAACCTCAGCACGGCTTAACGTGTTTTTCTTTCAATCTCTAGGCTATCAATAAATTAGCCACCATGCCGGTTATAAATCGCTATATTTCGATAGCCCTGTTGCATTTGTTTTGTTTGTTTTGATTTCAGGGACAAAACTTTTTCTGCATGTGGCGACGGGTAGAAGGGCTGTGTGTGGTCTGCTGGTTAAAGTCAGACTGAATGACGTATTTTTAAGGCTTTCTTGTATTCACTGATCGCGCAGAATGGGTTATAGTCAGACTGAATGACGTATTTTTAAGGTTTTCTTGTATTCACTGATCGCGCAGAATGGGGCGTGTGTGTGTGTGTGAGTGAGTGAGTGTGTGTGTTGTGTGTGTGTGTGTGTGTGTGTGTGTGTGTGTGTGTGTGTGTGTGTGAAAAGTCTGATGTGCGTGTTCTTTCCCCCCATTTCATTCGTTCGATCATTCGTGTGAACTTTTCCATGATGATTGTAAAGCATACAGGCAAACACACGCGCGCGCGTGCGCATACACACACAAACACGCACAAGCACACGCACGCACGCACGCATGCGCGCGCGCGCGCGCACACACACACACACACACACACACACACACACACACACACGCACACTCGCTTGTTCGCTCGCTTATTCACTCACTCACTTACGCACGCACGCATGCAAGTACGCACATACATTGACGTTTTCAACTGAGGCTTTTTAGAATGGAGCCGAATACAAATTTATTCGAACTGCGTATACAACCTGGTGCACATTTGCATACGCATTGTCTGTTGTAAGCCGATCTAACGTGTGTGCTTTCACAGTGTGATTCTGCCTTTGTGCGTGTGTTTGTATACCACTGTGGGTGTGTGTGTGTGTGGGGGGGGGGGGGGGGGGGGGGGGGGGGGGGGGGGGGGGTGGAGCGCGCGCGGAGCAGCTAAACATGCTAGTGCTTGTGGGAGCTCACTCTCAACTTTTTTTTTTTTTTTTTTTTTGACTGGGCTGTTTATAACAGTATTGGAGGAAAAGCAAAAAACAATAACATTAAAAAGAAATTCTTGCGGACATTCACGTAATGTTCACATTTTTCATCTAAACACTAGTGGTACAACATTATCAACAGGAGCGCTTAATTTCATGAACAAGCAAGTTGCCCTTTCTATGTTGTTTTTGTTTTTTAATTTCTTTTCTCAGATTTCGTATGTATCCAATTGTGTAAACAGACGCAATTCTGTGTTTCTTTAAGGTGCCTAAAAATATCATTATAGACAGTGAGATCTCTCCTGCTCCCTTCACCCTCCCCTCCCTCCCCTCCAACCCCCCCCCCCTCCCCCACCGCCTTTTTTTTTTCTTTTTTTTTCCCCCGCGGGAGGAGTGCGGAGGCCTGACAAGAGGCCGGAAACGCCGGGACAAGATAATTCGGCAAGTAGCCTGACCATGGAACGGGTCGTGACCTCAGTGGACGTTTCACATGGACATTTTGACACATCTCTCTCTCTCTCCTCATTCTCTCTCTCTCTCTTCTCTCTCTCTCTCTCTGTGAGAAAGACTTTTCTTTTCTTCTTCTTCTTCTTCTCTCTCTCTCTCTCTCTCTCTCTCTCTCTCTCTCTCTCTCTCTCTCTCTCTCTGGCCCCACACACAACCACCCCACACACACACTGTCTGTCTGTCTCTTTCTCTCTCTCTCTCTCTCTCTCTCCTGCACGCACTCTGTCTGCTCTCTCTTCTCTCCTCCCTCTCCCTCTCTTTGTCTCTCTCTCCTCTCTCTTTCTCACTCCCCTGTCTCTCTCCCCCTCTCTCTCTCTTTCTCCCCCCACCCCTCCCCCCCCCCCCTTCTCTCTCTCTCTCTGTCTGCAATGTTTTGAACTGTCTACCATCATGTGGGTTTATATTGCGGCTGGTTGGTTTTGCCTTGTACAGTGCGCGCCGATGTCTCTGCAGTTAATGACTAGACCACCTATTGTTCGCAGATTGTTCAAATGCTCGGTTGGTAGATAATTTTCTTTTTACCACTGTTTCGTCTTTGTCAGTTTTTCTGCCCCCCCCCCCCCCCCCCCCCCCTCATGTCCTCTTTTATACCTTCCACGTTTTCTTTCCTTCCACCTTTCTTTTCTGTCTTTTTTATTCTGTCTTTGTTTCCTTGATTGTTCGGTGTGCCTGCTGTCTGCATCTGTGCTGTTGGGACTCGGGGGCATGCAGCCTCGTCGTTTCACCGCGGGATCAAACGTTGCTTCCCCTCGCTTTCGTTCCTTTTATATTTACTTTATATCTTCAATCAGCGGTCGACTCCGAGTTACCATGTTAAGAATGCATGACAAGAAAAATAACAATAACCCATAAACTACTCCTTTTTTCACAATACGGCTGGATGCTAGAGAGATTGTCACCTTATCAAGTCCTTAAATGAAACTTTTTTTGTAATCCATAAACCAGATTTTTTTTTTTTTTACAATACCAAAAAGCTGCGCACACCCAAAAATCTGGCTTCCATAAAATCTTCGATCTGATTTTCAAAGTAAAGGGGAAAAAAAAAGGGAAAAACTCAGAAACTGGAAATCACGTGTGGTGAATTCTCTCTGCACAGTGCTTTCATGGAATCTGCTATAAAAGTTTTATGTCCGACATCATGCAAGTCCCAGTACTTTGTAAGAACATGTTTTTATAGTGAGTTGTACATCACTTTTGTAGTGTACCATGGAGCTTGTTTACCTTGTAGAAAATACGAATGGGTGTGAAAATGTCTTGGCTTGTTGGAAATCAACAGAACACCATTTCTTTCTTACCGTAGCCATGGCAGATGGTAAAATAAAAAAAAATCCTAACGTTTGCAAGGCTTTGCAAGAATTTGTTCCCCATCTTTGTGTCCCAGTCGTCTTGCCAGAGATCTTTGAGATAAAGTCTGAACTTTGGGCTTTAAATCCATGGGAGGGTTAGAGCGTCTGCACTATGCTCTAGTTGTGACGTCAAGTTCATGGCAAATCGTACATGTATAGTCAGGCTTTATGACGGTGAGGGAACGGTCCCGTTGATTAAATATCAACCGTCAGGAAGTTTGTAAACTGGGCATATCGGAATGCCACACACACACACACACGCACACACATACAGGTCTGTGTATGTGTGTGTTTGTGTGTGTGTGGCCACACCGGTGTAGACGTCGGCACAGCACATCACAGCATCCGGCCGTGCGGGGGGCCAAAAACAGAAAGAGGTGCACACAGACAACCAGATTATCCCCCCTTTTCCTGCTTAACCTTGTTTCTGGCTGCTGTGACCGACAATTCGCTTCATAATATATATATATATATATATATATATATATATATGTTCTTTTTAACGTTTTATCTTCATCAGGTTGTTATCCTGTCTTCTTTCCGAGCCACGGTATGATACATTGCAAAGAGATTAAAAAAAAAAAAATTAAATGTTTTATGATGCAACCGAGTTTCGTTTGTGTTTCTACCGCATACCTCCGATGGGTTGAGTCATGCGTTAACTCGACCTTGCCCTGGGCGAAACGGGAGGGGGGGGGGGGGTGGCGGTAAGTCATCTGGCCGTCTGCCTCTTATCAGAGAGAGAGAGAGAGAGGGGGGGAGAGAGAGGGGGGAGAGAGAGAGTGGGAGAGAGAGAGGAGGAGGAGGATGGGAGGGACGGAAGAGAGCAGAATTGTCGGTCAGCCAGCAGCAAGAAAAGGGGAACCTGCTTTTGCACAATCACAATTATTTGGGTCCGTCACACCTTGCCTCTGAGTTTTCGTTTCAAGGACGACGATGTGTATACGTCTTTGCATCAGCTGTCTCTCACCCCGCCCTATCCCTCCTTCTTTGTCCCTTCACCCTACACGTACACTCAGACGCGCGCATGCATACGTGACGTTCAAGAGAACGCGCGCGCGCGCGCGCGTGCGCACGCACGCACGCACGCACCACACACACACAACACATATGCACACTCTCATTCTATCTCTGTCTCTCCCTCCCTCTCTCTCTCACTGCCCCCTCTCTCTCTCTCTCTCTCTCTCTCTCTCTCTCTCTCTCATGAACGGGAACACACACACCACTCGCGCACACACGCACGCGGGCGCACTCACACACCACACAGGTATACACATACACACTCGCGGCGTGCGCGCGCGTGCCTGCAGTGTCAATCTCTCTCTCTCTCTCTCTCTCTCTCTCTCTCTCTCTCTCTCTCATAAACGGGTACTCACATGCACGCATACTTGCAAACACACACACACGCGCGCGTGCACACACATGCACGCACGCACGCATGCATGCACGCACACTCATGCACGCAGGCTCTCTCTCTCTCTCTCTCTCTCTCTCTCTCTCTCTCTCTCTCTCTCTCTCTCACCCTCTCTCCCTCTCTCTGTGTCTCAGTGGGAGACAGATGATGGGGAACAGGTTAAGAAAGAAAGAAAGGAGGAAGAGAAATGCTGCGAGAGAAAATGACAGGAAAACTGCCCGGTCTGATTTGATCCCAGCTTGGTGGGAAAGATGGCGTGAAAGCCCATAGACGAATCCGCTACAGTTTGGTGCAGATCCGGCGTGGCTCAAAAGGACGGATCCGGGATCCGTTCGTCCTTGACAGAGGGCTGCGCCTCCCGACGCCCTCGTTCTCACCTCGAGCACACGCGACCCGCGCGTCAAAGGAGGCAGTGAGCTTTCTCCGCACCTGTCCCCCATCAGCTCTGCAATAGTTTACCTCCCTCACGACCCAGCCATCTCTCTAGACCCCCCCCCTCCCTCCCCACCTCACCACCACCAAATAAAACCCCTTTCTGGGAAGGAAGTTGAGTTCAAGCTAGTCGTTGACGCCTCTGTGTGTATGGGGCGAGGGGGGAGGGGAGAGGCGGGGAGGGAGGGAGGGAGGGAGGGAGAAATGCACAGAGAGAGAGAGAGGGAGGGAGAGAGAGAGGAGCCGTGCTTATGCAGAGAGAGAGAGAGAGAGAGAGAGAGAGAGAGAGAGAGAGAGAGAGAAGCAGTGCTTATGCACAGAGAGAGAGCTTATGCTGTACCCTTGCTTCATTTCTTCTGTGGCATACCTGTCTTGATTACTACGCGAGTTTTTGTTCGTTGATGTCTTTTTTTTTTTCCCTCTACAGTTTCAGTTTGTTTCATCAAGGAGGCGTCACTGCGTGCGGACTAGTCCACATACGCTACACCACATCCGCTAAGTTTTGAGACCACACTACGCATGATTTTAAGCTGATGAATAAATGAATTAACAACTAAGATGGGAGAATTGAAGAAGAGGGTCTCGTGACTACGACTTAGCAGATGTCTGACCTACGCATTAGCCCAATGCGCTGGTCTGACCTTGAGTGCCTACCTAACATTGGTTGTCTTTTTTTTTTTCTCTACGCCTAAACATAATTATTGTAAATCTTCAATTTGTATGTCCTCGCCATTGTTCTCGTCTGTCTTAGGGGGCAGAGGGATATTGTTGTTGTTGCTGTTATTGTCGTCGTCGTCGTTGTTGTTGTTTAATAGCTACAGGAAAAATGCGTGATAATAACAATCGATAATACCCACAAAGGTTCCCGGCCAATCACTTCGTTCGATAAATTCAGCTCTATATCGAGAAAACTCGAGAGCAGGGGACAAAGACGAGACATCTTTCCAGCAATTCTCGTCCCTCCAGGCTTGAAAGAAAGAAAGAAAGAAAGAAAGAAAGAAAAAGCCCACCTTTGATAAGTATTCGATGTAAACAAGATTGATTAAAGGACAAGTAGGGTAACTATCCCCCATGGTGAAATTAATTACACGCCCATAACTCCCAGAGACGAATGCTGCTTACGACACCAAATCACACGGGCAGAAATCGGGGATGCCTCCTTGTATGTTACGTGTGCTCTGTATTGGCATTTCTGCTAGTATAGGCGATTGGGTGTCGTAAGCATTCGTTTGGAGTGATAGGCGTGTAATCAATTTCATCATGAGGAGAAAGAGTTACCCGACTTGTTCGTTACTTACTGCTTACGATTCCTTGCCTCATTTAAGATTTTTCTTTCTTTTTTTTTTTCGAGGTAAAAGTGGTCTTCTGCAAATCTGATTAGTAATAGGCTGTGGAAGGCGTTTAGTTGAGTGTGGATTTGAAGGACGACAGGCTGACTACACTTTGTGAAGCGTGTAGAGTGTAACTGATGAATAAGGTCGCTCTGGCGTCAGTAGGTCGTGATAACCCGTGACTGTCTGCCCCGTTGTAAATGGTAAGATTAACGTCTTCTTAGCCGCCTGGAAGTCTTTAAAAATCCTTTCAGCGTCTCTGTGGCAACGACGCTACAGCGAGTGTTGGCGTTGGTGCTGCATTTCTGCAACAGCTCGAGCCGTGTGCTACTGTAATATTGGTAGCTGTTTATTTTTTGTGGAGAGAAGCACATTAAGGGGTCTAAAAGTACGACTGTTTGGCTTCACTTACACAAAGATGCGAATCTTAAAAAGTTTAAATACTACATCCGCCAAACATGAACAAACGAATCACAAGACAAAACACGACGCGTTTCGACCTCTTAGGTCTTCTTCAGGCAAGACAAACAGCACTCGGGACAACAAAAATGAAGAACGAGCAATCACTTATCAGATTCAAAATTACTATTCATCGACCATCTTGCGTCGAACTTGATGAGGTAAGTGATCGCTCGCCCTTCATTTTCGTTGTCCTGAGTGTTGTTTATCTTTCATGTTTGGCGGATATAATAATTAAACTTTTTAAGGTTTGTTTAAATTTCCGCCTGCAGTCGCCTCACTTTGCAACTAACAAAGAAGCGAGATTTGAACGTCCTGCTAGCTGCAGTGTTCAGATGATGGTCTTCAGTGCTTGGGGAGGAGGAGGGGGGGGTGTGAGGGGCTGATGAAGGTTGCTGGCATCTGTGTCTCCCTCTTTGACAGCCGGTAGGGTCAGTGAGGTGTTGAGTCCTCCTTGGTGGAACGGTTCGAATCTGTGTGCCTTTCGTGGTGGAAAAGTACGAATCTGGTTGTCCTTTTTGGTGAAGTAGTTCGAATCTGGTTGCTCTTCTCGGTGGCTAAAAAGTTCGAATCTGGTTGCCCTTCATGGTGAAGTAGTTTCAGTCTGGTTGTCCTTCTTGATGGCGTGGTTCGAATCTGGTTGTCCTTGGTGGAGTAGCACGAATCTGGTTGCCCTTTGTGGATACATACTTCTATCTACCAGCAGGGGACCCCAGTGCACCTTGCTTACCATGGTGGAAGCCACCTCCCCCTTCCCTCGTCAACTACTCCCCCTCCCCCTTCTCCCTTCTTCGCGTTTACAAAATCTGCGCCTTGTACATCCCTCCCTTTTATCCGCCCACCCCACCCCACCCCCATCTCCATCCGCCGCTCCCACCCTTTTACAAAATCTGCTGTGGGTTCCTGCATCCCGACCTCGGTTTGCCCCCCCCCCCCCCCCCATCTCCCCCCACTCCCTCCAATACATGTTGATACACACAACTGAACCGCACAGAGATGAACATCGGTGTTGAGACAACCTAGTCTCAGCATCTTTCAGTTTAGAATCCACTAAATCTTAGATATACATACAAGACAGAGGATGTCTGTCAAGGGCTGTAGGACAGAGGGGAGGGGGTGGGGTGGGTGGGGTCTTTTCTAATTACACGCTTCTGAACGTAACGTTGAACGTGTTAATAGTTTCAGGAAATAATCAAGGCTTTAGCTTTGGTTTGGGACCAACAATTAGTGAAGGGGAGGGGGCGCACACACACACACACACACACACACACACACACACACACACACACACACACACACACACACACAGAGAGAGAGAGAGAGAGAGAGAGAGAACAAAATATGTTTATAGCTTCAATCTGTGTGTTCACAATGGCAATTCGATTTCACACATGTTGCGTAGACAAAGAGGGTGATGACGATGGATGTTGTTGATGCAGGGGAAGTTTCGTTTGAACCCCATTTGAAAATGTTTTACGTCTGCTCCTCGCGTTCCTCTGACGTCCAACAGGCCGGGAGGTAAGACACCTGTAGAAAAAAAAAAAAAAAAAAGCAGCTGTGCATTACTCTCTCGGTCGCGTCTTTGCAGTGCGGGGAGAGACTGACAGCTAGCTGTGTGGACCCCAGTCTTCCTGTACTGTTTCAGCCCCAAAAAGCACGTGTAGCCAGCACCTGGTCAGGGATGAACGACATCCCACAGTCGAGCCCCCATCTGTTGGGACTCAAGCCCACTGCCATCGCTTTCGTTCCCTCTTCTTTTCTGTTTTTATTTGTTTGTTTGTTTGTTTTTTCCTCATCGTTGTCATCGCCTTCATCCGCTCCGTCCTTTCCTTTCACTACCGTGTTTATCGTTCTCCATCTCTTGTCTCCTCCACTTTGCGGTCGGCTGGGCTGCGAGCAACATTCTCTGTCTGTCTGTCTGTCTGTCTGTCTGTCTGTCTGTCTGTCTCTTCTCTCTCTCTCTCTCTCTCTCTCTCTCTCTCTCTCTCTCTCTGTGCGTGCGTGCGTGTATGTGTGTGTTCCAAATTCTGTACGTACTTTTGTCATTTTCATTTTACTCTCTGTTTTTATACATGCTAATTGTTGTACGTTGTAGTACATTTCCATATGCTCCCCCAGCCCCCACCCCCATACTCTTCCCCTTCATTATTAATATTTTTATTTTTTGTTTGTTTACTATTATTATTATTATTTCATTTCTCTTCTATTTTCCACTATGATTGCATGACCGCCTTGCTTGCTTATTTACATTATTTCATTTCACTGCATGTTGTAGTCCCTACTCAGGGCGACGACTGGATGTAAAAGAGCGCGTCAGTGCGTATTTATCATCCTCGTAAATAAAGAATTTTGTCTTGTCTCTCTCTTTACGTTGTTCTCCTTACCTTCCCAGCGATCCACCCTCTCCCCAGCGAACCTTTTTCTCCTCTCTCTCTCTCTCTCTCTCTCTCTCTTCTCTCTCTCTCTCTCTCTCTCCTTGTACTGTAAACCTTTGGCAGCAGACATGACTCGCCTCTCCACCCCCCCCTCCCCCCGCTTCCACGTGCGCAGGCATCTTTGTACAATGTCTGTCTGGTTCTGTTAGTTCTGCTGAAGATCTCAGACATTATCCGGCTTCTCGGCAGCGCGAGTTCATTAAACATGTAAGTTTTCCTCCAGCAGGCTCTCAACTGGGGTTTCCCTCGGAGGATGGAGAGGAGAGGAGAAAGGGGAGGGGCGGGGGGGGGGGGGGGGAGATGTAGAAAACGTAGTTAGAGCCCCGTGTTGCTGATCCGACACGAGTTGAAAGGAATTAAAAGAATGGACGGAAGCCGGAAAGAAGAAAGGGGGGGGGGGGGGGGGGGGGGGGGGGGTCGCAAGGAAAAAAAAAAAGGGCCAGGAGCAGAAAGTGAAAGTAGAAGGGATTTGCTTTAAGGAAGAAAGAAGAAATGAAGGCGGGGAGTGGGTGGATGGGGAGGGGGCGGGGAGAAAAGACCAGCGAGAGAAGGGCATCGGAGAGTGGGGCCAGAAAGGGGAGGTGAGGATTAAGAAGGAACAAAGACGCAGAGGAGAGAGAGGATTGGAAGGGAAGAAGCAGAGAGAGAGAGAGACAGACACAGACAGAGAGAGGTGGGGATTTAAGAGGCGATAGACGACAAAAAATTTAAAAGAACGAACGAAATCAGATCAGAGTTCTGAAGCTGAATTATTTTACCTCGACTTAGGCACGTGCTTTGAATAAAACGCGTGCGCGTGTCTGTGTGTGTGTGTGAGTGTGTGTGCGTGCGCGCATGCGTGTGAGCGTGCGTGCGTGTGTGTGAGCGTGCGCGCGCGCGCGCTCGAGCAACACACGTTAACATCTTGAAATGCCAGCGGCACATTAAATAATCGGAACGTGACGAGCGCCAGACACATAAATGAAACGGGGGAGGCTGAATCAGGAACTGGGAGACAAGGAGAGCAGTTTCCCCGGTGCCGAAGAGGTCTGGTCTTACATTTGGTGTTGAAAATTGACGTCACTGTCTTTCCGCCGGTGATGTTGTCTGGCTGTGTGTTGTCAGTTATTTCAGAAACAACCAGCGAAAGAGATAAACGGACTGCGTGCGTGCGTGCATGTGTGTGTGTGTGTGTGTGCGCGCGCACGCGTGCGTATACGTGCATGCGTGCGTGTTTGTGTATGTATGTGCGTGCGCGCGCTCGTGTGTGTGTGTGTGTGTGTGTGTGTGTGTGTGTGTGTGTGTGTGTGTGTTGCGGTGATGATAATTTGCTGCGTTGGTCAGAAGCTGTTGGCACTATACTGTGACAATGCCGCTTTTTCCCACCTTCTTTGACATGGTGTCCCAAATCATCACACTGATGGTTTCGTCATCTGGGGGTGTTACGTTGCTACAATGAACGCCTCCTACTTTGTATCAACATGAATTCTGATGATACAGCAACGCTGCCTTCCTATGTTGTTACAGGGTCTGCTGAGAATACGCTGTGGAGACGTGGACACAAACTGACACGTCTACACCCCTTGCCTATATCTTCCTCAGTGACCACCCAGAAGACGTTGTTGTCGAGGGGAAAGAGCTGACCACAAGATGAGTCCATCGTGTCGAATCGCCATCTTTGTCCTCATCGCCTTCTTCTGCCTCAGCAGGGAGGTGACGGGGTTCAGGCTGGGGGGTGGGGGATTGAAGTACCACGGGTTTCCCCTGGACCCTGTCCACCTGCAGCCCGTCAACGGCACCACCCGCTGGGCCGACGTCTTGGAGGACGCGGTGCAGGCGGCTCTGGACTACTGCAAGGCAGTGCGCATGTGCAACAGCACCGGGCGCTTCTCAATCGCCGACTCGGAGTGTTCCGAGTGTCACCCGTGTTCGTGTGACGAGGCCTGCCACGCCCGCCAGGACTGCTGTCTGGACAAGCAGCTGCGTGACGTCGGCCAGCGGTTGGTCCTGGATCCCTCGCTCCCTGCCCCGCCTCCCAGGTGGGGGTGTCACGACACCTACCTCACTCACTACGACCTGGCCTTCCACGCCGCCATGGTGGACACGTGCCCGGACACCTGGGGGGATCGGGAGGTGGTGAAGAGGTGCCTGACGCCCGCCCTCAACGAAACGTTCTCCCTGTGGCCGGTGTGGTCCCCTGCCACCGACACGGTCTACAGGAACGTGGACTGTGCCCGCTGTAACGACGAGGTTCTTGGGCAGGTGGTCCGCTGGAACCTGAAGGTGGCCTGTGACCGGAGCGTCTACCTCAGACACTCCAGCAGCGGCGTGGTGGAGGCCATGGAGAAGGCCCTGGAGGAGCCCACCTGCCAGATCCTCTTCGTTCCACCTGAAGGATGCAGACCAGTGCCCTGCAAACCGATCAAAGGGCGTTACATCGACACGTGCAACGCCACAGGCCTGCGCCACAGCTATGACCAGACGCTGTGGAAAGCCTGCCAGGTGTTCCACGGACCGATGACGCTGGCGGGCAACACCTACAAGAACGCGTTCTGCGCCATGTGCAATCACGACAGAGTTAGAGTCCCGGGCATGTGCCAAATGGATACGCCCTTCCCCTTCTTCCTCGAGGTGAATGGTGCCCGTATTCACATCCAGTCCGACCGCAACAAGCCCGCTGATCGTTCTTGTGGATGTCAAGATTCTGAGGTCTATGATGAGTTTGAGGTAAGGGATACCTGGGTAGTCTGTCATAAAGGTAAGTGATACTTGAAGGTTGTGAATTATAATCTGAAACAAAAGAAAGAAAAGGGTACCTGAATACTGGAAATTGTACTTTTTTAGGCAAGTGGTACCTGGATATGGCGAACTGCATTTTATGGTACGTGTTTCTTGGGTATTGCAGATTGGACTTTTCAGGTAAAGTGTAGCAAACTGTGAGCTTTACTTTAGGGCGAGTGGCACCAGAGTGATGCAGATTTCCCTTTGAGGTAACTGGTATTGGTACTGCAAGTTACTTTTTGGCGTAGAGGTTCCAGGATATTGTGCAATGTACTTCGAGGTAAGTATACCTGGATATTGTGATTTTAGACAAGGGGTACCTGGATATCGTCAGTTGTACTTTAGAGATACGTGATACCTGGATACTGCATTATTTTACATTCGGTCAAGTGGTAACTGGAAATTGCCAGTTGTAATTTGAGGTAACGGGTACGTTGATATTGCCAATCGTAATTTGATGGTACCATATATTGCGATCTGTACTTCCACGTAAATGATACCCAGATACTGCAGATGGAGGTAAGTGGTGCGTACATGTTGTGTGATATTCACAACATGGAAGAACACAGTTTAAAAAGTTCCTAAAGCTGCCAGAGACCGGTGATTTAACCAGAGCAAAAAATATGTAGGTCTCTGCAGGCATAACAAATGGACGAATAGCTTGGTGATCCACTGATGTAAATTGCTGTGATGGTGGTCAAGTTCCTTTGTGTCGCCCTCAATAAAGCAACCTAGGGTAAAACACTACAACTTGCGCTGGGATCATCGTGGAGATAAACAGTCCATTACGTGATGAATTTACTAGTATGATCAGGATAAAAGGCTGCGCAGGCAACACCTTCCACCATTGTCAACATCAACCGAACAAGACTTAGAGGGAAAGTAAACACATGCACACCGAAACTTTAAGCGTTTCATTGTTTCTTTTTTTCACAAATGGAAACGATCCATGCTATTAAAGATCTGAACGCGTGCACACACAATCTCTCTGTCTCTGTCTGTCTGTCTGTCTGTCTGTCTGTCTGTCTCTCTCTCTCTCTTCGCTCGGTCAGTTGCTCGCTTGCCTGCTCACTCGCTCGCTGTCTTGTGCATGCGTGTCTGCAGGCATATCCTCCTCCTATCACGTCATCACTGTGTATTTCAGGACCAGTGTCGCCCCTTACAGTGCAGCATGACGCGGCAACTGTACCAAGGCCAGTGCCAGTCCATCGTCACCAACTCCTCAGGAGTCTTCTACGACCTGGCCTTGAGTCTGACCCCAGCGGGCCGTGACGAACCAGTGCAGCTGAAAGGCAGGTCCTCCCTGACCCGCGTGGCCCGCAACATCAGGACAGCCTTCCTGCTGCAGGGGTCCACCGCCACGGGCTGGCACATCATCACCCACCTGTTCAGGGTCGTTGCGGAGGCTGAAGGAGTTCATGGCAACACCAGCCAGGAGCTGTTACACGTCATCCGCTTCAAGGTGCACATCAAGTTCTGTTCCACCTGGCCAGAGCCTTCCCAGGACCTGGAAAACAGGCTGCTGGCCTTGATGAAGTCCGAGTGGAACTTCTCCGTGGATGGACACACCAAGCGCAGTTTTAAAGCCTCTCCTTTATGCTTTGCTGACTCTGAAGAAAAACCGAAAACGTTCCAGCACGTGAGTCTGGTGTCTTCTGAGGGCAGCGTCAGTGAGTTTGTGGTGGACATTCCTGACTCTTTCCTTGAAAGCCATGGTGGTGAACTTCTGGAGACCAACTACTACCTGCCGATTTCAGAGGCTCTCGAATGTGCTCGAGTGTCTTTCAATCTCTCTCGGCAAGCTGAACTGGGGAAGACTGTGCTGGTAGTCAACCAGACCTCAGGAACTGTTCATCATCTCCCTTCAGACAAGTTCGTCAGCTTCCAGTTCGTGGAAATTGGACGGGGTGGCGAAATCTTTGTATGTGCTGATCAACTTTTTGATGGTAATGGTCGTGAAGTGAAAGTAGAATTTCGGGTACATTTTGTCTCTTCACAACTGCTTACGATCACCATCATTTCGCAGGCATTGTCGGTGTTCTTTCTGCTCCTGGTAGTGGTGACCTACATGGTCTTTTCTGAGCTACGAACGACAGCCGGCAAGAACCTGCTGGGTCTGGTCTGCACGCTGATCGCCACCATCGCTCTGACAGGAGGCACCATGTTCGGGGTCGGCTCACCGGGTGTGTGCCAGGTGCTAGGTATCATCGCTCATTTCTTCCTCCTCTCCGCCTTCACCTGGGCGCTGATTTGCCTGTTTCAGTCGTACCATGTGTTGAGCAGCGATTCCTGGCTGGGAAGGTGCCTGAACGAACCCCGGACCTTCCCAAAGAGCGCTGTGGCCTCCTGGCTGGTGCCGGCTGTCGTTGTGGTCGTCATCATCGTCAGCAACGTCATGGACAGTCGTGACGGCTGCCATACAGACCTGGGCTACGGAAGAGGACTCTGCTTCGTGTCGGCCCAAAACAGCCTGCTGGTGACCGTCTGCCTGTCCCTGCTGGTCATCTTTCTTACCATCGGGGTGTCCATCTGGGCGCTGTTGGAACAGAGGAACGTCTCCCGCAGCGACAACGAATCGTTCTGCCTCCATGTCCGGCACTTCCTGGCGCAGGCCGTCCTGACCGGCCTGGTGGCGCTGGCCTGGTTCCTGCAGATGATGGCTCTGCTGAAGGACAAGGAGGCGCTGTGGTATCTCTCCCTCCTCCTCTTCCTCGCTCTGACTGTCTTCGTCTTCGCCGTGGTCCTGTGCAGGAAGCAGGTGTTGAGGCTGTGGTACGCGTGGTTCAGTTCCTCTGTGGTCTGCGGCAAAGGACAGCGCAGAGGTCACAAATTCAGCCCAGTAGACACCTAAAGCACCTGCTCTCCAACATTCTGAATGAATAGGGCAACAGCTTCACTCCCACACTTGAACAAATAGGGCAACAGCTTCACTCACACACTTGAACAAATAGGGCAACAGCTTCACTCACACACTTGAACAAATAGGGCAACAGCTTCACTCCCACACTTGAACAAATAGGGCAACAGCTTCACTCCCACACTTGAACAAATAGGGCAACAGCTTCACTCACACACTCACATATACGCTCGTCATGGACATAATCGGCATGAAGTGGAATGGGCGTGCTTTGTTTGATGATGTGCTTCACGGACTGACGACAGTTCGATGAAAATCATCTGTTGTGGCCAGTGATGTCTCCACCAGCTATCGACAGTAAATGACCGAGAATGGTTTGTCCAGGAACTTTTTTCAGAACATAATCACGATGAATACATGCATGTTTACATTATGATGATGCACATGACAGTGATGATGAAAGGGAAGACGAATGAAAGGAAGAAAAGCTGAAATGGAAACATGCTGTGCTGTGCATAGTGTGTACGTACTGGATTCAGAAATGATTGTGAAATAGACGTAGCATGTATGTGTATTGAAGCCAAGGTTTGTAATGCTGTACTGCCAAGAACTTAAGGACTGCCTGTGTTTCTTAAACACCACCACCACCGTCCCTCCCCTCCATTATTATTTATAAAAACAGTATGAAGACGTACAGATCACGACACAATAGTTCGTCATTCTGCAGTGGACATCGCTCACCCGCACGTCATAGTTTTTTGTGTGCGCACAATATGCAAGCTAGTGAGCATAGCGTGCATAAAAATGCTTAAAGAAAGGGGGGGGGGGGGGGTTCAGGTTCCTATTCAGCCTTGACTGTCAAGATAGGGGCGATGCTTGGAAACTGCATGATTCCTGTGACTCTTTCGCCTTTTGTGGACGCATTGCACGCATGATTCAGCCCGAACCAGGACAACCAGGACGGCAGTCAGAGCTGATACAACCATGCCTTCAGTGTCACCGCGCACGACCGTGCCAGGCTTCCAGCATGACAGGAAGAAGGTGTAGTCGTGCTAGAAGTAGCCAGACTGCGGACAGGAAGTCACGCTGGTCATCCACAGACTGCAAGGGTGATCCCAGACCACGGCAACACACAACACAGCCCTCGCTCTGGTGAAACCCTCGCAACGGCAAAAGAATCATCCCGCTCGCAGCGCTGACGCGATCGCGTCATCATCACATCGACCACACTGGACGTCATTTGAGGACGGTGGCTGATGTCAACACCAGTGCTTCCATCCGAAGCCGCCTGCGCGCATTCAGCCTCCAAGCAACAAGGCAAACAGTCCACGTCCCCAACACAGCGACCCATCGTCGATCTTGTGTGGACTGGTGTCGACAACAGCAACACTGGAACAGGCGCCAGTGGTCTCGTGTCCTCTGTACAGGCGAGTCCTGATCTGATTCTCAGTGGCGTGACACCTGTCTGGCGCGGGGCAGGAGAACGCTTCATCGATGCCACTGTCCAAGAAATGGACCGCCATAGCAGTGGCTCAATAATGATGTGGGCTGGCTTTCGACATCCTTACATATAATCTAGGGTAGAGCGCCCAGTACTTCAGAAACGGGATTTTGTGGACCCGATTATCCAAGCAGCTCTTCAAGACATGGGTCTTGGGGGTCATTCATCAAACAACGCACGTCCGCACCGTATACCCATTGTGATGGACTTCGTACAGGTGCACGATATCCAGTGGGCGGACTTCCGCACCGGTTGTGGCTCTCATCCAGCCTGTGGGACTGGGGCGAGACTACCGGACCTTACGGTTTGCTTGTCATCTGGCTGCAGGAACGTTTGACCAAAAGCTGTGGCCGCATCTGCTGCTGATAAAGAAAAGCATCTAAAACCAAGAGCAGATTTCTGCAATGAATGTAGGCCTAATTACCGTGAGGACGTGAAGCGTGGTTTGAACGATTCATTGTAATCAAATCGGCCCATCATTCTTCTGAAAGGTGAATTGAAATGAATGATATGTTTGATTTCAGGTTATTAGTTCTGCAAGACAATACAAGCAGATTCTGTTTGTCTGTATTGTCTTGCGGAACTAATCATCTTTCTTTTTAAAATCTGTTTACTATGCTAATTGTCTGAATGAGAGCCGCTGTCCCAAGAGTTCCTCAACTTTTATTGATAGTGTGGTGTCCGCGTAACCATAGCAATATCATCAGGGCAGCATCAGCCATTGAGGCTTTTGCACATCAGACGTAAATCGTAACATTTCGAGTGCTCTGTCCCTGAAAGGTGGTGTGAAGTGTTTGAACGTGGCCTATGAACCATGGCCGACAGGATAGGGATTTTGACCAGCGATCGCTTCATGGACGTAGTCTGTACTGGTCTTGACCTCTTTCTCTCTTCAAGATACGTATTATGTGCTCATGAATTGGAATAAGTGTATGTAATCCTAGGCGCGCGCGCGCGCGCGCACGCGTGTATGTGTGTGCATGTGTGTGTGCGTGCGCGCGCGCATGTATGTGTGTATCGTGTGTGTGGGATTGTCTGGGTGTGTGTGTGTGTGTGTGTTTGTGTGTGTGTGTGTGCGTGCGTGGGTGCATGTGTGGGTGGGTGTGGGTGTGTGCGCGCGCGCGCCATATACAAGTAGAGACGTTCCCAACTCCGGTTTATTTCTTCAGGAAAAGAAAGAAGTCTTCTGCATGCATGCGCACCATTTTCTGACGCAGAGTGTCAGTACATCTAGATCCTGTTGTTGGCATGGTGAGTCAAAAAAACCAACAAACAAACACGAAACGATGGTGATCCCAAAACAAATCAACGACGAGCTGACAGTGGAGTCGAGGACAGCGGCGCCTTGCGGTGAAGAACGCTTGACAGTGCTTCAGAAGCTGAAGTGCCCTCTCTGAGCAAACAATGTAAGTTACACCTGGGCTCAGTAATTATTATCCATGGGATCTGGGTCACCGCGCACCCATATCACGTGGCCCCGAAAAGACCTCGTCGGTGCTGGGATTGGGTGACGGTGTGGTTCCGTTCGCGCCACGACAGGACTTGAACGTGTGGACATCTCCCCCGTCCCCACGGTGACCTCAGAACATCGCCCATCCGGGAAGCCGACCCGACTTGGAAAAGACATCGGGCTTGGAGTAACACGTCCTGGACTGGCAAGACCTGAACCTCGCGGCGTCGCCCAGCCATCGTGTTGGGGTCAGGTCGTCTGTCCGCCCGCCTCTGCACTCTACCCCGTGTGCGATTCCGGGTTGGGAGAGCGGGTGGAGGCTGGGGGGGGGGGGGGGGGGAATCGGGGGAGGGGTTGTGGAGGGGGGGGGGGGGGAGGTTCGCGGAAGACTTGGGGAAGAGGGAGTTCGGTTGTGAAGAGTATTCCTTGAAATTCTGTGCTCGAACTGTTCCCCGTTTTGTCATTTTCCCTGATTGTCTTTCACTATTTTTTCCTCTAGTTGTCTTTCCTATCCCTCTCCGTTGCGTGTGCGTGTGTGTGTGTGTGTGTGTGCATGTGTGTGTGTGTGTGTTTGCGTGTGCGCGCGCGCGCACGTACGTGCGCGCGTGTGTGTGTGTGTGTGTGCACTTTCTCTTTCCAATCCTTTAGATTCCTTACAGATTAATTTGCGTGGACAACTAGGCAGTGGGACTGCAGCAAACGGTAGGATGCTATTGGCTGGTCCACCCTACTGTTTAGACCCGCCGCTTCCTCCTCCCCGCTTTCTGCTATGTTCTAGATAGGGGCCTGCTGTCGATTGATTTCATTTCCGAGGTGACGTATTGCCTGGGATGACTGGTGCCTCCAGCACAACCGCTCAAACCATTTGCATCCGCCTCTGGAGTTTTAAGTGATAGTACAGTTAATCACGACAATTATTCAGATATTGCATGTTGTGCGTTTGATGGCAGGGTAACCCCCCCCCCCCCTCCCCCCAGCCACTCTCACTCGTTTTTATCGAAAATGGTGAATGGACCAGCGCTCGATGACGTGGCTCCGCGGTCAGTTGGATTATAAAGGAACGTCCACCCGTCGTCCGGGTACATTCATACCCTGTCACAGGCAGGATACGTATTGTCTCACACAGGCTGTGTAGTTTATAGCATGTGGAAGATACTTTGGTGGGTAAGCAAGGCTGCCCACGGACGTTAGTGGCTTTGACTTATTTGTTTGTGTGGGGAAAGAACGTATAATCACAGTGTTTTGGGGACGACGACGAGGATGGCGAAGGGAGAGTGAAGGGGCCCGGGGGTGGGGGTGAGGGTCTCGACTGAAAGGGATCAATCAATGTCACTCTTCTAAAAAAATAAAATAAAAAAGAAAGAAGACGGATTACGAATGTGTGCAGAAATGTCATTAACCATCTTCCTTTTTTTTTTTTTTTTTTTTACAGTTGGTCGTTTGATCGATACTCGATCTGACCAACACATCGCACCACAACGCACGTATCCCTGTCGGTTTCCTCAGGGTTTTCTTTGTTGTTCAGTTCCACTCAGTTGTTGGCTCCATACAACACCACCACCACCATCACCACACCCCTTCTTCCCCCTCCTCCCCCCACGTTCCATTACCCCCAACCGCCCCCTCCCATTCCTTTTTCATACGAGAGACCTATACACGCCCGTGACAACATCAAGTGTCATCAGCACCGGACAACGACACTTGCCTTTTTTTTTTTTTTCGGTCTGAGCATGCGTGCCTCCCACGAAGATCTGGATTTCAGTGGGGCATGCATATACACGCGCGAGCGCGCACACAGCACACTCACACCATCACGGTAATTTCATATATTTATATTCTGAAGTCTAACGTAATGGCTGTGGGAGGCATTTTGCAATGCAGGTGTGAAATAATTGATTTCCTTCGTGGGCTTAATTTGTTCGTTTCATTTTTTAAAATTTTTCTTCCCCGGGGAGGAAAGGGTATGTGTTATCAGATGACCACATCAGATTTGTTAAGTTTCCTTTTTTGAATTTTTTTTCCCGGGGAGAAAAGGGTGTGTGTTATCAGACGACTACATCAGATGTGATTAATTCATTGTCATACACACAGCCACCGATTCAAGACTGAAGGACATCCATGTTTGGTTTCATGTATATAAGCCACTTAAAATCGGTCTGTGAAAGATGTCCAGTAAGGTTTAAAGCCGGGCAAGTCGACGACAAATCGGGAAATGGCTCCATTGAAACGGCCATGATTGATTTCCTTACTGAAGTTAACCTACTTCTTTGTGAAGACGACGACTTTGTGGAGCGAGGGGCCACCATGAAGACTGTATATTGCCATGGAATTGAGGGACGGGAGATTGAGGAGTGAACGAACCACTGTAATCAGTTCTTTTTTTTTTTTCAGCCATTACCAAACACAAGAAAGTATGTACTTGTAAGCTAATCTGCAATAGAAAATGTGTAGGCTAAACGAAAACAAAACAAAACAAAATAAAACGAACAGAAAACTTCAAACAAATGTAAACACAACTTTTTATTTTGACATATTGTACCCATGTTACATTTACCTACGCAGGCAATCATACCGCCAAGTCAAGTCGCAAAAGAAAATTAATGGTCTCCACATGGGTGGTGTTGTCTAGCGTCTCCCTACCCATCCATCATCATGCAGATGAAACGTTCTGTTCTCTCGTCATGACGTCAAGCGACCCCGAAAATGACATGTGTCAGTCAACATAGTCCATGTTGATGAGCCCTTTGTCGACTGGGTCGCCTCCCTTGTACTGGGTGCACCGGTGAAAGGGGCTAAAACTCCCCTCTCCTGGTAATAATGTCTCATTGTGGGAAATCGGTCAGTATGCTGTTTTGAAAAAAATGGAGGTGAAACCAGAGCTACCTCTACCCCCGAAGCGACAGATTTTTTCTTTTTTAATTTTCGAAGTCGTGTATGAAAATTGCACAAGCTTTACTTCGAAGATACTGAGAAATTATCCTTCTCAGATCTGGCGTAATGCCATAAAGCCCACACTGTCAGAATCAAAATGTGAAGTCACAAAACTCGATCTTCAAAGACGAAATGGCAAATAATTTGTGGAAGCCATCTTTAATGTTCCATATATTTTTGTTCAATCGAACATAAATATTAATAAATCTGGGCACTGATGCCTTTAGTTTCCCTGACGGTGGAACAAACGTGAAAAAAAATCCATGCTGCTTTAACTTTACACACTTAAATGATAGAAGAAACCTTTTTGTGTGAATGCTTACGTCCGTTATTTCATTTTATATTTTTTTTGTGTGTGTGTGTGTGTCTGAAGTCAGCGGACCAACAACTGATAAAGTAAAAACTGCTTGCTGCAGTTGATGTACTCTCTGGGCTTGCGATTGAGAGTGAAAATTTTCTGTGACATCTACTAATGGGAGAACGTTTCTATAAGGTACACAGGGCAAAACAACATCAACAGCAAAACAACAGGGTGGTGCATAATTAGAAAACATTTCCCTGGCTGAACTGTAGCCGATAAAGATAACGTTTACCTCCGTTGTATTGACGATCCCAACAATCTTCTTGGACTCGTCCTTCATTCCAATCCCTCCCCTGCTGTAAGGAGGAGTCGAAAAGAAAGCTAAGACACAATCCTGTGCTCCCTGTTAGGAAGAGTCCAAACTTCACATGGCATTAACCTGTCCAAGTTAATCTCAAACCACCCATACGTGAGGAAAAAAAGCCCTCATTTTTCCAACTGACGAGTGCTGTTCTGACGTCTTTTCCGCTGGTAAAAAACAAAAAAGTGTGAAATTTCTGTGCACTCCTCCACCCTTCCCTGAGATGGAGAAAGTTATGTTCTGCACAAACCTGCCTTCCCTGCCGGAATGAAGGGTCTAAACTCAGTCTCCTCAAAATCCACTTTTCTTTAATGGGGAGAGCCTAAAAGTCTTAGCACTTGCTTTTAACCATTCTCTATGAGGAGAGTCCAAGAGTCACGTTCTATCAACAATTCCTCCACTTTGCACTCTCAAAGCCCACATTCTATTGTCTGGCACAGTTTATCACTGTGGTGTGTCTACCTGCCCTTTGATGCAATAGAGCAAAGACTATTCTGCCAACCTTCCGAAGAACTCAGAAGAATTTTTTTCATAACATTTCTTGATCTGATATGAAAAGGAGAGAATCCAACCCTCACTGTAGAATCACCATGGCATGTGACCATTCTTCAGTGATGTATCTTAGCTGTTTAGAGTTAGTGCTGATCCATCAGTGGAAGGCACATGGTTTGGGTGTACTCCCTACCTGCGGGACAGATAACTACTTTAAAGCACTCCATCAGAGGGAAATGTGGATAGTTTTTGTTATTTACCAACCCAGAGGGCAGGTACTTTTCGTGCTCACCTTTAAGTAGGCTTGACAGGTAATTTTCGCACTCTCCCTGTCTGCAGGGAGGTCAGAGTGTAAGCACTCTCCTTACTAGTAGGTAGGATTGAAGCTTTTGTACTCCGTTGACAGGGAGGCGAAGTAGTTTAAGCACTTAACAAGAAGAGTGGATAGTTTTAACGTTCTACCTGTAGGCAAGGAGGACAGGTAATTTTTCCACCCTTAGCAGAAAGCAGAAACGGAACAGAATTAATACAGGCCTGCCTTTAGAGTCAACCTTTCATCCATCAAAGAGGATGGATTGATGCGAAAACAAAATGTACAGGAGAGGACCGACTTGTTATGCAGCGACTTTTGGATTTGTCTGCTCCATCAGGAGGTCGATTAGTAGCAAACAAAAAGTTGTCCTGCATGTCTAAACGGCTTCTGCATTGATTCGTTTTCATTTCTGCATTGATTCGTTTCCATTTCTCTAAGGGAGGTAAGTCTTGACAGTTGCTAATCTGGTCACACCAATCCTCTGTGCTGGGATGCCAATGGACTCTCGAACCCTCGCTGAAAAGATATGGATCTGAACTGTCAAAGCACACAGACCTTGACTGGAAAGTCACTGTAGCAGAAAACAAGTTCTGGAAATCACACTATAAAGACACGCCACTGAATGAACACTTTGGCCACAATACTCATTGAGCCATGCAAAATGAAAACCATGCCTAGACTGCAAGTGATTGACAATTAAATGTCTTCCACTGAGGGTTCAGTTAATGGTCAAAAGATGATCATAAATAAAGATAGGAAGAAAATATATTCAGAGGCAGGCTCAGACATTCTGACAATATTTTTTTTTTCTTCTTTTAATTGTAATATCAAATCATCCCAATATGTTTACATCAAAGATCGAGGTACCCCAACAAACAGAAGATCAAAGCCAAGCAATAATGGTACAGATGAATTTCATCACAACTCTCTTCATCTCACTATCGCTATTCAAGACTTGTTTGGTCAGTGCCACCAGCAAACTAAATGCAAAGTCAATCAAAGCATTCACTTGGAGGGACATGAAAGCATAAAAATCCACTCACAACAACAAAAGAACTGCCACATAAAAACAATCCACGTCTATGCGTGACAAGGACGGTCTGCAAATTTGAGGGTTTAGTGAATGATTTCCGATCCTCAGGCTTTACTTGATCAAGCCACATACCTAAAATTGATTTCAAAAGAAAACAAAATTTGGCATTTGCTTTATTACAATAAACAACATGTCTGATTTTTTTTTTCCAACTGTGGTTGTAAGACGTTGAGAAAGAACTATTACTGGGGCTCAAAAAGATCATTCTTCTGTGTGTTCGGACACACAGAACTTGAGATAATGTTCTCAAAATTGACATGACTGCTCTAGGTGTTTTAAAGACCAGACAGTCGAGGGATTGAGAGTTGGAGTGCTGGAAAATCTCAGTTCAGGAGATGGTTACCTTCTGATCTCTCGGTCTGAGAAAAAGTTGTGTGAAAAAAAATGAACAATCTGGATATTACAATTCTGAATAAATGCAAAACCAGGGTATTCACTTTTGTTACAGTTAACCCGTTCGCTGCTTGAAGCTGCTTGAAAATGTTACAAACAAAGGCTTTCCCAGTGCCAGGGAAATCTAATGATTTGGGGGTAATAATTAACAAAAAATTCTAGCTCAGAAACTACAAAAGATATAACAATGAAATTATATTGATTTTGGAAGGAAATTGAATGAAGATTTTGAATCTGGGCTTCTTTTGTTTTAATTTTGATAATAAAAAGTATTTAGACAATTAGATTGGATAGATTTTTTTGCACGATCAAAGCATATGTATTTACCACTACATCTTCACATCCAAACAAAACAAAGCAAAAAAGTTGAAATTAAAGTTTGTATTGTCACACTACACTGTAAATGAAAGTAAAAACAGTTTTAGAAAGGTCTATCAAGACGCCTCACACTCTATGGCAGACAGGTCAGTCCAACGGACCACGCCCCCCTCTCCCACCACGCCCCTTGCTGGACTTCAACCCTTCTTTCACTGCTCCTCTTCCCTACCTTTCCCTCTGCCTGTGCCGCGCCGCGAGCAGGCCGCGCTCCCCTCTCACGCTGACTACCACGTCACTGACCACTGGCACGCAGTGCAGAGTACACACTAGGCGAGCTCGTTCGACGCTGGCAAACCAGTCAGCTGAACACCATTGAGGTCACACAGCCTGACACAATAACTGACGAATACGGTTGGCAATTCCATCACTATCATCATCTCACCTTCATGCTCGAGTGAGTCGTTGAATAAAGATTATTGTCTTTGTCAAAAATCATTAGCAGAGCCTGCTCAGCTGTGTAAATACGTTGATTTGGTCGCTGCGCTTGTCGAAGGTTGCGCCGCCAATCTTTGCAAGCAACGAAGTGATGGCTGGTCATCCAGTCAGTGATGAGAATAAATGGGCTTTCCCTCAAGTGTGGTCATTTACATATCATTTTAATACTACAGACATAAGGCTTATTACGCACACTCTATTTAAGTCGTTGTAGAAACTAGTAGTAGATGAAAATTCAATGAAAAATGCATGACGTCAGTGGACGGCCCATAGGCACTGGGAAAGCATTTTTAATGCGGCGTCAGCTGACGGCTTAAAGGCACTCTAGGGTTAAATGAATCATGTTTAATGATCTTTACAATGAGATAAACTTGGGAATCTATCGATCCTGTAGTTTTATCAGATCTGCGATAACATGAATATTGCTTAAAAGCATGGTTGAGAATATATGGATCAAATCAACCCTTATGCCTTTGTGATAGTGTTCCAAACAACAAAAATGATTACATGGCACCCCAATAAATAATTCAGGATGCAGAATAAGACAGTCTAACTGTTCTTCAACTGATCATCCAATCCGGCCCATGTATGGTTGAGGTTCTATCACAGATGTCAACATTCACAGTGGAACATCATGTTCCAGTCATTCTTCCAGGAGTGATAAACTCGATGTATCAGCAGTGCAAAGCTATTGCTCCTGCATGGCCTTTCTCCAATGTGGTAGCACTTGTGTTCTTATTATCAAGGTCACTGTGACCTTACTAAACAAGTACAACTTCCAAATTTTGGACATTTGGTCTGCAGTGCTAAGGCGTTTCCTTGTGACCCTCCCTTTCACCAAATCTTACAAGAAATGTAGACAGGGGAAATTTTCATGCATTAAAACGTCAAAAAGCTTCAAAATATCCTCCATTCTTGGTGAAGACCACTGGAATTTTGTCTGGTAAGTTGAGGAGAGAACTCAAAGAAACTGTAAAGGTTTAAAGAATAACGAACCGACCAGTTCCTGTTTTACAGACCCTCTGACAGCACTCAAAGATCACCAAGGACTCCCAACTTTCCAGTTCTTGGAAATTTGAGAAAACCCACAGGCTTCCAAGTTTTAAAAAAATGGTTCTTATGAAAATAATGGAAAAATCAACCAATATTTCTCCTCCTGCAAAACAGTTGACTCCTTGTCAATCTGTCGATCTTTCGTATCAAACAGCAAAACTTGAGGAAGGAAATAAATCCATAATCAGTTTTCATTAGAGCTGCTTCCGTTACTTTTTGCCTGTCAAGGTGCGATTCTCATCACAGCCAAAAGTAAAACTTTTGAGGAGTGTGACCCTGCCTTGAGCAGGCCTTTTGGAAAGCAATTCTGACAAAGCACAGACTTCAGGCACGTTACAAAAACAAGAGGCAATGGGAGTTGTCTTCACAAACATCGACAATATGGAGGTGAGCACCCGGCTTTCAAAATTGGCAGAGGCTGGGTTAACCTGTTAGGTCTTGTGCTGCTACTAAGTAAACTACAGTTGAGCAGATTTTAGACTACCAGCAAAAACAAATGGAGATCGGAGTTGTTTTCACAGAAAATCACAATGGAAGTGAGCACATGGCTTTCAAACGAAGCAGAAATTGGCACAGCCTACTGTGACTTGTGCTGCTGAGAAGTTAGCAACGATCAAGCAAGCTTCTGCACATTTTCAGATCACTTCAAGTCGAATGGCACAAGATGAGGTAGGAAACCGCACAGCCAGTGAGGTAGCAGTGTATCTCAATTACCAATTGTTTGCGTCTTCACAAAACACCTTTTTTTGTGCGCTTAGAGTTGATTTAATCAAGATTTTGCGCATTATAAATACCATAATTATTATCATTATTATTATTACTATATCCAAGCCACTAGTTGTGGCAGACAGCATCAGATCGCACCATTTTCCATCTGAATTCCAAAAATCCTCCCATTACATCCTGCACTCGCCACCTCCACCCCACTCCATCCCTTCTCCCCAAGACATTGGTTTTTATTTGCCATTGGAAGGCATTTTCAAATTAAGATTAGCCCCATATTAAAAAAATAACCTTGATCTGTATGTATTAGCTTACATTAATAAGCAAAGCAGGTTAAACAAAAGAAAATTCCAATTCCAAAAAGAAGGATAAAGAGAAAAACAAACGACTTCTACATGGTTCAACTGCTGAGCAAGTGCGTATGTATCGTTCAGTTTGATGAAAATTAGTTGGACTATGAAAGTTACAACAGATTTCCCCTATATTCTTCTATGTTCGTATCTGTTGGACATTTCATCATTTTCAGTGTGGTTTATTATTTACCTTGCTGGGGGGGGGGGGGGGGGGGGGGGTTAATATCAGTGTGGTTTCACTTTTTGCAGAAAAAAAATTCTTTGGCACCAAAGAAAACATTTAATAAAGAGAATGTATCGTATCACTTGACAGAGGAATAATGACTATTTATGCATAACTCCAAATGGAAACTTTCCAACATCAGGCAGAAATGTAACGAAAGTGAGGTAATCATACACAACACAACAAATGAACAATTTCTTTTCATTCTTACAGACCATGACTTTCAACTTTTGGTTTTAAACACACACACAAATTCACTGAAAGATATCCATACACAACACATTGCAAATGAAGGAAAGCACTTATATCAACTAGCCGAGAAATGTAGAAATAAAGACACTGGTGTCGATGTTGAGGGTACCATGCCACCATCTGTCTGGGAAGTAAATGATCTGAAACAGGAAGCAAGAAACAAATATACCACTGAAAATATTACATCCTTCCAAAAACTAAAATCAAAAAGTATGTATGTAAGATCGTAATACCAAGAACCAAGTGAGTACACATGTAACATTTACACAGTATGACTCCGACAGAGCAATTCCACCACATTTACACAGTATGACTCCGACAGAGCAATTCCACCACATTTACACAGTATGACTCCGACAGAGCAATTCCACCACATTTACACAGTATGACTCCGACAGAGCAATTCCACCACATTTACACAGTATGACTCCGACAGAGCAATTCCACCACATTTACACAGTATGACTCCGACAGAGCAATTCCACCACATTTACACAGTATGACTCCGACAGAGCAATTCCACCACATTTACACAGTATGACTCCGACAGAGCAATTCCACCACATTTACACAGTATGACTCCGACAGAGCAATTCCACCACATTTACACAGTACGACTCCGATAGAGCAATTCCACCACATTTACACAGTATGACTCCGACAGAGCAATTCCACCACATTTACACAGTATGACTCCGACAGAGCAATTCCACCACATTTACACAGTATGACTCCGATAGAGCAATTCCACCACATTTACACAGTATGACTCCGATAGAGCAATTCCACCACATTTAAACAAACTACCAGATAGAATACGAAGTAAAACAACGTACAGCACTTACCATGCTAAAATTCCTTTCTGTACATACAGAATCTGCTTCGTGTGACCAGATGCTTCAGGGTGCAGTGATCCACTGGAGTGTCTAAGTACCTTATGATGGCCACAATGTGACCATTGCAATTACATGGTCTGTACTGACGTGTCCAAGTACCTTACAATGGCCACAATGTGACCATTGCAATTACATGGTCTGTACTGAAGTGTCTAAGTACCTTACAATGGCCACAATGTGACCATTGCAATTACATGGTCTGTACTGAAGTGTCTAAGTACCTTACAATGGCCACAATGTGACCATTGCAATTACATGGTCTGTACTAAAGTGTCTAAGTACCATACAATGGCCACAATGTGACCATTGCAATTACATGGTCTGTCATGACAAATTCCAGCATCAGCCCCATGAAACAGAAAAACGATTTTGCTAAACAGTCTGAAAAAATCATTAGAAGTGACTTTTTTCTCCGTTGTTGATGGGTTAACATACAATGCAGTTAAATCATTCAGAACTCCCTGTTTACTCTCAGACTTTACAGCACTCATAAAATTAGCATATGACCAGTATCACTACTTCAAAGCTGCACCATTCCTGCCCCTACATCTATTCCACTTCTATTTTTGTATTCACTGGCACAGATGTTGAATTATTTCCTTTGCAACAATCACATGCAATCTGCCATGTGCAAAAGCCAAGAAGAAAAAAAGTCAGATAAAGTCCTACTTTAGCATAAGACAGGCAACAGGTCAACAGAACTCAAATCCCACAATCATAATTGGATTTCTAACTTCTGAATAACAAACACTGACATCAGTAAGGAAAGCAGCTATTTTGATAGAGATGCTTCAAATTAAAAAAAAAGACACATCCATAAGATCTATATGCCCTCACTCCTTTAGTACACAGTGTAGAAAGGGCAATCAGGTCCACAGTGGTGCGCCAATGGATAATGCCCCAAGCTATGAAGCAACAAAACTTTGGTTCGAGTCCCACTCACTATTTTTTTCCCTCTGATCACAACACCTTAAACACTGCTTAGGTCCTAATCTTCCAGGAGATATGATAAAAACCAAATTTTTGTGGACAGAATGCTACTGATCTTGTGAGCATTACATTCAGCACCTTCAAAGGACCTCAAAGACCGTGCCCTGCAAGATTCTGCAGAAAATCTCCTTTGAAATGTAAAAGCAGAATATTCACAGAAATTTTTTCAATGTGGATAGGGCTCAACCCTGTTAATACACTTTCTTTGAGGACATGAATTCTTGTGACACAAAACAACTATGGGACACAATGGGTGGTCATGTCTTGATCCATCAGCTTGATGGTCAGTTCTGTGATAGAGAAGGGGACATCATCCCTGCATGCACTTATACTATTGCTTGTACACAGGATTATACATATCACTGTAAAACTTTTCTCTTTGGCTTGTCATCAGTTTTGCATGTAGATCTTTTTGGTGAATCACTTGAAGATATTAACTGATTTTTTTTCGTAATGAATCACTTGAAGATATCAACAGATAATTCTTTAAAGAATCACTTGAAGATACAAATAGATAATTCTTTAATGAATCACTTGAAGATATCAATAGATAATTCTTTAATGAATCACTTGAAGATATCAATAGATAATTCTTTGATAAATCGCCTGAAGATATTAATCCTACCAACAATCCTGTAACACCTGATGACGGTCTGCCCAGCTGTTTCCAAGAAATCTCGCAGACAGACAGACTGCATCGACAACATCCTGACCTGCAGGCAATACCTTGCTCAGGCTCATGTGGCAGTCAAAGCGTTCGCGACTCGCCTCCCCATGTCCACGCCCCTGCTGTCAATGTCATGGAACTTTTGCTGGACGGGCATGGTGGCATACTGTGTCCAAGACTGACAATTACAGTCATCCATAGGGAACTTCGCTGATGGTGACCTGCTTGGATCACTAGTGGCACTCTTAAATGCAATTCATCACCGAACGGAGTCAGCAGCAGAGCAGCATCTCCTCTGGTGGGCTGCCTCATGAATATCTGATACTGACAACTCTCTGTGGACTGTCAACATTGAGGCTGCAAACAGAGGGAGCCCAAGTATGGGGAAACCAGGATGAGCACCGAGGTAGTTCTGTCACTGAGGTGGAAAACCAACAAAAAATGTTAAAAAAAAGGATAGACACTAGATGCAACCAAAGTAATAATACATAGGTATACTATTGCTGTTCCAAGGGATATTACCTCTCCCTGATTGATTGTGCATTCCAAGGGTTTTTCTAAGGGATGCAACTCCTGGAAATCCTCGTACAGCCATTGTAAAGTAGTTTTGTTGGGATGGAAGCTGGGCGTCTTCTCTGGGGGAAGTAGGAACCATCTCTGCCCACACAAAGACACACAGGCATACTTATCACAAACTTGCATCTTTAGTTATGTTCTGCACTCTCACTGACATTCATGCACATGTACTGAACTTTTAAGTACTACAGCATGCATTGAAACAAGCTCTCACTCCACACAAACACACAGATACACAAACACACACACACATGCACATACACACACACACACATACACTCACACACGCACATCTGTACACTTGCCTAGGCAATAAACAAGAATTCATGCACAAAATAATGCTAAATAGCCCACAGATTTAAAACAAACACCCTAACAGTTCGAACAATTTGAAAACAAAAAATTAAGTCCAATATCAGCATGTTACAACTGAGAAAAACATGCAGGCCCACATTCATTGAATATTTACAACCAAGCGATCTTCACATTGTAGCAATCAAAAATGAAGGTAATCAACCTGATCCAAACAATGCACAAGAGAGAAAATGGCACTGAGGACACTGCAAACATATGAACATTCCTCAAAGTTTTGTGCATAACAGCATCAGCTGCTTGATGGCAATCAAAAGTACAACATTCTAGCTTAATTCTGCTTGATGTTAATCTAAAACACAACATTCTAGCTTAATTCTGCTTGATGTTCATCTACAACACAACATTCTAGCTTAATTCTGCTTGATGTTCATCTACAACACAACATCCTAGCTTAATTCTGCTTGATGTTCATCTACAATACAACATTCTAGCTTGATTCTGCTTGATGTTCATCTACAATACAACATTCTACTTAATTCTGCTTGATGTTCATCTACAACATTCTACTTAATTCTGCTTGATGTTCATCTACAATACAACATTCTACTTAATTCTGCTTGATGTTCATCTACAATACAACATTCTAGCTTGATTCTGCTTGATGTTCATCTACAATACAACATTCTAGCTTGATGTTCATCTACAACACAACATTCTAGCTTAATTCTGCTTGATGTTCATCCACAATACAACATTCTACTTAATCCTGCTTGATGTTCATCTACAATACAACATTCCAGCTTGATTCTGCTTGATGTTCATCTACAATACAACATTCCAGCTTGATTCTCCTTGATGCTAATCTACAACATTCTGACTTGATTCTGCTTGATGTTCATCTACAACATTCTGACTTGATTCTGCTTGATGTTCATCTAAAACACAACATTCTAGCTTAATTCTGCTTGATGTTTATCTAAAACACAACATTCTAGCTTAGTTCTGCTTGATGTTCATCTAAAACACAACATTCTAGCTTAATTCTGTTGATGCTAAACTACAACATTCTAGCTACACTGCCTTCAGCGTCATTCATCCCTTCCCACCTCACCTGTCCTCCTACACACACACACACACACACACCCTGCACACTTACACTAACTGAGAAGAATACAGGTAGCACTGGAATGAGCAGCCTACTAAACAACGCTATACACAGTGGACTACTTGGAATGAGCAGCCTACTAAACAACACTATACACAGTGGACTACATGGAATGAGCAGCCTACTAAACAACGCTGTACACAGTGGACTACATGGAATGAGCAGCCTACTAAACAACGCTGTACACAGTGGACTACATGGAATGAGCAGCCTACTAAACAGCGCTGTACACAGTGGACTACATGGAATGAGCAGCCTACTAAACAACGCTGTACACAGTGGACTACATGGAATGAGCAGCCTACTAAACAACGCTGTACACAGTGGACTACATTGGAATGTGCAGCTACTACACTACACTATATCACAGTGGATTACATGACAGCGTTTCAGCAGCCACTGACCTTTCTCCCAAAGATGACTTCTCCAAAGCCTGGACCATGGAAATGAAAAGGAACACCAGTACCTGCTCCTGGAAGAATATAAAACAAAAATTCTACTCGAGTATGCACAGTGTCGTGTAATGTGGTGTGATGTATTAATTTGGTGTGGCACCACAGCAGTGATGTAGTGTTAGGTTATGGTGTAATTGTTAGGTGAGTGGGTGTAGAAAATGTGACATGTGCAGACTTGTGCATATGTGTGTGTGTGTGTGTGTGTGTGTGTGTGTGTATGTGTGTGTGAATGTAGTCTATGTGTGTGTGTGTGCACGCACACATATCCATGTGTAGACATGCATACATCTCAATGAAACTGGATAAAGAGGATAGGTGTGTATCTGCGTCCATGACTATAACTGTGACTGAGAGTGCAAGCAGATGTACATACAGTACAAATGCAATTCATGTACTGATGTGGGTGTGCTTTTAGGTCAACCAGCTTACCAGAAAACTTAGCACAATGCATCTTTTAGGCAGAAAAATGTCAGGACTGTCAGAGAAGGGGTTAAGGGTAACAAACACATTTTCTTCTTCATGTCAAGGGGTTTCCCCTTCAAAAGAAAGAGCCTTATTTATGAGTGAAACTTTCTTATAAAATCAAGGGATATGCCCCATAATACAAAAACACCGTATTCATTGAGGGAGCACATTTTTTTCTCTCAAAAGATGTGCCGTACAATACAAAAACATAATCTTTACAAATGTAACATACTTTTTCTTCAAAGGCAAGGTGCATGCCCCACAGAATACAGATGCACCTCATCCCTGGATGAAAAAGAATTTTCTTATAAATGAAAATGTGTACTCCAAATTCTAAAATGCCCTGCAGAAAAAAAAAATGTTTAACAGATTTTTGTGGAATTTAGTAGGGAAAAATTGGACTAGGTCATTCAAACTGTAACGTCCGTTTCACCTGCCATCCCAAAACTGTAAGCCCCCGTCATTCCTGGCAAGCGGTATGGTGGTGGAATGTATTTGTTGAACAGTTCCTTCCACTCTGTGTGGTTGTTGTCACCAAACCAGTAAAACGTCTCTGTCAAAACAGGCGATATTGTACTGATGGAGATGCAACAGACCTGCAATGCTTTGGTTTCATCCTTTAAGGAGTTCCATCATTCTTTTAACACAGCATAGTCAACCAGATATGGCCTTTCTGAAGGCTGCCACTAAGTTAGGGAGAGAAAAAAGTTCTGATTTTAAAGAAACAATTAACAAAGGAAGATCTGACATATATTGGCTATACTATCACCATCCTTAAGACTGATAAAACCAACCTTTTAAAGAAACAATTAACAAAGGAAGATCTGACATATATTGGCTACACTATCACCATCCTTAAGACTGATAAAACCAACCTTTTAAAGAAACAATTAACAAAGGAAGATCTGACATATATTGGCTACACTATCACCACCCTTAAGACTGATAAAACCAACCTTTTAAAGAAACAATTAACAAAGGAAGATCTGACATATATTGGCTACACTATCACCATCCTTAAGACTGATAAAACCAACCAGACATTTGGATATATTTGCCTCCACACCAGATTACTGCAAAAGCAGAGCATCAATACAGAAACAATTCAAAAACAAAAACAAAACAAAAATACAGAAAAAGCCACACAGGTAAATAGACACTGCAGAGTGGACCGATGGCGTCTGCGGGGGGGGGGGGGGGGGGTATACAATCTCACTGCCTACTCACCAGATCACAACACACACACACACAAACCTTGGCATGTTATAAATCATGACCAAAGAATAAGGTGTGAACTGCAGTATAGACAGGGGAATGGGCCACAAAGGCAGAAAAAGAAAATAGTAGTAAGAAAAAAAGAAAAAAAAAAAGCAGTCAAAGAGAGTGACATATAAGAGAAAGTTACTAACACAAAATTCATGAAGGCAGGGATATAATTTGTACAGAGAAAACCCTGAGAATTCATCCGGGGCGAGGAGGGAGGGCGGGGGTCATTTTCAAAAGGGAGTCACTGGAAGCTGATAGTGCATATACACTACACATCTTCGTCTAAAATATGAGACATGCAAAAACAGTGGAAACCCTTCAGAAATACAAACAGAAATCATTCAAAGTGGGGTTGTAACAGAATTCACAGCAAGTCAATCTACTGTAAACAAAGATAATCATCTTTTTCCCCCATAACTTGTCGAGGAATTCTTAACCTCTTCACAAATTCAGCCTATGATTTTCTCACCTGTCTAATGTTAACAAATCAATCAACAAATCTACAGAAAGTTAAGAGGTTCTTGCACTGATAGTGTTCAAAATACCAAAAGTGATTTTTCTTTGTTACATTAATTGATGTGAATATAGTGTTCAAAATACCAAAAGTGATTTTTCTTTGTTACATTAATTGATGTGAATTTAGTGTGCTGTTCAGTGTCAAGAATTAGTCTTGAAACATAATGCACCATCACTGACATGTCAGGCAAGTACCTCTAGTGCTTTTATGGAAACAAAAGTATGATGAAATATGTATACATTTGATTTAGATTTATTCATAAACAAGCAAACAAACAAAGGCCAATATTCTAGATTAGAATCAAAATTTAGTATACACAATAAATGTACACATACACACTTTCAAACAAACAC
>CM065714.1:136952491-136999991 GCA_033310375.1 Conus canariensis
GTTTTGTTTGTTTGTTTAAGGTTTACATATTTAACCCTCTTACCTTTAACCCAGTAAATTTGTGTCATGGTAAGACTTCCATTAGATTCTACTCAGAAAAAGAGACATCCATGAAGGAGTGAGCATGTGACATTTTATGGGTGCCCAAACTGTTGTTCACAACACATTTGGGCAGACACTAAGACCCAAACTGTATTTGATGACATCTGGACACAAATGTAAATTATAAATTACTGATTAATTATGATAACAGCAGAAGGCAAAACTGTAGTTGCGCTTCTACACAATGAGAAAGATAATGGAATCATGAGGTATCAATTTATCCATTGATTTGATCTGGAACTGGATCCATGATCTGCTCAAAATTTCATAATATGTTTGTTATATATCCAAAATTAGATTCAGAGAAATCCAGCCTGAGAATGAATCTGATTGCATCCATCCATCTGATCTGATCAGATCCAGGGTTGGATCAAATCAACTGATCCAGGATTCAGATCAGAGCAGGATTAAATTTGGTATCTTCAATCCCAGATCACATTCAAAATAACTTATTGTCTACCCATCTAACCCAAGATCTGTCTGTGTACAGAGGCCGGAATAGCTCAGTGGGTACAGCGCCAGACTCATAAACCTGTGATCCTGAGGTTACTGGTCTGAATCTCTGCCAGGCTGTTTTGGTGTGTGGGTTTTTTTCCGTCAGAGTTCCGACTCCAATACTAGTTCTGACTCCATTTCCCAAAAAAGTCCTTTCAATGAGACCATAAACCGATCTTCCATGTCTGAACACATGCTAACATCTTGCACACACATAAAATCTCATCACCAACTTTTGGAAGGGAACGCCACTTTGGCTGTAGGTATGAACGACACATTACAAATAGCATGCACCCAAAAGAATGAAGGAAAAAACTGAGAGACAAATAATGGTTGAATGCTACTGGGAAGCGACTAAAGGTAGTTCCAGCAGGCAGCTCTTTGATCGGATCTACCCTGGTGAGCAGCCCATTGTGTAAACAAGAGTGTAGATTGTATGGTGCTTAGAACTTGCTTTCTAATCAAGGATAGGCACTGTATAGGAACTCATAATAGTAAAAGTAATATGGATTAGATCTACCATTCAATTGTTGGCTCAGGATGTACAGAAATGGATGCACATGAAATAAGTATGCAGACTGTCGCTGTGTTGTTGTTTCAGCAGTATGTTCAGACGATAACTAGAAAAGGGCTGGGACAAACTGGGGTACATACAGGGCAGCCAAGGGAGGGATGGGGGGTGAAGAATGAGGGGGAAGGAGGGTGGGAAAGCAATAGGTAGAAAGGAAGGAGGAACATGCAGAGGAAAGAAAGAGCTTAAAGTAAATATTATTAATAATTGTTAGTGGGAAGAAACATTCCGCTCAGCTGGACAGCAGTAGGTCTTCAGAGAAGTAAGACCCTCACACTAATTATTATTTCTGAGATTAACATCATGACTGTAAGGTATCTAGAACATAACCTGGTCATAAATCTGGGATGTTCTTCTGCGATCACTTTTTAAGGTGACAGAAAGGGGGGGGGGTTGTTAGCATTGATTACATGAAAAAAAACTTTCACTTTTCTTCCAACTGTCACACTATTTTTTCAATTTCATAAAGGCACTTGTTTTTATTAAACTGTCTCTAGTTTTAATTTTCTTATGCTTTAGCGGATCTGTGGAGTTGATTTCCCATCATCTATTGATTAGTGTACTGTTACAACAACAAAGGCCTATGTAGTCGTAAAATTAACCCCCTTCTCGTGTTATTCACTTCAGAATTTCTCTCTTCTGCTGTCCATAATTAGTACAGTAAAGAACAGTAGGAAGGGACGGGGCCAAGAGAAGAGGGTGTGGGCTATTATGTTTCTTACCAGCCGCCATCGTCTGTCAAAGCTAACGACAGAATATTCAGCAGCACAGCTACGTGTGCTTTCATTATAAAATATTGTAACTGTCAAAAGATTATCTTCCAACTCAGCTGCCTGGGTTCAATGTTTCGTAAACCGTTGTCTTCCGAGCTTTAGAAATGTTTCAACGTTTTAAGCACGTGCACAGATCTGTTAGACGATTATTCCCTAACTTTACTGCTCGAAGAACACGTTTCTCAAATTGTGGTTTGCCAAAACAAAAACGGAAACGGTGACGAGAGCAAGATTATCACCCTGTTGAAACTATACATGGACTCTTCGGGCCCGTGCTCGTACCCACTCACAAAATAAGCGAGGACATCACAATTGGGCTCTGCCGACAGTTGTGCCTTTTTTGACGGGAGGGGAGAGAAGACAGAGACAGAGACAGACAGAAACAGAGAGAGACAAGAGAGAGAGAGGATGGGCTACGAATACCAGTACGAATACGAATGATTTTCTTAGGTACAATGGACAAGGTAACGGCTTTTTTATGCCATGCCCTTACAAAATCAGGGAAGAAAGGAAATAAAGAGAGAGAGAGAGAGAGAGAGAGAGAGAGAGAGAGAGAGAGAGAGAGAGAGAGAGAGAGATTGATTGATTGATTGATCTTTAATACACGAGGATGAAGATTTTAGGCCAAAGCCTAGTCTTACAATCTGTCCTTGTCATGCATACATTATTTCAACGCATATCATTCATACTGACAATTCAACATAAGTAATCTAATTCTACAATGATAAGCAAGAGAGAGAGAGAGAGAGAGAGAGAGAGAGAGAGAGAGAGAGAGAGAGAAAGTATCGGTGTGTGTGTGTGCGCTGTGAGTGCTCTGTATGTGCCGTGTGTGTGTGTGTGTGTGTGTGTGTGTGTGTGTGTGTGTGTGTGTTTGTGTGTGTGCGCGTGTGTGTGTGTGCGCGTGTGCGTGAGTGCTCTGTATGTGCCGGATGTGTGTGTGTGTGTCTGTCTGTGCGTGCGTCTGTGGGTGTGTGAGTGAGCGCGCGCGCGAGCATTGTGTGTGGTGTGTGTGTGTGTGTGTGTGTGTGTGTGTGTGTGTGTGTGTGTGTGTGTGTATGTGTGAACCTATGTTCATCGGCTTTCGTCCACTGGTCGCTGATCTTCAGGTTCCTCCATTCTATATTAATATTCTATGAAGCCACTCAAGGACATAGTGACATTTCATATTGAACAGGCAGGAAGTTTATTTGGATTCCGGCGAAGATTTGGCTCCAGCTTTCTTTCAAATTTTCTTTGCCTCATTCAGCGTTGGTGGCTTATAATGTCATTTCACTTTTTCTTTGGCTCTGCAGGTCGCACCAAGCCCTGGATTTTGAAGTGGTACGTCACTCTCAGGGTTGGAATATGTTTTCCCGGATGTTGCTCCAATCTCTGTGCCAGTTGTGAGTGATCCCGTTTTTAGCTGAACGGGTCTCTGAAGAAACAAGCGTAGGTTTTCTTCTTTTGCTTTTTCTTCTTCTTCTCACCTCAGGCTGATTCTGCTTTGTTGAAGGCACTATCCTGAGTTTTCAGGTCTTCCCAGACTCGCTCTAGTCCTTTCTTCACTACTCCATTAAATCGCACATCCCCACTCTGTCTACCATCCCTCTTCTCCTCCCCGTACCTACCATTCCCTCCCCCCCCCCCCCCCCCCCCCCCCACACACCTCTGTCTGTGCTTTTGTTTGTTTTTTCTTTCCTTCTGTTTGACTACCCACCATGTCATTATTACCTTTATGAATAGTCTGCTTGTCGTTGTGGAATTACATTACAGTAATGCTATGTTAAATTGTCAGTATGAATTATACGTGTTGAAATAATGTTTGCATGACAAAGACAGATTGTAAGGCTGGGCCTAAAATCTTCATCCTTGCGTATTAAGATCAACCAATCAGTCACTGCTTCTGAGGCAGCATTCATTTGCTTCTCGAAAATTCTCTTTCCTTCTCGCTGACGTCTTGATTTTTGAGATGGTGTATTCACTGTGACTTCTGATTGTTTCAGCACTCCATAGGCACCCCTACAGGTTCTGTATACAATACATCCACTGTATGGCCAGTTTGTGCTCCAATGTATCATTTCTATCGGGGTGTGCAGTTTGTGCACTATCTTTTCGTCTAATTTCCCCCATTCATCGTTTGCACTTGTCAGTGGCAAGTTGAGTTTCTGGCGATTGGCAGCAAGAGTCTCGCACAAATCCCTCGTCTGAATGATAAACGTGGATGTTCTTGCACTATGGTTTGAATCACACATGGCCGTAGTTTACCGACCTCTTATCCGGTGACCTAATGCGCTATTGTTCATTTATCAGTCTTCATCTACCCTCTTCTGTTCTGTGGATCTTCATACTGGCTCAATGGAGAGTTATTTCCACAGACGTTCGGGAATTCCATTCGTTCATTGCGCTGATTTTCCAGTCGTGAATGGATTGGCACCGATGGATTCATTATTGCAAACGCATTATTGTTGTTGCATTTCCAGCGTGTGGTGTGTGTGTGTGTGTGTGTGTGTGTGGTGTGGCGCGCGCGCGCGCCGCGCGCGCGTGCGTGCCTGCGTGCGCCGAGCGTATGTGTGTGAATTATTTTATTCGATGTCAAGTTGTGGTTGGTGTAGATTTCATCTCAAATTTTAGTCAGTTCTGGTGTAAATATACAAACATCGTTTTGGTGTGCCTTTTCCAGGACCAATAACTTCCGGCCATACAGGGGACAGCACGTTCTGAACAACACTCGGCATCAAACATGTTCGTGTTGGCTACGATGAAAGACACAGTTCGGATTCCGCCGAATTTGTTAAATTTAGACACAACGGAAACAATCATAGGTATTCTGAACAAGAAATTTGCAAATAAGGTAAGAAGAAATTAGCTGATTGATGCTAGTCAGTAATACATGTGATCAGAACAGACTAACAACGGGAGCCGAGGACTGAGGAGGGCTAAATAAAAATTCCGATCGAGTCATCATTAGCCAAATCCTGTTGAAATTCAGTTACAACTATCCGCAATGGGTGGTGCACATCAATCCGAAAAAAAAAGAAATAGGAAAAAAGAAGGTAGGGGTTGGGGGAAAGGGACACAAAAGGAGAGGTGGGTGTGCGACATAAGGTAGCCCCAGTCAGTCAGGGCTACTTTGGCCCCACACCTAACACGAAACAAAAACAAACTTGACAAACAGCCAGTCAAAACAGAACGAGCAAACAAAAATCCAGGTGACGATTTTTGAAAACTGTTGTAGTTAGTTTGTTTTGATTTGATTTTTAGCCCATGGTTCTCAGACAGGCGATGATGATGCGGCTGATTCGTCTTACTGTAGATGTTGGCTGCCTAAACACAAGAAGAAGAGAAGATGATTGTGGTTTTAAAAGGCTTGAGGAAACTATTAGTGAGGGCTTAACAGAATCATCTTGGACCTGGTTCCACAGGCGAATTGCATAGAGAGGAATTTGGAAGACTGAGCAGACATCAAATTTTACCACAGTTAGGCTGTGCCAAGTAGCTATAAACTTTAAATAAAAAATCAACTTTTCATGGCGTGTTTAACATAAAATCTTTTGGTTTCACTTTCAGTCACTCACGCCAAGTGTAGTCACAGCTGTCATGTGTGCTGATCAATGATCCAAAATAATTCTGTGATGTAAAACACCAGCACATAGTGTTGTGATTTGTGTGTCTGCAACAATGTCACATTGAATCTATGAACAGATCAGTTCATTGGGGAATGGGACTAGGAAGGCTTTCTTTCTCCTAAATGTTTAATCCTACAACTAAAATTTAGTATTATTAGTTACATTTCTGACTTGGTAATGTTTGAGGAGACCAAGTGAATTGGCAACATCTACATTTTTTTGCTCATTAAAGGAAGTTTAGCCAGAAAGCATGAGAGCTGGACAGCAGAATACCTTTAGAGTACACTACCTACCACCTCTTACCCTTTACCCTCCTCCTTTCCTTCCTTCCTCCCTTGCCCCATGTCTCTCCCCCTCATTACGAATGTTTCAGCCTTCTTAACACTTTTAACTTCAATTCAATAAGGCATGGCCCTAGGATGACATGCTATCACCTGGAATCTAACCTGCACAGCAAAATGGTTAGGCATCTCGAGATCAAGTCACCTTGAGATGGATGTCTTATTCACCTGGCTGTTCAACATAATTTCATTGAATTCTCCATGATAGGAAAGCTTTTGTATGGTTACTTCCCATAGCTCAACTAATTGAGCAATCTTTTTTCTCTTCAAAACTGGGATTATCCATTTAAATGCATAACTCAACAATCTTGTGGTACTGGTAGAGTCATCCAATCAAAATGCCATTTGAAGTACCTCATTGTTTAAATAGTCATTACCTTTGTAATGATACTTTATTTCAGACCATCGTTATTGAAATATCTGAATTAGCCATGTAAAAGAATAATGTTGAATTCAACCATGGTGTCAAATGTTCATTTCAGGTAGTTCACAACGTTGGTTTGTGCATTGCTCTTTGGGACATTGAAAAGTACGAAAAAAGTTTCATTTATCCCGGAGATGGAGCAACACACACAGTTGGTAAGTTCGTTTGCTTTTGCTCTCCCCCCTTTTCCCCCATCTCATCTACCTCTGGTGGTCACAAAGAAGAAATGGTTTTATGCCAGCTGCACACTGGCCATTTGTATTTTACTCATTCATGAATACGTTTTAAAGAGTGAAGAAGCTCTGTGGTGCATTCCATGTCATGTACCACTCACAATGAAACTTTTTTTTTTTACAAGGAAACTGTCTAGACATCTATCCCCTACACAGATCTAAAACCAAAAGTTAATGATTATGTCAGAGACCTCTGGTAGGAGGATTGGAATGCACAGACAGATAAACTTTTCCAGATCTGTACAAAGCTGAAAGAGTTCCTCTAATCTGCCTCTGGTGGTCGCAAAGAAGAAACGGTTTTATGCTGGCTGTACACTGGCCATTCGTAAAATTTTTACTCATTCATACCTTTTAAGAGTGAAGAAGCTCCATGGTGCATTCCATGTCATGTACCACTCACAATGAAACATATTCTTTTAGAGTGTTGGGATTTGCATAATGTGAGACATAAACATTTTACAGCAGATTCCATGAAAACCTTGTTCAGAGATGTTCCACTTGATGTGATCTCTGAATTTTTGAAAGAGAGTAAACATTTTTCATCTGATCTGAGATTTTGCAGTGGAAAGATTTTTAACAAAATTTCAGATGTGTTTTTAGAAGATGTGTTTTAAAGAGTTGTGTGAATGAATGACTTGTGAGTTGACTTCAATGCAGTGACAGCCCTGATATGTCCCTTTGCGGTCGGTTGGGCAATAAGCTGCAAAGCAACATTATCTATACCTTACCCCCCCCCCATTGCTCCAGGTATAGATAATTGATGAGCTTCCCCGATCACCCAAAGTATTGATAATAATAAAGTGTACAATAAGAGTATTTCAGCAAAGATAATGATGATTAGTATTTTTATCCTTTTCAATGAATAAAGTTTAATGGTTATTGTCCATGGTTAAATAAACTTACCAGCTCGGTTTCTCCCCTCCCCTCCCCTTCTTGTTCTTCCTATTCTCCCTGCATCTTCCTTTCTCCTTTCCCTCTCCTTTCCCCTTCCATTTTGCCATAGTGTCATATAAATGCAGCATACATGACAATTTAGCACAAAAATGATTGGCTCTTGGTGTGTTCAGTATGCATACAAGTCGCCATGCCAAACCTGCAGAAGATCAGATAGAACTGTGGACTTGTTTACAGAGCAAGAACACAAATGTATAGACAAAACCCACCCTCCCTCACTTCCTTACCTATATTCTAACCTATTCATCCAACGTCTGACATGTCATTCAGTTAGCAACTTAGTGTGAAAGTAGAATTCCTGGATTGTTCCCAAATTCCACCCATCTGCTGTTGCACTTTCACAGTAATTGACAGTTATGATCAGCCAGCAACAACCCTTAATTACATCCACTAAGAAGGTTATGTTGTCATTCATGTCTGTTTTTTTTTTGTCTGTCAACTAAAAAAAACTTACACAAAAAACATTGCATGTCAAAACTGTGAAAGACGGAGTTTTCGATTACTGTTTTGACCAGTTTGTTAGGTTGTAACAAAACTAAAATGACTATAAGGAAAATGGTTATAAAGAAAATGTTCTCCTGCTAAAGAAAATGATTGTAAGGAAAATGTTCTCCTGCCTTTTGTTTCGAATACATCTGTTAATTCACTTATGATAATCATTATTATTATTATTAATTAATGCTTCTCACAGGCTGTTGACTTGGTCTGTGTTTTTGCCATAGTTTCAATTTTTCCTTTACTACTGCAGAATCTTTCTTTAATGACCGCCAGGAAAAACTTTGTACTAAGTGAGTCTTCAAAGGGCGGAAGTCATCTGAATGGTTTTTATTGAGGAGGGAGGGGGAGGGATCCCCTCTATGGGCTGTGCTAATAAGATCAGTCCATCAGTTTTTGTTTTGTGTTGAAAGATCAAGCTTAAAAATCAGATTAAGCTAACTGAAAAGATATGGGTTGATTTTGATAGGTTTTGAGACGTATTTAGGGCAAATTTTTTTCCTCGCTAAAATTGTTATTTGTAACTAGCAAAATTAGTGTCTTCCCTCTTTGTTGCTGTTTGGCTTGTCTTCATGAGATGAGGTACAGTAATTGTGAAATTATTTTCTCAGAGTTCAGTTGCTTTGCAGCTAAAGTCAGGTCATCACTTAATCAATTAATGACTCAAATATATTTGGCTTGAAGTTTTAACTAGTTGGAAAATGAATGATAGTTTATTTGTACTTTGTGTTCTTCCAGTTCATTTCAGATTTGTTGTCTTCCGTCCTTTTGTGGATGAAATCCTGACCGCAAAGTGAAGAGCTGCACAAAAGAAGAATACATGGTAAATCTTCTCTATATCATTTTTCAAAATTCTTCTTTGTAGTTGTTGTAGAAAAATCTGGCAATGCGTCTTCAATATTTTAGCTTAGATTTGTGCGCCATTTCAACCTCCCCCCTCACCCCCACCTCATATTAATTCTTATTTCAGTTAAGGTGATTATTTACAGACTGACATTGAGGAATAAATATGAGAGGAGATAATGATTAAAAGGAGATAGAAGGGAGCCAGACAAATGGACACAACAAAATTATTTAGATAATGAAATAAAGAACACCTTTTACCTTGAAATTAATATTTTGTCATCGTATTTCTCATTTTACCAGAAAATCATTGTTTAGTTACATATATTGCTTCCATTCTTTTGACTGTTTAAATGTAAAGTATGTCAACTGTATGTGCCGTTTGTTTCAGTGTCGATGGGATTCTTCGACGACATTTTATTCCTGCAGATGCCTTGAATATTTCCATCAAAATTGTATCCTTTATGGTAAAAACGTTGTGTAAACGACTTTTTTTCCCTTTCAGAATTTAATACCATAAAACCCCTCTTTAATATGGACATGTTTGTGGGGCATCAGAAATTGCTATATGAAAGAATTGTCAAACTCTGATCTACAGTTATTCTGTTATATTAATGGCTTTTTGCATTTAATTATGGTACAAATGCTGAAAGTTGCTGAAGAAATCTTTTCCAGTATATTGCGGCCTTCAGTCAAAGATATACTGTCAGTAGAGACTGTATTGTATAAACCATAACATTTTGCTCTAACAGTTTGTATGTGTTAATCATAAATTCTATCATTCAATCGATTGTACATTGAACAAAACTTGCAGAAGAAAAATCTGGTTCCTGTTTATTGCCGTTTCTAAACAAATAAAGAAAAGCTCAATCAGTGACATTGTCAGTAAAGAATGACTAACAAGCCATAACTTATTCGTTGCAACAATTTGTGTCTGTTTATTAATTACTCCTGTCGTTCAGTCGATTGTACACTAATCAAATTTGGCTGGGAAAAAATCTGTCTTGCAACTTCTAATCCAGCACAGAAAAGCACAATCTGTCGAATTGTCACAAGATATTGTATTGTAAAAACCAAACCTCATGTTCACGATAGTTGTATGTATTGCATAAACCATAACCTCTTGTTCACAATAGTTGTGTGAAATACAGTCTGCTGTCCCATGGGAGAGAGTGTCCTCACCAGGAATGGAACCCTTTCTTGAATTTGCAGATTTCAACAGAACCAGCATCGTAATTCTTCACTTCCTTCATTTACTTGTGCAAAGGAAAACAAGTTTAATTAAAAACATATGCTTGGAAAGCAATTTTGCTCATCCACAAATGGTTCATTACCAATAGCAATAATTCAGTATAATGGGAATGGCACGTTTGAAAACAAAATAGTGATGATTCGGTCGAGCATTGTAGAGGAATGTCAGGGAAAAAAAGTTTCTAAAAATTCTTGGAGGTAAGTGATTGAAGAAAGTTGTAGGAAAAAAGATCCTCAGTCATTTCATAACTGCAGTTATAGAACGACAGACATGTGCAAGTTTGCATGCCTCAAAATATGCTAGGCTGCATTATTTTTTTTGTTCCTAATCTTGAAAATGTTGTGGGGAGCATGTCCACAACCCCCAATCCCTAATTTCCTTTTTTGTCTTTTTAAATTCAGTTGGATCAGTCCCACCCCGGCCTCACAGTTCAGCGCCGCCTAGTTTTCATGTTTTTGTTTACTTATCAATTCAAAATGATTGCTTTCAACAGACTGTTTCCAGGTCATCTTCCTTGTTGACATGGTTTCTCTTACATGCGCTTAGTGCATGTTTCAGGCAGGACTTGGAGAGTATGGTCTCATCAGAAACACTTGCATCCATGACCAACCACCACTGAAGGTCTGATGAAAAGGAGGAAAGTAAACATACTTTGTAGGAGACTTGAACCACAGACATATGATTCTGTCTCTTCCATGGCAAATGGGCTCTCCTTGAGGCCATCTTTCCTCAGGAATTCATTGCTGTGTCTGTCTGTCCTTGGCCATGTTTTTCTCAACCTTTTGAAGCAATGAAAAGGAGCAGCTGTGGGCGTGGGAGTACAGTAAAGAATGTACTAACAAGCCATAACTTATTCGTTGCAACAATTTGTGTCTGTTTATTAATTACTCCTGTCGTTCAGTCGATTGTACACTAATCAAATTTGGCTGGAAAAAATCTGTCTTGCAACTTCTAATCCAGCACAGAAAAGCACAATCTGTCGAATTGTCACAAGATATTGTATTGTAAAAACCAAACCTCATGTTCACGATAGTTGTATGTATTGCATAAACCATAACCTCTTGTTCACAATAGTTGTGTGAAATACAGTCTGCTGTCCCATGGGAGAGAGTGTCCTCACCAGGAATGGAACCCTTTCTTGAATTTGCAGATTTCAACAGAACCAGCATCATAATTCTTCACTTCCTTCATTTACTTGTGCAAAGGAAAACAAGTTTAATTAAAAACATATGCTTGGAAAGCAATTTTGCTCATCCACAAATGGTTCATTACCAATAGCAATAATTCAGTATAATGGGAATGGCACGTTTGAAAACAAAATAGTGATGATTCGGTCGAGCATTGTAGAGGAATGTCAGGGAAAAAAAGTTTCTAAAAATTCTTGGAGGTAAGTGATTGAAGAAAGTTGTAGGAAAAAAGATCCTCAGTCATTTCATAACTGCAGTTATAGAACGACAGACATGTGCAAGTTTGCATGCCTCAAAATATGCTAGGCTGCATTATTTTTTTTGTTCCTAATCTTGAAAATGTTGTGGGGGAGCATGTCCACAACCCCCAATCCCTAATTTCCTTTTTTTGTCTTTTTAAATTCAGTTGGATCAGTCCCACCCCGGCCTCACAGTTCAGCGCCGCCTAGTTTTCATGTTTTTGTTTACTTATCAATTCAAAATGATTGCTTTCAACAGACTGTTTCCAGGTCATCTTCCTTGTTGACATGGTTTCTCTTACATGCGCTTAGTGCATGTTTCAGGCAGGACTTGGAGAGTATGGTCTCATCAGAAACACTTGCATCCATGACCAACCACCACTGAAGGTCTGATGAAAAGGAGGAAAGTAAACATACTTTGTAGGAGACTTGAACCACAGACATATGATTCTGTCTCTTCCATGGCAAATGGGCTCTCCTTGAGGCCATCTTTCCTCAGGAATTCATTGCTGTGTCTGTCTGTCCTTGGCCATGTTTTTCTCAACCTTTTGAAGCAATGAAAAGGAGCAGCTGTGGGCGTGGGAGTACCAGACTGAAGACGCCAAGCACGACCTGTACATAGACATCGGCGAGGAAGTCAGGTAAGTAAAAGGTACAACATATAGCCAGTCACCCCAAACAGATGGAATGGATCTGTTTGTCAACGCGAGAATAAAAAGTACTGAACTCAGTTCCCAGTTAGCTATTCCATTTGCCTAGCTAACAATGTGCTTTAGATATCCTATTGCTGCTTGTTCACTTACTTACCTTCTTGACAATTGAACTTTGATAGTGATGCACTCACGCTGACTGAGACGGTCACACCTGTCTTTTTTTATTTCATGCTGAAGGAAATTATCAGATTTTCAATAAAGAACAATGAATCGGACACTCTGCGGTGATGCACTAATCGTTTTATCTCCATTATTATCAGTGCAGTCATTGTCACCTTGGACACACTGTGCAGCCCATCATTGCCTGCAGATTCCAGTGAGTTGGATCCATGACATCTTCACGTGTTCTTTGTGTTATGGAGAAAAAAAGACAGTGCCAGATGTATTGCAATGCTTTTAATTTTTGTGTACTCCGTTTCAGTTGGAAAGGAAACAGTTTGAATGCACAGACACACTCACAGACACTGAAAGAAAGAGATAGAAAGACCACACTATACCACAAGATTCATGAATTACTGATTTACATGTATTGAACTTATAGGTTTAGACTATGCTCACTGTCAAGTCCAATTCACACGTATACTATGCTCTCTGTTGAGTCCAGAAGAGAGTGCAGGGCAGAAGCAATTTTATCTCAGCTGGCATAATACACTAACATCTGTGGCCATGAATCTGTTCACAGGTTCCGAGTGATGGAAGAGAAGTTTGTGGACATGTCTCCCACAGGACCAGCTGGTGTTTCCCAGGAGTCCACCGATTCAGACACAGACGCCAAGAAATCTCCTTACACCATTATTGTGAGTGATGCAGCTTAAGAGATGATTTGGGGTTTTTATCATAGCAGAGGGATCAAGTAAAGATTGAGCTTCTTCTCAAGCATAGAAGAATATCAAAGGGTAAGAATTCTGGCTGTCAACAGGATAGACTGGTTATACTTTCCGTGACAATTTTTTTTTCTTTTCAAATCCAGCATATGTTCTTTGAGACGCTTTTAGATTAAAAAAATTTTTTTTTGAAAGGGACTGACGAAGATGGAGGTGGAGATAAGGGAGGGGGATGTGGGTGTGAGGTAGAGTTCAGGAAACCCTGAAATTTATTTTATTCTGTTTATCAACAAGTTGACAGAGGAGGAGCCCTGTATAGTTGACTTTCAGCAGTGAATGGAAATGAGACAGGAAGAGATAAGTGCAATAACTAACAATGTTGATGTCATTGTATTTTCATTATTGCACCTCTGTTACGGTCATTATAAATAGGAACAGAAAGTTGACAACGAAGATAAATCTGCGATTATTTGGAGAAAGTAGCCATTCATCAACAGTTAAAGCATGAAAACTGATATTCATCGGCTGATGTGTTTGATAGGCAAATTGACGGATTGATCTGTTCAACTGTTGGATAGGTAAACTGATGGCTTGATCTTGTCTCCTTCCAGGGGTTCATGGCTGATCCTGGGCTGGGCATGCTGTCTTGGTGGAACGACGGCTGATGGACAAGCGTACATGTGTGAATGATCATTGTGGAAATGTGTGACTGAATGAATAATGTATATTTGTATGTAAAATTCTTGACCTGAAAGTGTTCAAAATAAATGTTGAAATCTTGAACAGCTGTGTGTGTGCGTGTGTGTGTGTGTGCGAGTGTTCAATGACATTGACATTTATTTTGGGTAAAACTGCATTAACACTGTGCATGCTGCTGTCTGTTTATGCGTCATTACCATTTCCCACTTCCACTACCTTTTACAACTTTCTCCCACCTTTTATTACTTCCCCTACCTTTTTCTATTTTTCCTTTTTTTTTTTTCCTGTAATTTCCTTAACATCACTACCTCTTCCAAGATTTCCCCAATTTTGTGTATTTATGTGCATAGCTTTACACAGCAAGATCTCCGAATGTCACGTGTCAGAGAAGACAACTGACGATAGGAAGCAGGATGTGCGATCACTGTCCTCACATGTTAAACTGTCACAATTTTTTTTTTTCCTTTTTCTTGGGGGGGGTTGGGGGTTGAAGAAGGGTGAATGTTTCACGGAACTCCTCCATCCGTCCCCCTTCCCACCAGTGTCTTGTCTTCCATTCCATACCCCTCTATCCCTGACCTCCCCTCCTCCCTCCACACACACACAGAGTATAAAAGCAAGCAAGCAAGCAACTATGGAAGGAGGAAGAAATGGAAAAGACTGGAAAAAGTAGGCAAAAAGAGTAGGAGGCGTTCAAGAAACGGGGTCAGGGAAAAGGGGGTGGGGGCAACATGTAGTGTTGGCTGAACGCATTTGAGACTTGTTCAGTTGTGTGCATAACTGGCCGAGTTCTGTTCATGACTGACTGAACACACCCGAGGTTCGTTCAGTTACTTAGGCGACATTACTGACAGACACGCCTGAAATGTATTCAGAGCTGTGGACATGCCTCATGTTCAGAGTTGTGAGCATAACTGGCTGTAGGCACTCGAGGTTTATTCAATTGCGTATTTAAGTGGAGGGCGGCACTTGCGTTACCTGGATGAATGCATGCTAGTTTTGTTCAGAGTTGTGTACATAATACATTTTTTGTTTGTTTTTGTGCCTTGTAACAGGATGAATGCATGAAACTGCAATGTGGTTTTGGTCATGTCAGAGATTCGGTGTGACTGGAAGTTGCCAGCGAATGAAATTTCGTTGTACTGTACTGTACAGTATTGTATTGTACTGTACTGTACTGTACTGTACAGCACTATATTGTACAGTACTATTGTATGTTCTGCCTTTCTGTTATTCGTTCTGCTCGGCGGCAGGAAATGCTCACCACTGATATATGGATCCCACCGTACTGCACTAACGTTTTGTTGTCGTCCATCAGTCTTTCGTGGACTGATCTGTTGATTCATCAGAAAGCCAAATTAAAAGACAGGTCATTGACATAGGAAATCAGAATAAACACTTAAACTGTAGTTTCTCTGGCGTTATCTTTTTTTTTGCCCTTTGCTTGCTCTCTCCTCTCTGTATGAGCGTGTGTGTGTGTGTGTGTGTAAGAGAGAGAATGGATGAGTGGAAGGGATTTTGGAAGGGAGTGGGTGTCTTTGAGTGCACTTTCGCTAAATGGCTAGATCCATGATCAGGTCCAGTCATATTGTATCATGCACGCACGCTTAACACATTTCAGTTGAACACAATTTTAATGTTTCAAGCCTCCGGCCTATAACAACATGAGGTGCAGTGTACACATTAAGAGAAAAAAGAAAAATGACAACAAAAGTATATTTTTCGATGTACTAATAATGCTAATTTATGAGGGTAATTAATTACTCATACTGTGTGGGATACAAGCTCTTTTTTCAATGCATAATAAATATACATAGCAATATCTCTTGTAATATGCACATTTTCGTTTGCAAGTAATTGTTTTAGTTCAACAGAGTTCACGTTCTGAAATTGTCTGTGCTTCAGTATGTATTTTTTCTCTGAAAGGCATATAAACATTGAATCTCAATAGAAAGTGGAGTCCGTTCTCAAGTTGGTTACAAGAAGGACATGCTTTAATATTTTCTTTGTATCTGCTACTTATATTCAGGTAGTTCAAGCCAAGACGAAATCTCGTGAAATACATTTTAAATTTGCTAACCGTTAAATAGGTTAGATAAGGTTCTGGTTGTGAGAGAGACTTGAATGAATAATACGTGTTGAAGCGATCACTTGAATTTAATTTGCTAACCCAATCTTGCTGATAACAGTCTACCATCCTTTGCCTAAAAATCATCTTAAACATGTTAACATTACCAACCCCACCAACTAACCACACTTCAGAAAATCCATATCTATCAAGACAACATTTTATATCATATGTCCAATTATTTTTTATCGTTCTGTCGTCAGTCCTGTTCATAAAGCTGTTAATCAAGGAAAGATATGCTTGCTTGGGTATTCTATTCAGTTCCATCTGTTATAAAGAGAACCAATAGCTAAGTGCTCTTAGTGTGCTGTCTATATAAAGACTATAGCGACCAGTCTCTCCGTAGACCATTGTATTTGGTGTTTTAGGACTAACACTTAACAGTTTTTTTTTTTACAGGCAAACAGATGGACCGCTTCGATAGTTTTATATTGTGTAATACCCCATACCTCTGCAGCGCACAGTAGCATTGGCTTCAGCATCGTGTCAAATAGTTTTAAAAAGATAATTATGTCCGTCCTACCCAAATTCCACATTGTTTTCATCATTTCTATTGTTTTATATTTGGCTCTCCTTGAATAGTCATCCAGTGCTGCTACAAAAGATAATTTAGTAGTCAAGATGAAACCAAGATATTTGTAGCTGTTCACCACTTCAATTTGCTCTCCGTTATAGTACCATTTTTCATATTTGGACAAATGACCCCCTTTTCTAAAAAATCATAACTTCAGTCTTAGTCAAATTTACTTTTAGACCCAATTTATCAGACGCTATCAATTCACGTGCAGAGAGAGAGGGACAGAGAGAAAGAGTTCCTTCCATGTTCGTATATTTCGAACAAGAGCCTTTCCGTTTAAGATCAGAGTCGGTTTGGTCGCCCACACACATCACGCCCTGCATCTGGCCCTGGGTATGCCCATTCATGTCGCACCTTGTATCCGCATCCTCCTCTCCTGTTCGCCCACCCATGTCAAGCCCTGCGACCGCGCCTCTCCTCTCCACCGCCTCCATTTCCCCATCTATGTCACACTCTGCATCCGTTCTCCTCTCACCACCCACCCCAGCATGCCCATCGACGTCGTGCTGTTTGTGCGACAACCTCTCTGTACACCCACCCATGTCACGCCCCGCATACGTGAACCCACCCACTCCCACCCCGATTCGCTTATCCAATACGCCCACCCATGTGCATGAACGCCCCCACCCCCTCCCATCTGTACATCGCTCATGCTGCATCCACTCCACCCAACCCCCCATGCAGTTCGCCCACCCACATCACGCCCTTCATCTGTGCCCCCTCTGCCCGAATACATCCACCATGTTACGCCCTTCATTTGCGACCCAGTACCCATAGCATACCCTGTGTCCCCACATCTCCCATGTCCCCACTCGTCATACTTTTCAATTGCTCCTCCCCAGCCCCTCCCAGGTATGCCCATTCATGTCACGCCATGCGTCAGCGTTTTTCCATCTGCCACCATCCCTCCTCCCCGTTTGCCCATCTTGGTGATCCTGGGGTTGCGGGTTCGAACCTCCGCCGGGGCGTTTCGGTACAGGGGGATTTTTCCCTCGGAGTTAACATTGGTTCCGACTCCATTTCCCATACAGTCCTTCGAATGAGACTATAAACCGAGGTTCCGTGTGTGAACGCACGCATAACATCTTGCACACACGTAAAATCCCATCACCAACTTTCGGAAGAGTAGGCCAGTTTGGCCGTTGGTATGGATGACACGTTACACATAGCATGCACCCTGCGTGAGAAATGGAAAGAATGAAGGAAGTAAGGAAAATGAGTGATCGATATTGAACGATACTGACTGGATGACACGGGAAACGACTGAATGAAGCGCCAGCTGGCAGCTCTTCAGTCGGCACTACCCAGGTAGGCAGCCCGTTGTGTAAACGAGTGTTGATTGTAAAGCGCTTAGAGCTTGGTCTCTAGCCGAGAACAGGCGCTATATAAGTATTCATTATTATTATTATTATCCACGTCACGCCATGCTTACGCACTCACTCCTCACCATTACGTCCACCCATTACGCCCAACGCCCCTCTCCTCCCCCACTCATCCATTTCTCATGCTGCATCCGCTCAATCCCACCCCCCTCCAGATCGCCCACCTACGTCACATCCTTCATCCGCGCCCCTTCTGTTCCAATGCACCCACCATGCCACGCCCTTCATCCGCGCCCCTTCTGTTCCAATGCACCCGTCATGCCACGCCCTTCATCCGCGCCCCTTCTGTTCCAATGCACCCGTCATGCCACGCCCTTCATCCGCGCCCCTTCTGTTCCAATGCACCCGTCATGCCACGCCCTTCATCCGCGCCCCTTCTGTTCCAATGCACCCGTCATGCCACGCCCTTCATCCGCGCCCCTTCTGTTCCAATGCACCCGTCATGCCACGCCCTTCATCCGCGCCCCTTCTGTTCCAATGCACCCGTCATGCCACGCCCTTCATCCGCGCCCCTTCTGTTCCAATGCACCCGTCATGCCACGCCCTTCATCCGCGCCCCTTCTGTTCCAATGCACCCGTCATGCCACGCCCTTCATCCGCGCCCCTTCTGTTCCAATGCACCCGTCATGCCACGCCCTTCATCCGCGCCCCTTCTGTTCCAATGCACCCGTCATGCCACGCCCTTCATCCGCGCCCCTTCTGTTCCAATGCACCCGTCATGCCACGCCCTTCATCCGCGCCCCTTTTGTTCCAATGCACTCCGTCATGCCACGCCCTTCATCCGCGCCCCTTTGTTCCAATGCACCCGTCATGCCACTGCCCTTCATCCGCGCCCCTTTTGTTCCAATGCACTCGTCATGCCACGCCCTTCATCCGCGCCCCTTTTGTTCCAATGCACTCGTCATGCCAGCGCCCTTCATCCGCGCCCCTTTTGTTCCAATGCACCCCACCCATCCGCACCCTTTGTTCCAATGCACGCCCACCCCATCGCGCCCTTTTGTTCCAATGCACCCACCATGCCAGCCCTTCTGTTCCAATGCACCCACCATGCCACGCCCTTCTGTTCCAATGCACCCACCATGCCAGCCCCTTCCAATGCCCACGCCACCCTTCTGTTCCAATGCACCCATCATGCCAGCCCTTTCATTCTGCACCTCCTCATGCAGCCCTCATGCATCCACTGTACCACTGTTACATCACCGTAACCCCTCTGCCTAATACACCCCTTATGTCATGCCCTTTATCTGTGCCCTCTCTGCACAAGACGCCCACCACGATATGCCCTTTATCCGATCCGTCTGCCCCAATACACCCACCCACGTCACGCCCCCCTTCTGCCCAATACACCCACCATTACACACTTCTTCCAAGTCCCTTCTGCCCTAATACTTCCACCCGTTTCACACACACCCTGCATCCATCCCTCTCTGCCCCAGTACACTCACCCTCATAACGCCCTACACCCGGCCCCTCTGCCCCAAAACACCCACCTGTGTCACGTCCACTATCCGCACCCCCTCTGCCTGCCCAATGTGCTCACCGTCACGCACTTCATCCAAGCCTTCTCTGCCACGATACTCCCACCCCATGTCACAAACACCCTGCATCCATACCCCTTCTGCCCCAATACGCCACCCACATCACGCTTTTTATCCGTGTCCCCTCTGCCCCAAAATGCCAACCCAGTCATGCCTTTCATCCGCCCCCTCTGCCCTAATACGTCTACCCATGTCACGCCCTCCGCCACTATGGGCCCATCCATGTCACGTCTTTTATCCGCGCCCCCTTTGCCTGAATATGCCCACAATGTGGCATCCTTCATCCACGCCTCCTGTGCCCAATAACCCGCCCACCTCACGCCCTTTATCCACCCCTTCTGTCCTTATACGCCGATTCAAGTCACTTCCTTCAAGTACGCCCACCCGTGTCGCACCCTGCATCGACACCCCCTCCTCCCCCATCTCCATACGCCCACACGTCAGGCCCTGAAATCTTCACTTACTGTTCCCTCACTCATGTCAAGTCCTATATCCTCACCCATGTCACGTCCTGCATCCTCCCTGTCCTACCCCCTCAATGTTAAGCTTTAAAAACCGCCCCATCCCCCCACCCCCACGTACCCATAACCGTGTCACATCCTGATATCAGTCTCCTCCACTCTTTCGCTACACCATTCGTGTAAGGTGCCGAAAACCCCCCTACAGTCCCACCCACACCATGCCCTGACACTGAAGCCTCCACCCCCCTTTACCCCGACCTAAATCATGATCTGAAATCCACGCCCCCTACCTCCATCCGTGCAAAGCCCCCCAATCTGCACTTTCTGTACTCCCACCCAATGTCACATCCTGCATCCGTGCCAACTACCCCCCACTTGCCCCCCCCCCCCCCCCCCCCCCATGTTACGCCCTGCGTCCACGCCCTCCATCGCCCCACCCAAGTCATGCCCTATGGTTGCACCTCCCCTCCCCCCACCCCAGCCACGCCCTCCATCGCCCCACCCATGTCATGCCCTATGGTTGCACCTCCCCTCCCCCGTCCCCCCACCCTAGCCACGCCCCACCCATGTCTTGCCCTATGGTTGCACCTCCCCTCCCCCGTCCCCCCACCCTAGCCACGCCCTCCACCCATGTCATGCCCTATGGTTGCACCTCCCCTCCCCCGTCCCCCCACCCTAGCCACGCCCTCCATCGCCCCACCCATGTCATGCCCTATGGTTGCACCTCCCCTCCCCCGTCCCCCCACCCTAGCCACGCCCTCCATCGCCCCACCCATGTCATGCCCTATGGTTGCACCTCCCCTCCCCCGTCCCCCCACCCTAGCCACGCCCTCCATCGCCCCACCCATGTCATGCCCTATGGTTGCACCTCCCCTCCCCCGTCCCCCCCACCCTAGCCACGTCCTCCATCGCCCCACCCATGTCATGCCCTATAGTTGCACCTCCCTTCCTCCGTCCCCCCACCCCAGCCACGTCCTCCATCGCCCCACCCATGTCATGCCCTGTAGTTGCACCTCCCCTCCCCCCACCCTAGTCACGCCATTCAATTGAGATCGCCTCACCATCAGCAATGTCATACGCCGTTTCCTCGTCCTCCATACTCGCCACCGAGTCATACACTGCATCCGCGACCCCCTTACCCCCATCCATCATCACAGCCTCCGTTCACAACGCCGTACCCATAGCTGACCCTGCATTCACGTCCCACACGCCATACCCAGCAATCACTCCTCTCCACTCTCCTTCCCACATATACCCATGCAAGCCGCGCCCTATATTGACTCCCCCCCCCCCCCCCCCCCCCATTCGCCAGTCCATTTAACACATCATGCACCTGTGCTACTCCCCCCTCCCTGAATGCCCACCCACGTCACGCCGATCCTACACACTCCCTCCAACCCATCAACGCTTCCCTCCCCCACCCCTTCTTTATATCCATCCATTTTGAGCGCTGCATCCATTGCCCCTCCCTCCTCCAGTTCGCCCAGCCAACCTTGCATCCATGCCTACCTTCCATGCCCACCCATGTCACACCCTGCATCTGAGCCCCCTTCCCCTTCTCCCCATTACACCCACCCACGACTCCTTGCCTCCACACCCCAATGCGCCCACCATGCTTTGACCTTCATCTGCGCCCCCTTTGCTCCAGTAAGACACCAATGTCACGACCGTTAAATGTGCTCTGTCTGTGCCAATAAGCTCACGATGCAAGGGCCCTCATCCAACCCCTCTGCCGAAATAAGGCACCTATGCTACAACTTCATCTGTGCCTCCTCTGCCCAATATGCCCAGCATGTCACGCCTTTCATCCACTTCCTCTGCCCCAATAAGACACCCACGTCACTTTCTTCATCCTCGCCTCCCCTGCCCCAATAGGACACACATGTCACGCCCTTCATTCGCCCACCCTCGGCCCCAACACGCCCACCATGTCACGCCCTTCATCCGCACCCCCTCTGTCCCAATAACACCCCCATGTCAAGACCTTCACACACTCCCTCCATCCCAGTATGCTCACCATGTAACGCCATTTATCCGCGCCCCCTTTGCCCCAATAAGACATCCACGTCCCGCCCTTCATCTGCGCCCCCTCTGCCCGAATACGACCACCATGTCAAGCCCTACATCCACGCCCCCTCTGCCCCAATAAACCCATCGTGTCACGCCCTTCATCCACGCCCCTCGATACACACACCCACCCTGCATTCCCACCTGTCCCCCCACCCACCCGTCTTACACCTTACACCTTGCATCTTCATCTCCCCCCCCCCCCCCCCCCATGTCAAGCTCTGAAATCAACGCTCCCTGTACCCCCCGCCCATGTTGCGCCCTGCATCTGCACCCCCTCCCCGCCACCCCACCCATGTCACACCCACCAACCGCGACCGACTAACCGAACGAATCTCTGGCTGAACGACCAATTCACCGACTGACCAAATGAATGACTGAACGACCGGCTGAACGAACGATTGAACGACCGACTGAAAGAATGAATGACTTGACGACCGACTGAACGAATGAATGACTCAACGACCAGCTGAATGACTGAACGACCGATTGACCGAATCAATGACTTGACGAGTGACTGACCGACTGAATGAATGAATGACTGAACGACCGACTGAACGAATGAATGATTGAACGACCGACTCAACGAATGAATCACCGAACGACCGACTGACCGAGTCTATGGCTAAAGACCGATTCACCGATTGAACGAATGAATGACTGAACGATCGACTGACCGAATGAACGAATGACTGATTGACCGACTAAACGACTGAACGGCAGACTGACCGAATAAATGACTGAACGATCGACTGTCCGAATGAAAAAAACGAGTGTTTGAATGACCGACTGCCAGACTGAAAGAATGAACGACCGACTGAACGAATGAATGAATGGACGAGCGATCAACTGATAACTGAAGGAATGAATGACTGAACGACCAACTGACGGACTGAACAAATGAATGACTGGCCAACTGAATGACTGACCGACTGACCGACCGGATGACTGACTGGGCAATCGACCGAACGAATAAATGTCCGAACGACCGATTGGCCAACGGAACGAACAGATGACAATGTGCGACCGACCGAATACATTTACGAACGAATGACTGAACGATCAACCAACCGACTGAACGAATGAATGACAGAACGAGTGACCGATCGAGCAACCGACCGAACAAACGCATGCAGGAAACAACAATGAACGAACGAACAAACAAAAGAATGTACGAATGAAAATAGGGAATGAAGAAAAAAAAAAAAAGGTCAAAAATAGAACACCGAAGATTGAAAAGAACATGAACGATTGTAAAACAAACTCGTCAAAAAACCTAACGGGGAAGGGCCGGGGAATTGAGGGGAGAGAAAAGAAATTGAAAATTGTTGTTGTAACTCTATGTACAATTCATTTTAATGTAAAACATTTAAACTGTAAATGTAAAAGCAGAAAACTTAAATTTTCCAAGGATAATACTGTGATTATGGGGCATACACACCGCAAAACATTGCCTGGAGGTAAAATAAATAAATCGAGAAATAAATCCGGTAATCAAATAAAAAATTAATACTTACAAAGCAACTAACAAACTAGATAAATACATTAATAGAGCACTGATTGAATTCTCTGTGTGTGTGTGTGTGTGTGTGTGCGTGTGTGTGTGTGTGTAAATCAAAGCTTGATTGTATGTCATTACATAACCGAAGCCATCTATTCTACTTACCTAATTCATGAACATTTTAATTTAGTTACTTTACATTTCCTGAAATGTGTAAGCTCTGACAAAAGTTTTCTTTTAAAAAACAATAATGCATCTCTCTCTCTCTCTCTCTCTCTCTCTCTCTCTCTCTCTCGCTCACGCACACACACACACGAAATGCTACTTGGTCAACTTGTGTTCATGACAAGTCTTACTTGGTATGGAGTTGTACTGTCTACTTGTATCAGACAGCGGGATGTAGGGAGGTGTTCATTGATGACTTTAATGATAGACCGATAGTGTATATGTATGTATGTATGTATGCATGTGTATGTGTGTGTGTGTGTGTGCGCGCGCGCGCGCGCGCGTGCGTGCGTGCGCGTGTGTGTGTCTGTCTTGCGCGAGCGCGTGGTGCGTGCTTGTATGTGTGTGCATGTGTGTGTGTGTGTCTGTGTGTCTGCACGAACGCGCACACGCGTGCGTGTGCGTGTGTGTGTGTGTGTGCGCGTGCATATTTAAATATGTCCGTGTGTATTTGTGTGCCTGTTTTAGCACACACGTGTGCGTGCGTGTGTGTGCGTGCGTGCGTGTGTGTGTGTGTGCGCGCGCGCGCGCGTATGTGTGTGAGCTCCTGTGTGTGTGTGCGCGCGCGCGTGTTGTGTGTGTGTGTGTGTGTGTGTGTGTGTGTGTGTGTGTGTGTGTGTGTGTGTGTGTAGCCTTGCGTATGAACGTAACCTTTCACATACGTGTGTGCATATGCGTGTATCCATGCAGTTATTTGAATGAAATGGCTGATCAGTCATAACTGATTACTAGAAAAAATACGAAGTCATAAAAAATAGAAATAAAACAGAATCAGTAAATTAAAACGTTAAATGATACGTGAAATTAGTATACCAGTGATTCTCAAATATGTGCTGAAAATAAGTTCCCATTATATTTCATTTTATTCTCTCTCTCTCTCTCTCTCTCTCTAGTTACGTGTATCTCTGCTTTGCCCTTTGATTCGCCTCTCACTCTCTCTCGCTCACTGTCTTTCTGAATCTCTCTCTCTCTCTCTCTCTCTCTCTCTCTCTCTCTCTCTCTATCTTTTTCTCTTTTAGTTATGTGAATCACTGTCTTCGCCCTTGGGTTCGCCTCTCTCTCTCGCTCGCTGTCTTTCTGAATCTCGCTTTCTCAATCTCTCCTTCGGAGAGAGAGACAGCAAGAGAGAGGAGAGAGAGAGAGAGAGAGAGGGGGAGGAGGAGGAGGGGGGGGGGGGGGGGGGACGAGACTGAGAGGAAGACACACTGAGAATGATGAATGACGGACGCAGAGATGGCGTGAGCAGAACGCGAGTACGATGAATGATAGGAACTGATGTGCAAAACGTAAAACCGATGAACAGTAGACTGGAGAAAAAGAAGAGAACGTGGTAATGAACAATGACGGTCGACAGGAGACGACGACGACTGAATAAGAATTAATGATGAACCGAAGGGGAAGAAGAGAACGCCAGAACGATAAATGAATGATGGGCCTGAGACAAAAAGAAAGATTGTGAGACTGATGACTGACTGAGCCAACTCGAGAACGATGAATAATTAACGGCAGAACTTTAAGCATGACAAATGACGGACGGAATGAGAATAGGAGAACGTGGTGATTGTGAATGGAAGACAAGACAGAAAAAAAGAACGCAAGTGTGATGAATGACGAGGAGGAACGAGGAATGGAAATGAGAAGAAAATGAATGATGGACGGAATGAGGAGAGAACAGTACGCTAAAGGTGAATGTTAGACGGGATGAAAATAAAGAGTGTGACAACTTTGAGAAACACCTGGATAATGACGACACAAAAAAGTCTTTAAATCTGTGGGAAAATTGACCAACGCAAATTAAAGTCAGCAAAACTCAAAACAAGACGTTAACTGTCTCATACAGAAAGAAAACATCATAAGAAGATGGAGGAACTTTGCTCTGAGGTCTACAACAAACAGAGCAAAAGAGATCCACGTATGCTAACAGTTCTGGATTCATCAAATGGTGATGACTTTCCAACAATCTGGCGAAGAACTCGCAGTAGCAGTGAAGTCGCTGAACCACGGCAAGGCTGCAAGCATTGACAACACTCCTGTAGAACAGTTGAAAATTGCAGAAAGGCAGTAACTGTTATATCAACTGCCATCTACTACAAAATCTGCCACATTAGCGGGTGGCTGACGCCATAGAGACTCGATCACTAATCGTCCCACTTTCAAAGGCGGAAATCCTCAACACTGCCAGAGCAACCGCGAGATCAGTTAAATCAGCAATGTAAGCAACTTAATGTTCAAAATCATTCTGAATAGATTACAGTTGCAGACAGACACCGCCGTATCTTAAAGGCAGAAGTATCATCGAACAAATTTTTTAACCCTTCGCCGAAAACACCTGCAACACCAGAGGTGCTATAGGCCGTTATGAAGAAATTTGATCTCGGCACAAAGTTAATCAACAACATCTAGCAAGTATACGCCAAAATTACCAGTTCAGTACTCACAAAGGGCGCGACTGGAAAGTGGTCCCACATATCAAGTAGGACTCGACAAGGCTCTTTTACTCTCCAATACTTTTCAACATGGTCCCGAAATGCGTCATGAATGATCCACTTGAAGATCAAGTCAACAAAATCAGCGCTGCAAGAATATCTGTCTTTGCAGGTAACTTCGGTGGCGTGCACTGAACAAGAACTCACTAAGCTTGTTAAAACACTGGATGAAATATGTACGAGACACAGCATGGATATCAACACCGAGAAGACCAAGCTAATGGCCAGCCACACCACCACCTCCAGTACTGTTATAACCATGGATAGAAGCTAGGAACTGTTAATAGTTCGTATATCTGGCATTTACTTTAGCGAGGGACTGTAAAACTGTTCATATATCTGGGATTTATTTTCAGCGAAGGGAGGAATTTAAATCAGATATCCTTTCAAGAGGGCAGTGTCATCGAAAAGCAGGGGCCAGACACCACCACCAACAACGAGCTCTGGGAGAGAACAAACCAGCTGCCCGCAGAACAGGAAATCAAGAAACGACGTTGGGGCTGGATTGGACATAGGCTGCGGAAGCCTGCAAGCAACACCACCAGACAAGCCCTAACATGGAACCCCAAAGGAAAACGAAAAAGAGGTCGGCCAAGGAACACCTGGCACAGGGACCTGGAAGCAGACATCAGGAACATGGGGATGACTTGGAACCAGCTGGAAAGAAGAGCCCAGGACAGAGATGCCTGGAGGTCCTTGGCTGACGGCTTGTACCTCTGGAGGGGTAATAGGCGATGATGATGATGATGATCCTTTCAAGAGCAGCAAAGACATCAGTTTTGTGCAGACTGAACCCTGTATGGAAAGACAATAACATCTCGGTGAAACACAAATCTGGCTCCTGCATGCACGGGTGTATTTCATTTTCCTATATACAGACGCGACATAGACCTGGAAGAAAGAGCCCAATCACAGAAATGAGATGTCACTGCAACACACTCTACATAGACATGCTGATCATATCACCACTGAACAAGTGCGCCAGACCCTCAAACAACACATCGGGCCATACAAAGATTTGCTGACACCAGCAAAGCAAAGAGACTAAGCTGGCATTGTCATGAAGATCCAACGGCCCCGCTAAAATAATCATCCGGGAAAGTATTGAAGGAGCAAGACCAAGGAGAAGACAGGGGGGAAAAAAACGGACTGACAACATTGCAGAATGGACAGTGAAGTCGTCTGTAGAGCCTAAGGCCTGGGAGCACAACCGACAGAATTGGAGGAAACTGGTGAACAGTTCTTCAATGCGATGCCCCAGTGACCTCACACGGACCTAGGACAAAGAAGTTGGACATTAGTGATATCAAGACAAAAATTATTCTTGTATTTTCAAATGATTTTTCAAAATCCAGAATGTGTGCGTGATTCTAAAATTGAGTCGTCTGTTAACATTGTTCAATAGTTTGGACACACGACTTAGCTATGTTCTCGAGTCTCAGGAAAAAAATGTTTACGTTATTATCTTTCTCAGATGATAAAACGCTAATGTTTTCATCTGTCGTCAGTGCAATATAATCATTATCAAATTTGACCTGTCGGTTCTCTTAGTGAGGCATGACAGGTACTGTTGGACCTGATGAAAGATCAAAGAACACCGCTGCATTATTCTCAAAGCTCATTTCTATCATTTCTAACTGGCTGGGGAGAGGCAGCGTGTGTCTAGCTCTTTTCGGATACTTGTTGCTACAGTCTACGAACACTTACTTTGTTTCTAAATTCAAGACTAAAAGACTTCGAATAATAACGTTTATCTTTTGACAACTTACCTTATTCTGAAAGAGACAGCAAGCCAGCTTCGTGATATGAATTTACTATGTTTGTATGTGCCGGACTTCCAAGAGCTAATTCAATATCTCTGTCTGTAGATTGTATTTAAGAAGCTGTGCAGGATTGATAAATAAACACTTTATTCATAAATCAGTTTTGATCGGACGAGGCTGGAGACTGTAGTAACGGAGGTTTATTGTTGCTGTTTGCATCTTGATCCCATCGTAAAACATCAATCACTGTCAATTTTTTTTTCACCTTTCCGTTGCCGTCACTATCAAATCCGTTGCCGTCACTATCAAATTCGTTGCTGTCACTATCAAATTCTATCAAATTATCAGTCAAGCGAGTGTCCAAAACTTCGTCTTGTGAACGTCGTTAAGTTTTGTCATCTAATATTTGATGCTATAGCAATGATGTCGGATTCTCCCCGTTAAAAAAATCCTTAGTGTTTTCCCTCCCGAATGTGCAAGCTCATTTAAAAACGTGTATATGTTTGATGTATTTATCTCCAGTTGATAAATATTCTGTGCTTGATTTGTTACTCTCATCTCCTTCGATTGGCATTTGTCTGGATGGAAATATCGTCTGAAGATTACACCATATGCATGTCTTTTGATTGTACCTGAGGTAGGTCATGAGTAGGAATAGCACACACAACAGAAGTAATAATGACGCAATGAAGGGTATGGATATTTTTTAAAAGATAACAAGATTTTGCCGACTCTGACACATTCAGATTCTCCAGATTAAAAAAAACCCTGATAATACAAAACTTCACTTAATCTACTAATTTTCACATTTTAGAGCAGTTTTGCAAGTTCTTTCTTATTGTGCGCTTTGACTGATAAATATGACAATGTATTATCATAACAATACATAACAGTGAAAACAAACTATATGACCTTCACAGTCAATGCCATAAAACATTAAAGCATCAATGAAGAATAGCAAACACAAGAGAAAAGGGTATAAGTACACAGAGAGAGAGAGAGAGAGAGAGGGGGAGTGGGAGAGAGAGAGAGAGAGAGAGGGGGGGGGGGGGGAGACAGAGCACCGCGACTAACACCAAGTCAAGCCGCATTGTACACCAAAAAAAAAAAAAGAGAGAAAAAACTGCAAGAAAAAAATGCGGTTAAGCCATCTTTGATAAAGCCATTCAAAACCTGTACAATTCGTCAAAACAACAGAGACATATTTCATTTGGAAACTTAAATACACATGCTCTCCCCTCTCCCCCCCCTCCCCCCTTCCTCAACACCTCTCCATCCATATCTTTTTCCTTTCCTGTCGCTCCTTCATAAATACATCAATTTATATCGTACGCAAACATGCCGACTTGTGCGCCCCCCCCCCTCCCCGCACACAAACATACATACAGAGCACGCGAGCATGCACCGACGCACGCGCGCCCGCACACACACACAAGCAAGCAAGCAAGCGCACACACACTCACACACAAACCTCCACACACACATGCACAAGATTCAACGTGCGCGGACACACACACACACACGCACACATATACACACAAGCGCGAGCACGCGCGCGCTCGCAATACACACACACACAATACGCGCGTACACACAAACACACACATACATGCGAGCGCCCGCATACATATACATCACCCATGCGCCAGCGCGCACGCTCGCATATACATATTCAACCATGCGCACATGCAGGCACGACGTACGTCTCTCTCTCTCTCTCTCTCTCTCTCTCTCTCTCATCTCATACACACACACACACACACACACACACACACGTGCGCGCGCGCGCGAGCGCGAAACCAGTACAAAGTGTTAAGCAGTTCACTGGCACATCACCGCTTGCTCTTTGCTCAAGTCTTGCGGCATGATTTTGAATTGGTTGGACTTCATGAATTAAAAAGACATTGTGAACCTTTTTTCTTTTCGAGCTTATCATCTAATGTTTAACCTGCCTGATGTACTAGGACTATAGGTGTTTTTTTTTCCAGAGGCTTTTGAAAGCAATCTTCTGGCATTTTTTTTAATAACTTATGAAATACCAACAATACTTCTACGCTAAAAGAAAGACGTCAAATGTTCTTTAATACCTTGTATGTATCAGAAAAATGTGGTCTTTGATGAACAGATACAGTCTCATCTTTCTCTCTTCAATTTTTGATACCAGAAGTAAGGCTTGACAATAAATTGTTCTCCAAAATGATGAATGACAAAGGTGTGAAAATGAAGAATGATTGACGATAGAAGAACATGAAAGTGATAATGACCGGCGGGAGAAGGATGAGGAAACGATGAATGAATGACTGGAGAAGAACGCGAAAAGAATAAATGAATGACCGGAAAAGAGTTAAAATGATGTCATTAACTGGAGAGAACAAGAAAATGATGAATGACCGACTGGAGAACTTGGAAACAACGAATGACTGACTGAGAAGAACTTGAAAACGACGACAGACTGTCTGGAGCAAAACGTGAAAACGATGAATGACTGATGTCGGAGGAACGTGAAAAGAATGACTGACTGACTGGAGGAGAATGTGAACACAATAACTGGCTGACAAGACTGGAGCTAGAGAATGATGAAAGATGAACGGGGCGTGAAGGCAATGTGAGAATGATAAGAACAGGGAAAATGATGAATAATGATAGAAAAAGGAGAGGAATTAGAAGGAATTAGAGAGGAATTAGAAGAATGAGAAGACGTTAACGGAAGGAATGTTTTACCAAGAACAAGAACAGGAGAACGTAAACATTACAAAGAAAGGAAAGAAGGAAGGAATGTGAATAACAGATACAACGAGAACAAGAAACCGTAAAGGTTTTGACTGACTGACAAGAACGAGAACATGATGAATGATCGACGGGACTAGAACACAGTAAGTATGAACGGACTGAGAAAAGAGCGTAAGGATGACGAGAAAGGGACAACAGCGGAAGGAAAAGGAATGAATAACGGACGGAAGAAAAAGAATGGTGAAAGAAAGAAGAAAAGGAGAATGTGAGAATAATGAAAGCGAGATGGGAGAAGAACGTGGAAATGATGAAAAAGTCATTGGAAACTAAGGTGACAGTGATGAAAAAGTCATTGGAAACTAAGGTGACAGTGATGAAAAAGTCACTGGAAACTAACGTGACAGTGATGAAAAAGTCATTGGAAACTAAGGTGACAGTGATGAAAAAGTCATTGGAAACTAAGGTGACAGTGATGAAAAAGTCATTGGAAACTAAGGTGACAGTGATGAAAAAGTCATTGGAAACTAAGGTGACAGTGATGAAAAAGTGATTGGAAACTAAGGTGACAGTGATGAAAAAGTGATTGGAAACTAAGGTGACAGTGATGAAAAAGTCATTGGAAACTAAGGTGACAGTGATGAAAAAGTCATTGGAAACTAAGGTGACAGTGATGAAAAAGTCATTGGAAACTAAGGTGACAGCGATGAAAAAGTCATTGGAAACTAAGGTGACAGTGATAAAAAAAAAAGTGATTGGAAACTAAGGTGACAGCGATGAAAAAGTCATTGGAAACTAAGGCGACAGTGATGAAAAAGTGATTGGAAACTAAGGTGACAGTGATGAAAAAGTCATTGGAAACTAAGGTGACAGTGATGAAAAAGTGATTGGAAACTAAGGTGACAGTGATGAAAAAGTCATTGGTAACTAAGGTGACAGTGATGAAAAAGTCATTGGAAACTAAGGTGACAGTGATGAAAAAGTGATTGGAAACTAAGGTGACAGTGATGAAAAAGTGATTGGAAACTAAGGTGACAGTGATGAAAAAGTGATTGGAAACTAAGGTGACAGTGATGAAGGACAGTTCGGATAAGACGGCAAGAAACAGAGTATGGCGCACGTGGCCCCGACTGGGAGAACACGGGCCAACGCGAAAATGATAAAAGGATGGACAAGAGGAGGACATGAGATGACTGATGATCGAGGCGATTAAAGCGTCAGAATCATGAATAAGGGGTGGGATGAAAAGAGATATTTATGAACGGAGGGTGAAAAGAAGAATGTGAGAATGATAAATGATGAATCAAAGGTGACGGACAAATTGTAGAAGGGAAAATAACGTGAGTACGATGAAGGACGGGATAACAAGGAAAAGAAGAGAGGAGTGTGAGACCAATGGATGAATGAACACTGGACAGAATTGGAATGGCGCAGTGATGGTCAGAATAAAACAAAAGAAACAAGGGGATGGTGAGTGTTTGCAAAGAGAGAAAAGGAGAAGGTGAGAATGATGAAGGATGGATGAGAGAAGGCAGTTAAGAGGAACCAACGTGGGAATCATGGAGTACATGAAAATCGGACATCGTCAGAGTAATCCAATGATGAACGGAATGAGAAGGGAACGAGAGAATACCGAATGCTGGACGCGATCAGAAAAGAAGAACGAGAGCATAACGAATGACAGACAAAATTAGAGAAGCGAAAGTGGGAATGTTGAACGACAAACATAATGAAGAGAATGACGCGAAATGATGAATGCTGGAGGGAGGGAAACGTAAAAATGATGATTGTTGGACTTGGGGGAAAGCTGTGAGTGATGAATGTCGGACAGGGACGATGTGAGATTAAAGCATTTAGGAGACGGGGGAAACGTGAGAATGATGAATGTTGGTCGAGGGAAAACGTGGAAATATCACATGTTTGACCAGGGGAAAACGTGAGAATAATGAATGTCTGATTGGGGAAAAGGTGAAAATAATGAATGCTGGGTGGGGGAAAGGTTGAAAATTATGAATCTGGGACCGAGGCAAACATGAAAATGATGAATGTTGGGTGGAGGAAATGTGAAAATGAAGCATTTTGGAGTGGCAGAAAACGTGAGAATAATGAATGTAGGACAGGGGAAAACGTGAGAATAATGCATGTAGGACAGGGGAAAACGTGAGAATAATGCATGTAGGACAGGGCAAAACGTGAGAATAATGAATGTAGGACAGGTGAAAACGTGAGAATAATGAATGTAGGACAGGGCAAAACGTGAGAATAGTGAATGTAGGACAGGGGAAAACGTGAGAATAATGAATGTAGGACAGGGCAAAACGTGAGAATAATGAATGTAGGACAGGGGAAAACGTGAGAATAATGAATGTAGGACAGGTGAAAACGTGAGAATAATGAATGTAGGACAGGTGAAAACGTGAGAATGAATGTAGGACAGGGGAAAACGTGAGAATAATGAATGTAGGACAGGGGAAAACGTGAGAATAATGAATGTAGGACAGGGCAAAACGTGAGAATAATGAATGTAGGACAGGGGGAAACGTGAGAATAATGAATGTAGGACAGGGGAAAACGTGAGAATAATGAATGTAGGACAGGGCAAAACGTGAGAATAATGAATGTAGGACAGGTGAAAACGTGAGAATGAATGTAGGACAGGGGAAAACGTGAGAATGAATGTAGGACAGGGGAAAACGTGAGAATGAATGTAGGACAGGGGAAAACGTGAGAATAATGAATGTAGGACAGGTGAAAACGTGAGAATGAATGTAGGACAGGGGAAAACGTGAGAATGAATGTAGGACAGGTGAAAACGTGAGAATGAATGTAGGACAGGGGAAAACGTGAGAATAATGAATGTAGGACAGGGGAAAACGTGAGAATAATGAATGTAGGACAGGGCAAAACGTGAGAATAATGAATGTAGGACAGGGGGAAACGTGAGAATAATGAATGTAGGACAGGGGAAAACGTGAGAATAATGAATGTAGGACAGGGGAAAACGTGAGAATAATGAATGTAGGACAGGGGAAAACGTGAAACTGATGAACGTTAGACTGGAGTAAAATGAGAGAATGATGAATGTTGGATGGAGGAAACGTAAAACATTTTGGAGTGGTGGAAAACGTGAGATTGATCAACGTTGGACGGGGAAACGTGAGAATAATGAGTGTAGGACTGGGGAAAACGTGAACATGAATGTAAGACTGGGGTGAAAAGTAGAACGATGAATGTTTGAGTGGAGGAATATGAGAATTGGACGGGGGGCTGAGCATGAATACTGTAGGACTAAGGGAACACGGGAGAGAGAGAGAGAGAGAGAGAGAGAGAGAGAGAGTGTGTGTGTGTGTGTGTGTGTGTGTGTGTGTGTGTGTGTGTGTGTGTGTGTGTGTGTGCAGGAAGGGAGAGGGAGGTGGAGGGGGTTGAAAATGATGAATATTGGACTGGGGGGGGGGGGGGGACGTGAGAACGACCAATGTTAGACTGTGGGAAAAGGTGAGAACAATAAATGTTGAACTGGGGGAAACGTGAAAATGGGGATGTTGGACTGCGAGAAAAGGCGAGAATGATTGACACTAGACTGGGGAACGGGAAGGGTGGATAAAAGGGGGGGGGGGGGGGGGGGGCGAGAATGATGAGTGCTGGACGGGAGGAGACTATGAAAATGATGAATACTGGACTGGCGGGGAAGAGAAGACTGGAATGATGAATAATAGATGGAAGGTGGGGGAGGGGTACGACACTGATGAACGGAAGACGGAAGAGGAAAGCGAAGGAAAGAGAAAAGCGTGAGAATGATGGCCTCAATGAAAACAGGATAGTGTCAGAGTAGCAGTGGGCACAATCAGCACAGAATGATGGCCTCAATAAAAACAGGATAGTGTCAGAGTAGCAGTGGGCACAATCAGCACAGAATGATGGCCTTAATAAAAACAGGATAGTGTCAGAGTAGCAGTGGGCACAATCAGCACAGAATGATGGCCTCAATAAAAACAGGATAGTGTCAGAGTAGCAGTGGGCACAATCAGCACAGAATGATGGTTTAATAAAAACAGGATAGTGTCAGAGTAGCAGTGGGCACAATCAGCACAGAATGATGGTTTAATAAAAACAGGATAGTGTCAGAGTAGCAGTGGGCACAATCAGCACAGAATGATGGCCTTAATAAAAACAGGATAGTGTCAGAGTAGCAGTGGGCACAATCAGCACAGAATGATGGCCTCAATGAAAACAGGATAGTGTCAGAGTAGCAGTGGGCACAATCAGCACAGAATGATGGCCTTAATAAAAACAGGATAGTGTCAGAGTAGCAGTGGGCACAATCAGCACAGAATGATGGCCTTAATAAAAACAGGATAGTGTCAGAGTAGCAGTGGGCACAATCAGCACAGAATGATGGTCTTAATGAAAACAGGATAGTGTCAGAGTAGCAGTGGGCACAATCAGCACAGAATGAGACGGAATAACAAGACCGGAACGCGTTGATGAATGGTTGACGCGATGAGACAAAGGGAACATAAACATGCCGAGTGTAGGACGGGGGCAGAACATGGCAATAGTAAAATTAATTAACAAAATCAGAAGAAGAGAATATGAGAAAAACTGGGAAACGGAACGCGAACTGGGGACGTGAGAAGGATGGATGATGGACGAGTGAAGAAAAGGAGAACGAAGATCAATTTGGGATGTGAGGAGAAGACAACGTAAAACTGGCAAATGATGCTCTGGAAGAGGAAGAGAGTTTAAGAGCATGAATGATGGATGAGAGAAAAACCTAAGAATGATATATGATGGGCGGGATAGGAAGGGGAGAACTGGATGGAGTTGAATATGGTACGTCCATCCTACTGTTCAATACCGCCGAAAGAGAAGTAAAGGGGTAACAATGTATCGTAAGTTCGTAGCAATGCAGAAGAATAGGTCAGCAGCGTATAAAAGAAACTGTCTGAGGCAGAGAGAAAAAGGAGAGCGGATGGGTTGGGGGACTGCAAGACTTCAAAGGTTGGAGGTGTAGTGGGAAAAGACCAAATATAACACAAGAGAATGGCGAATACGGAAACATGAATGCTGTATAACAGGGGGTATGGGCGGTAATGGAAGGCCTAAAGAATGAAAGGAAGGGGAGGCACTGAAGGGCCTCAGGTTCAAACCGATGAAATATTTGAAGACAAGCGCGATGGAAAAGGGAGAAGCTGCAGTTGGGCGGAGATGGAAACTGGTGGTAGTGTGTCCAGTCCTCTCAGCATGTCCACCACATGATCATACGATAAAGTGAAGGTCTCTGGAGAACATCAAGGCATGAACTTGAAAAGTAAGGGGTTCATAGACAACTGGACTTAAAAGTACAACATCCTTGTGTGAAAGAATGCAAATGAGAAACAGAAGAAAGCAAGCACAAAAAAAAGAAAGTATTGTGATGAGCATCAGAAAATCCTACGTGATTGGGAATAGGGGCGAAAAAAGCGAGATATTTATTAAGACTTATAAGCGGTATCTATCTAAATTGATATATTTTGAGTGGATCAGACGTAAACCATATCAGGGCAGTACGCATTTATAACAAAAATGCCAACTGATATCGAGACCGAGACTCGAAACTAGCCTGGACGGAAAAAAAAGTTTTTTTTAAGGCCTGATTTCTTTAATCGACGCGATTCAGCATAGCTGGTTTAGGAACCCCACTCCCACCCTTTCCCTTGAATACCCATACCCACCCCATTAATTAGTAAGCTCAGGTTAAAGCACCCAGGCTGTTGTAAGACGAGGTCACATACGCCTGGGGCTTCCTTCATGTACTGACGTTTGGTGGTGGTGTTGTGTTGCACAAACCCTCCACCATCCCTCTCATCCCCTCCATCCTCCACCCCGAACGGACCGGCCTTCCTGTTGCGGTTATCCCGTCTGCCCTAACACCTTGGTGAGTGTCGACCGTACGCCGAACGTGTATCAGATGTCGCTTCCCTGCACAGGGTCTACACTGAATCAGCTTTAATACTGTAGTTTCACGGATGCGCAAGAAATCTCAGCGACGAAATATTGTTGAATACTACCAGAGGCATCACAAAAGAAATTGCAGCAATGAAAACCTGTTGAATACTAAGAGCGGTGTGTAACAGAAGCGTGTTTCACGTACCGGCAACAAATTAACATTGAATTACACCTTGGTTACACTCAGAAACCGTAAACACCACAAAACCTGAAGAACTCGAAAAACAAAGGCTAATTCAACCAGATGCAGAAACTTGGTCACTGTAAAAAAAAGAAAAAACCTACGGTGTTGACTACCTCCAGAAATGAAACGATGAATCAGGGAGCACTTATATGGCAGCCTGTCTTCTGACCTATGGTACAGGGAGCTAAACGGAAGCTGACCCTGAAGCACAAATGTCACACGCAAGAAGTTAACATAACACGTGGAACGTAGACCGGAGAAAACGGTGAGGTAACTCTGTGTGTGTGTGTGTGTGTGTGTGTGTGTGTGTGTGTGTGTGTGTGTGGTGTGTGTGTGCGTGCGTGCGTGTGTGTGTGTTGCGTGCGTGTGCGTGTGTGTGTGTGTGTGAATGAGTGAGTGGTGAATGCGCGCGCACGCACACGCGTGTGTGTCTGTGTGTGCTTGTGTGTGTGCTTGTGTGTGTGCACGCGCGTATCTGAGTGTGTGTGAATGTCTGTATGAGTGTGTGCGTGCGTGCGTGCGTGCATGCGTGCGTGCGTTTTGTGTGTGTGTGTGTGTGTGTGTGTGTGTGTGTGTGTGTGGTGTGTGTGTGTGCGTGCATGCGTGTGTGTGTGTGTGCGCGCGCGCGGCGCACCTGTTTCATAAATTTCAGTTCAAGAGGAAAGCGTCTTTTGCAAAGGTTAAGCAACAGCTCCGCACATCATCGGACTTCGGATGGATGTATACAAACGAAGCAAGTCTTGTCAGATCGTGCTCGTCCGGATATGTGGCGAAAAGCAACAAAGCCTTGGCACACCGGCTCCATAGTCACTAATGAGCGAAGAACTTGAGCGGTTCGAGGAGAAATAAATTACTCAAAGCTGAAAGCATTATTAGAAACAAAACTGAAAATCGCAGTATCGGAGAGGGGCACGGACAATGCTTCAGTGCAGCTCGAGCAGACCACAGAGAGCATTACAACACGTACCACGTGACATCTCCAATTTCTGAAAAGGCAAGGCGGGGGAAGGGGAAGAGGGTGGGGTGAAAAGTTGAGCAAGTAGCAGTAAGGGGTGGGAGAGGTGTTGGAAGATGTCTGCCATAAAATTAGCAAAACAGACAAGGCCTAACTGCGTGGTTCATAATTACATCGACTATTGGCGCTAACCAGACAAGTTTATTCTTTTGCTTTCATTATCATCATTACAATAATCACTACTGAATTTATCATCATCATCAACAGAACCAATAGTAATAGTAGTAGCAGTAGTTTCTACAATTATTTTTGTCATCCGTCCATTACCTCCCTGACGCCATCCTAGCCTATTCTGGTTTTTGTCCATCGACTGTGCGACAGTTAGAAAGAATGTGCTGAGAAAGGGACGCTTTCATTTTTTTTTTTTTTTAAAGAAAATACGAACCCGGTGGTTCAATCAGATGTAGGACACGCGGTTGTGAGATCGCGCTGACGTGGCTTTCGTAGTCTGATGGAAATAATGCAACAACGATCAAGAAAATCTGACTATACCGACCCGCATCCTACACACTTTAACACCTTCAAAGAAACTTTCGAATCAGATTATCTCCAATCTCACCCGCTGTGTGTGTGTGTGTGTGTGTGTGTGTGTGTGTGTGTGTGTGTGTACACGAGTGTATTCATGTGTGTGCTCATATATTGTGTGTGTGTGTGTGTGTGTGTGTGTGTGTGTGTGTGTGTGTGTGTGTGTGTGTGCTCGCGCGTGCGCGCATGTGTGTGTCTGTGGGGGGGGGGGGGGGGACGAGAAGGGGGAGGATGGAGAGGGAGTGCGGGATGAATGGGAGGAGACAGGAGGAAGAGGGGGAAAGCAGTCTGTGTGACTTTTGCACATCAAGTGCGGTGTGCCCATCTCTCTCTCTCTGTCCGTCTCTGCCTATCTCCTACATACTCTGTATAGGTATGTATGCAGAGGTGGGGGTGTGTGTGTGTGTGTGTGTGTGTGTGTGTGTGTGTGTGTGTGTGTGTGTGTGTGTGTGTGTGAGTAACAGAGAGAGCGTGCGCGTGTGTGTATGTATGCGAGTGCGTGACTGTGTGCGTGACACTGTGTGTGTGTGTGTGTGTGTGTGTGTGTGTGTGTGTGTGTGTGTAAGTATTATGTGTGTATTGTTTTATGTGTGTGCATGTGTGTAGGCACGGACGTGCATGCGTGCGTGCGTGTGTGTATGCATGTGTGTATATGCGTTTGCGTGCACAAGCGTGCATGTGTGTGAATATGTATTTGAGTATATCTTGTGTATGTGCGTGAGTGCATGCGTTCACGCATGTGAGCGTGTGTGTGTGTGTGTGTGTGTGTGTGTGTGTGTGTGTGTGTGTGTGTGCTACAGAAGAGAGAGAGAGAGAGAGAGAGAAGGAGAGGAGAAATACATTTATGTGTGTGCTAGTATGCGTGTGTATAAGTGCAGCGTGTGTGTGCATGCGTGTGAGCGAGCGAGCCTGCGTGTGTATGTGTGCGCGCGTGCGTGCGTATGCGTGTGTGCATGTATGTGTGTGCGGGCGCGCACGCACATATGTATACCTGTGGAAGTATATGTGTGCATGTGCATGTATGTGTGTGCATGTGTGTGAGCGCGTACGTGCATGCGTGCAGGTATGTGTGTATGTGCATGTGTGTGTATGTGTCCGCGTGCACGAGCGCACATGCGTGTGCGTGCATATATAATATGTGTGTGTGTTGTGGTGTGTGTGTGTGTGTGTGTGTGCGTTTGCGTGTGTGAGTGCATGCGTTCATGCATATCTGTGTGTGTGCGCGCGCAGGCGCGTGCGTGTGTGTGGTGTGTGTGTGTGTGTGTGTGTGTGTGTGTGTGTGTGTGTGTGACTTAGAAAGAGAGAGCAAGCGTGTACATTCATGTGTGCGTGTGCGAGTATACGTGTGTATACGTGCGTGTGTGTGAGCGAGCGTGAGTGCGTGTGCGCGTGCGCGCGTGCATGCGTGTGTGTGTGTGTGTGTGTGTGTGTGTGTGTGTGTGTGTGTGTGTGTGTGTGGTGAGAGCAAGCGAGCCTGCGTGTGTATGTGTGCGCGCATGCGTGCGTATGCGTGTGTGCATGTGTGTGCGCGCACGCACATATGTATACCTGTGGAAGTATATGTGTGCATGTGCATGTATGTGTGTGCATGTGTGTGAGCGCGTACGTGCATGCGTGCAGGTATGTGTGTATGTGCATGTGTGTGTATGTGTCCGCGTGCACGAGCGCACATGAGTGTGCGTGCATATATATATATATATATGTGTGTGTGTGTGTGTGTGTGTGTGTGTGTGTGTGTGTGTTTGCGTGTGTGGAGTGCATGCGTTCATGCATATCTGTGTGTGTGCGCGCGCGCGTGTGTGTATGTGTTGTGTGTGTGGTGTGTGTGTGTGTGTGTGTGTGTGTGTGTGTGTGTGACTTACAGAGAGCAAGAGTATACATTCATGTGTGCGTGTGTGAGTATACGTGTGTATACGTGCGTGTGTGTGAGCGAGCGTGAGTGCGTGAGCGTGAGTGCGTGTGCGTGCGTGCGTGTGTGCGTGTGTGGGTGTGTGGTGTGGTGTGTGTGTGTGTGTGTGCGTGTGTGTGTGTGTGTCTGTGTCTGTCTATAACTACGTACATGCACTCACAGATTCTATTTCAGACCCACCAGACTTTCTCCCCAGTTATTCTCCGATCCACCTTCAACACCCTCATCCTCCCTTTGAGACAGATTCCAACAAAACAACCCCCCTTGACAGACGACCCCCAAACCCCGGCACCAAAGAGGATCGCCCCACGGGCCGATCAAACGGTGGTCCCGCCGACCCGCCCTCTCCGGCTCCCCCCTCCATTGGACCAACACAGGGTGCCAGCTCTCCAAGGTTCTAGAAGTCCGTGACCCGACATGAGCTTCGATGGTCACCTGATCCACAGGCGTGCTTCCAGCAGTTACATGCTGCTGTCTTTTTTATGTTACTATAATAATGATATTTTTTAGCCTTGTCCACATAGCAGAGCATTCACGAGTCATTAGGCGTGTTTTGTACCATCTGACTGCGCCATTAGCCCAGTTAGCTGTGGAGTTCTTTTTTCCCTCTTTATTTGATGATTACATTGACTTTTCTATCCATGTAACAGGGCATTCACTTTTTATAGTCGACTTAACAGGGCATTCACTTTTTATAGTCGACTTAACAGGGCATTCACTTTTTATAGTCGACTTAACAGGACATTCACGAGTCATTAGGCGTATTTAATACCATCTGACTGCGCCACTGGCCCCGTTAGCTAGTTTTGTTTTCAACCTGAATTAAATGATACCATCACCCTTTTTTTAAAATCCACCTAACAGGGCATTCACGAGTCATTAGGCGTATTTAATACATCTGACTGCGCCATTGGCCCCGTTAGCTAGTTTTGTTTTCAACCTGAATTAAATGATACCATCACCCTTTTTAAAAATCCACCTAACAGGGCATTCACGAGTCATTAGGCGTATTTAATACCATCTGACTGCGCCACTGGCCCCGTTAGCTAGTTTCTTTTTAAACCTGAATTAAATGATACAATCACCCTTTTTTTAAATCCACCTAATAGGGCATTCACGAGTCATTAGGCGTATTTGGTACCATCTGACTGCGCCATTGGCCTTGTTGACTGTGGACTTTTCCCCTCTTTATTCGATGATAGTATCAACTTATTTCGAGCCACCTAACAGAGCATTCACGAGTCATTAGGCGTATTTGATACCATCTGACTGCGCCATTGGCCCTGCTAGCTGTGGAGTTTTTCTCCTTTTATTCGATGATCACATTATCTTTTAATACACGCAACAGGGCTTTCACGAGTCATTAGGCGTATTTAATACCGTCTGACTGCGCCATTGGCCTTGCTAGCTGTGGAGATCCAACGCCCCCATCCCCCTTTAATTCGATGATTACTTTAACTTTTATAATCCACGTACCCGAGCATTCACGAGTCATTAGGCGTATTTAATGCCATCTGACTGCGTTACTGGCTCCGTACAACCAAGGGTTAATCTGACAATAAATTGGTTTCAGTCAGTTACTGGCTCCGTTAGGGTAGAGTCCCATCCCATCCACCCCCACCCTACTGTATTTGACAGTAACATTAACTTTCTTAATCCACGTGGAGGGCATTTGTGATTTCTTAGACGTGTTTAATACCATCTGACTACGTCATTGGCCCTATTAGCTGCAGAGGAATTGTTTGCTATTTTCAGCACCTATGGGCTAGGACATTCTTTGGTGGGCGGAGAATCACTTATGTCTAGAACCAAGGAGATGGCACCCTCTGTTGATTCCAGTCTAAAGTCGAAACAGCGGGGGAGCATTTTGGAGGGAGGGTGCTTGGAACCACCGTCTGATGACGTTGGGGGTGACCCCGGTGCCCGTGGGTTCGGGTGGACGTCCACCAAGGGTGGGTTGATTGTTGAAACCTGTCTCAAAGGGCAGGAAGTCGGGTTTGAAGATGGATCGTGAGAATAAACGAGGAAAATGCCATGACGGGGCTGAAATAGAATCTCTCTCTCTCTCCCTCACTCTCTCTCGTCGTCCGTCCGTCCACCCCCCCCTCTCTCTCTCCCCCCCCCCCTTCTCTCTCCTCTCTCTCTCTCTCTCTCTCTCTCTCTCTCTCTCTCTCCGTCTGTCGGTGTCTGAGTCTGTCAGTCAGTCAGTCAGTCTCCCCTCTCTCTCTCTCTCTCGGCAAGTGTGTGTGTGTGTGTGTGTGTGTGTGTGTGTGTGTGTGTGAGTGAGTGAGTGAGTGAGTAAGCGCGCGCGCGCGCGCGTGCGTGTGTATGTGTGTGTGAGTGCACACGCGCGCGCGCGTGTCCTTGTGTTTGTGTGTGTGTGTGTGTGTGTGTGTGTGTGTGTGGCGCGCGCGCGCGCGCGCGTGTCCTTTCTGTTTTGGGTGTGTGTGTGTGTGTCTGTGTGTGTGTGTGTGTGTGTGTGCGCGCGCGCTTGCGCGCGTGTGTGTGTGTGTGCGCGCGCTTGCGCGTGCGTGCGTTGAGATCAATCATAGGAAAGTTGTCAATAAATTAAGTCACTATTTAATACTCAACTTTACTTGAAATGACTTTTTCTGTCAACCGTTCTCAAACTTTCAAAGCTATAGCAATAAAGAAAAGACTACCTGAGGATCGCACGGAACAACCAGTGAAAAGGCCGATACCTGTCAGAATATGGTCTCAATCTGATTTCACTAACCTCCCTTCACACCTTATTACATGGAAACCGTATTAAACCCTGTCAGAATCGATTTTGAAAGTTTCTAAACCAACAGAACTGGTTCAAATCAATTGTGAAATTGACCTTAATTAATACATTGTGGAATGCAAAGCATTTACATATGTTCATTTACACTGCTGAATAACATTCCGTACCCCATACCTGCTTCACATTTTGTGATAAAAAAGGAAGCAGACTAAACAACTTCTGCCATTTGTGCGGTTTGATTCAAAAGGGAGGAAGAGGGCAGAAGAAGGAGAGATCGGGAAGGGGGGAGGGGGAGCGGAAAGAGGGTCAGTTTTTTTTGTTGTTTAAAAAAAAAAACGCGATTTCACCGTGAGTGATATGCAAAAAAAAAACAAACAAAAAAAAACCGACAGTGGCAGTAATAAAAAGCTACATAATATCTTTCGCAATTATCAGTATTATTTTTCGCTTACGAGTACTGCTATTTTTAGTATTGCTGTTACTGTTGGTGCAGCGCCACTATTTTTAACTGCAACTACTACTACTACTACTACTGCTATTACTACTACTGCTATATGTCCAGTATGTTACGACAGTCATGATAAGACAATCTAAAAACTTTTTGTCAACAATGGCGTCGAGCATGTGGGGACGTAAACTAAATCAAAGGGTGATTGGGTAAGGGTCAGATTGCTTCTTCGAAGAAATAATTTTCAGAAAGCCGTAAAACTTGTGATCAGATCTGCTTGGCGTACAGAGAAAGGGAGCTGGTCACAGATGGCGCGACTTTAGTATGAAAGGAAAACGCTGGCCGTAGGATTTAGGCCTAAAAGAATGAAGTCTGTACAAGTGGATGGCAGAAAGAAGACCGCTGGCCGAATGGTTTTGGCCTAAAAGAAGGGAAGTCTGTAGATATGGATGTCAGCAGCGGAACGACGACAAAGAAGTGTGGACAGATGAGGGGTTCAGAGTGACAGACTGGAGCCTGGTCTTCAAGCGACTTGAAGGACGGAAGAGAGAGACCGGACTATATCCTTTGGTCAACGCGCGACCGGCGAAGGGGAAGAAAAGAGACTGGTGCAACACAAGCATGGTAAGAGGATCCGAAAACATAAAAACATTTCTTTATTTCCGCATAAAACGACTGCCACGACTTATAATCCTGATGATCTCAATCAGCGATACTTCAATTAGTTACATCAACCGATAAAGAAAAAAAAATACAAAGGCAAAAGAATATGGAAAGCAGACTGCAAAAAAAAACACAAACAAACAAACCGAAGTCGCTGTCCACACCACCCAAACCCAAAAACAAAGGGAGAGAGAAAGCGATCGTCAGGCCAAGGCTGAAATTCCTGTTTACTTATGGCAAGATCCTGCGGCTGATGCACATACCATGGCTTAGTTTTATGTGTCCCGAGATGCCAACTGTCCAGCTTGTATAGCATCCATTGGTTTACGCGACTCTATGTATGTATGCCTTTTTTTTTTTTTTTTTTTTGCTCCCTCGCGCCCTCCCTTCCACTTTCTCTTTGAGTGTGTGTGTGTGTGTGTGTGTGTGTGTGTGTGTGTGTGTGTGTGTGTGTGCGCGCGCGCGCGCGCGCGCGCGCGCTTGTGTGTGTGTGTGTGTGTGTGTGTGTGTGTCTGTCTGTGTCTGTGCGTAGGTGTGTCTGTGCGTAGGTGTGTGTGTGTGTGTGTGTGTGTGTGTGTGTGTGTGTGTGTGTGTGTGTGTGTGCGTGCGTGTGTGTGTGTGTGTTCGTTTGTGTGTGTTTGTGTGTGTTCGTTTGTGTGCGTGTGTGTGATGAGTGAACTTTCTGTCCTCTGCATGGTGGCAGCCCTGAAATTGCTCCAGGTGGTCGGCTGGACTACAACAAAAGGACAGTGACTGAATCAACATCACAGACAGCTGATCTGCGGTTTATTTCTGAAGGTATTCTTAGGTTCTCAGCTGACAGGGAAAACACATGCTGCCTCATTTTGGTTGTCTGTATCAGGGAGGAAATGTTGCAGGTCCCGGGTGTGCATAGGTCTTTTACACCTTACAGTGTAAGTAAAATAACGGCAGGAGTGCCAACGGGTATCCTACACTTTACGGCGAAAGTAACAGTGTCAGGGGTGCACCGAGTATCCTACACTTTGCGGCGGAAGTAACAGTGTCAAAGCGTGTGCCAAGTATCCTACACTTTACGGCGAAAGTAACATAAGTGTCAGGCGTGCAAAGGGTATTCAACACCTTACAGAGAAAATAACAATGCCGGGCGTGCACCGGGTATGCTACACCTTGCGGAGAAAGTAACAGTGCCAGGCGCGGACAGGGTATCCTACACATTACGACGAAAGTAACATGTGCCACGTGCGCACGGATATCCCACACATCAAGGATGAAATAACATGTTGCAAGGAGTGCATGGACATCCTACATCTTACAGAGAAAGTACTATGGATGACAGCTTACACACTTTACTGAGAAAGAAACATGGTGCCAGGTGTTCACGGATAGCCTACACCTTATGCAGAAAGTAAATGGTGCCAACTGTGAACGGATATCCGACACCAAAAATAACATGATGCCAGATATCAATGGATATCATACACCGAAAACAACATGGTGCCAGGTATGAACGGATATCCTACACCGAAAGTAATATGGTGCCGTATATGAACGGATACACACACCGAAAATGACAAGGTGCTAGATATGAATGGATATCCTAAACGGAAAGCATCATGGTATGAACAGATAACCTACACCGAAATTAACACGGCGCCAGATATGAACGGATATCCTACACAGACTACAACATAGTGCCAGACATGAACGGATATTCCACACCGAAAATAACATAGCTCCAGATATGAATGGATATCCTACACAGACAACATAGTGCCAGACGTGAACGGATATCCCACACCGAAAACATCATGGTGCCTGGTTGACCCAACAGTGATGTACCGTGTTCGCAGTTTGAAGTTCCGACCAACAAAAGAATTGTCATTTCCACTGCCCATTTTAATGCGCTGTTCTCCTTTCTCGTCCTCCACCTTCCCCGCCCGCATACATGCAATTTGAAATGGTTGTTTTTATCAGTGACATAAGTTATGCTGCATGTGGACATCACGTCTGAATGTCCCTATCCGAACGACTATGAATAGAGAGCGCAAATATGGCCGATGTACCTATCTCAACTACTATCAAAAAAAGTAGACAGGCCTGAATCGACCAGTGCAACTATCCAAACAAGTATACACAGCAGACAGCCCTGATATTGCCAACTGCGAGAAAGATACAATGGCATCATGTCGAAGGCAATAACAAACAGCTACATCAAGATCTAAATGGTGACAAAGGGAAGGGCTGATGAGAAAAACATTGAGAAAAAAGGACGGTGAAACTATGGTGAAAAAGAAAAACAGAGGACATGGTAAAAAAGAAAAGGGAGGATCAGAAAATCACCTGTAAGGAAAGGACATTGTGGTCGAGAACATGATAGGGAAGGAAAGAACGGTGAGACATGAGGAATGAAAGGACTGATAAGAGATGGTGAGGCAAAAAAAAAAAAAAAGGATGAGGACGCCACAGGTTAAAAACCAAGGAAAGGCTGAATGGCACGAGAAGGAAAATGACGGATGAAGACATGGTGAGAAAACTAAGGTTGGGTACATGGTAAGTATGGACGATGAGGACAATGTGAGAAAGGCCAGTGATTATATTTCAATTAAGAAAAAAAAGACGAAGGCCGGAAAGGAAAGGATCAGTAAAGGGGCAGATTTTCTTTTGTATTTCTCTGCTCTGTACAGTAAACTGCTTCTTGGCGTCAAAGATCCCAGGAACGTATATAGATGCAGTAATTATGGACACGATCTTAAATGCTACGGGAGCGTAAAATGTCATGAGAATCCAGTATATACAGCAGCTTTAATATGTGACAGTAAGGTGGTCATGCAGAGCTGAAGACAGTACAAGACAAAGTATTTCTAACAAATTTCTTCTCTCTTCCCAATCTAATTTCATTTTCCTGCCTTTGGTGAAAATTCACACAGAGAGGAAGGGGCAAAAATTTTGCCAAAAGGGATCCGACAGTTTGCGAGCGTTTTGTTGCTGAAGATGGTACAAAACGAATTATTTTCAACATATGTTCTTTACCATTCCCAATTCAGTTTCCTCTTCCTGCCGTTGGAGAAAATAAGTCAGACAGCGCGGAAAGGGCGGAAATCTTGCCAAAAGGGATCTTACAGTTTGCGAGCCTTTAAATGCTGAAGATGGTACAAAACGAATTATTTCCAACACATTCTTTTCTTTTTCCAATTCAATTTCATTTTCCTGCCTTTGGAGAAAAGAAGTCAAGACAGAGGGGAAGGGGCGGAAATCTTGCCAAAAGGGATCTTACACTTTCTAAGCCTTTTTCTTCAAGTGGCTGCTCATAAATGATGTGCCATTGGTGTACTTTTTCACTAGCAAAGATAATATGGACTGTTTGAAGTCGCTGCAAGAGAAAACTACGGATAGGTTTTAAATTACATTAAAAGGTGAATGAACGAGTATCCATGG
>CM065714.1:137004991-137034991 GCA_033310375.1 Conus canariensis
TATTGTAATATTGTGTTATTAAATGCACATTTAAAAAGTCAAAGTGATCGGATAATCTGCGTTCGCACACAATGAACAAAGAACCTCTCTCTCTCTCTCTCTCTCTCTCTCTCTCTCTCTCTCTCTTCTCTCTCTCTCTCTCTCTCTCTCCATTATCACCATGACTGCTTTCTGAACGAAGGTCGGAAGAAGAATGATCAGACCTACTGAAAGCATCATTATCAGTCTTCATGAAATAGTTTCTTAAGTCCACGAAAAAAACATCAGCGGCTAGAGTGGGCAGTTGAAAAAAAGAAAAAGCTTTTTCTCTCGCATTTTCCTTCGTTTTAGATATAATCCTCAGGGAAAAGCAGGATACTGTAGACCTTCCTTCTCCAGCTGGCAAGTCCACTCGGCAAAAATCCATATGGCGAAAGCGCTTGCCTCTAACTCGATACGATTTCTTACTGCTAATGCTGCAGTGAGAATCAAGAGTGTATTCCACAATGACAAATAACAATTTTCAATATAGACAAAAAACAGTCTCCATAGCGAAATAATAAGAGTACGGAATTAGCTTTACTCTCTTGCCATACTGGAAATAGAGAATATGCAGTAAAAATGCCACTCGAAATGCAAGCAAGAAACACATCAATACTTCAGGTAAGGTACACCACCGTAAAAGCTAATGATGTGGAAACAAAGTACACCACCATAAAAGCTTATGATGTGAAAACAAAGTGCATTTCGACGTTTTGTTTTGTGAAACGACACAAAACAGACAATGGTTCTGAAGCAAAATATAGAAAGAAAGGGAGTTAGTTACCGTCAAGGACACAGACAAACAGAGTACAGGACTATACACAATGCATTTCAACCTCTTGGGTCTTCTTCAGGAGAAAACAAATAACATTTAGGACAGTGAAAACGAAGAACGAGAAACCACTTATCTCAACCTGTTCGCCTCACGATCAAAACGGGAATGGCTGGTCTGTGTTCTTGGCGGTAACTAACCCCTATCTTTCTAAATTTTGCTTCATTGTCCGCCCTCAGTCACTCCGTTTTGAAACTTAACGGTTCTGATTTTCAATAATGGACATCTTGTGCACCTGAAGTAGAATAAAGTAGCACATGAGCGCTTTACAAACACAAATACGACTTCATTTAGAAGAAAAATGATAGGGCTAACGGGCGTGGGGAGGTGGAAAAAAAAACAGTTTGACCAACACATGTAATAACAATAGGCTACCAATACACAAGGTTAAGTAACTAAGTAAGGAAATGTACTCCGCGTATAGCTGAACTTCAGATTAAGAGGGGTCGGGAGCGGAGTGGAAAGGCGTAGTGGGGGGGGGGGGGGGGGGAGGGGAGGGAGTTGGAGATGTTGTGAATCGTGGATATCAGTTCACAGAAGGGCCTTCTCCACATAATACAAAATGGATTGGTTTGGTGCCGTGGATTCGGTGTGTGTGTATGTGTGTGTGTGTGTGTGTGTGTGTGTGTGTGTGTGTGTGTGTGTGTGTGTGTGTGTGTGTGTGTGTGTGTGTGTGTGTGTGCGTGCGTGTGTGCGTGCGAGCGTGAGCGTGTGCGTGTGTGTTTGTGTGTGTGTGTGTGCGTGTTTGCGTGTGCGCGCGCGCGCGTGTGTGTGTGTGTGTGTGTGTGTGTGTGTGTGTGTGTGTGTGTGTGTGTGTGTGCTTGTGCTTGCCTCTGTGTGTGTGTGTGTGTGTGGGAGAGAGAGAGAGAGAGAGAGAGAGAGAGAGGGGGGGGGGGGGGGCGCGAAGGAATCAAATTTGTACCAGAAACCTTTTTCTCCCCTGTTTGCATTCCTCTCATATCGCCATCAGCAATGACGACGACAGATGAGGGCTTGAAAGCTAGCGTCGAGGGCACTCTCTTGTCTCTTGCATCTCCGATCAAACATTCACCGATAGTGATAACAGCAGTTACAGTGATTGCGTGTCAGGTTACGCCTGTCCCATTGGGTACTTGTGCTTCCGGGAGTCATGGTGACATATTGATTTTTGTTTTCGTTTCCGGTGAACGCGTGCCTCTCTCTCTCTCTCTCTCTCTCTCTCTCTCTCTCTCCTCTCTCTCTCTCTCTCTGTTGTGAGTGAGTGTGTGTGTGTGTGTGTGTGTGTGCGTGCGTGCGTGTGTGTGTGTGTGTGTGTGTGTGTGTGTGTGTGTGTGTGTGCGTGCGTGCGTGCGGCGTGCGTGTGTGACCTGTGTCTGTGAAGCACACACGTACTTGCATTGATAAAGGTACTATGCACATGTGCACGGTCTCACGTGCACTCGCTCGTGTGTGAGTGTCTGAGAGAGTGCGTGTGTATGTGAGTGCGAGCGAGCGCGCGTTCGTGTATGCATGGCATGTGCTTATGAGAGAGAGAGAGAGAGAGAGGAGAGAGAGAGAGAGAGAGAGGGAGGAAAGAGAGAGAGAAGGCCTATTATATGATCAGTTGCTAGCTAATCGTAACAGTTCTTATGATTAAAATTGTTCCACAGTTCTAACTTTTTACGTTGACCATAGTCATATAATGTTAATACATCTAAAACGAATACATATGACTCCTAACAGGAGTAGACTCCATACGTAGACTACACTATGAAGATGTAAAAATAAATGATGTGTTAAACATGAATTTTGCCATACAGTATGTTACCTAGTCACACATTACTGTTCGGAGACGTGAAGTCACAAATATACGCTAGGCCTACAAGGCTACAAGTGTAAATTATCTAAGTTTAGTGTCTGGCCGTTATAATTCACAAACTTTTAGTAATTTATCACCAACAGAGTTCGGAGGAAAAGAAATTGCATCCCACTATCATAATCATAATGGCACATCTGTTGTCGCAGAACACAAAATGTTGAATAAACACCGACCAGTTTCGTATCCGAAAAAGAAAAGGAGACGGACTTAAAGCCTGTCTTATAACGACAGCAAAATTCACCCATTCTTTTCTCCCTGAAAATAAAGGAAAAGGAAGCTGAACTGAAGTTTGGTATTCTGAAATAGTGATTACTTTGTTCGTTAATAATTCGTTGTGTCGCGTCATCAATAGGGCGTGGCATGCAACCTTCATACAGCAACTTGGTAAATCCCAAGCGCTTCTCCTACCACGATGTTCGGAAATCTTGAAGGGAGGTGATTTGTGTTAGAGCTCGCGTTCTGCGAGAGTGACCCTGCCATTTTCAAAATAGTCGATCTGTTAGCTCAACAGTTTAATCAGAGAGAACATGCCGCAACAGGGTGTGAATTGGTGCGCCTGTAATGTAGACAGCCGATATTCCAGCCGTTGTTCTGGCGAGCGCTTTAAATCCAATATTTGACTGTTCAGATCCGTGTGTTTGGGCCATGGAGTGAGAAAAGGAAACTATTAACAATGGAACAATATGCGTTACATTCGCCGGAGTTTTTTTCTTCTCCTTTTCAGGAAGAGGTCTACTTTGCCCCATCAGTCGCCTGAACAGTTCAATCAGAGAAAGAACATGCCACCACATGGGTGTGAAACGGTGCGCCCGTAATGCAGAGACTGTGTTGTAAATACAAATAGTTGGTTGACTGCAGGACCTGGATACCCCAGGCAAGTTGTGTTGTAAATAGTTCAACTTTACTCATTATTATCATCATCGATCGATTCGGATTTACATGTCTTGGGTTCGATGTGACCTTTGTTTACAAATAACGTATGCACAAATGCGTAATGATCTTGACACTTAGACCGAGAAACGGGAATTCTATTGGCAATGGAAAGACACGCGTTATCTTCCCCTGATTTTTTATTTATTTATTTATTTTTCCGGAACAGGTCTGTTGGGAGGAAATTCACAGATTCGGCGAGTCACACACATAGTCCGATATGCACGAAGTTCAAACCGTCAAATTTCTAATTCAGCTTTGTTTTGTCAAAAATCGTCTTCGCCGTGAATATAACAAGATACATGTCATTTATGAAGGCTGAACGTCGACAGTAAATCCGTTCTACTTATGTTCCACTGTTGTTGTTTCCCCATTCTGTGACTGACAATGTCACTTTTAAAAGGATGAGCTAAAGCGAAATGAACCCTGTTCCTAGTCCAATCTCTTTATTTCCTCTCAATCCAGACTGTTCTCTGGTAACGGATGCCAGAAATTGTTTAGGTGGAGAAGTGTGTGTGTGTGGTGGGGGGGGGGGGGGGGGGGTGAGAGGGGAGAGGGAGAAGAGGGGAGATGGTGGTGGTGAACAAATTTACAAAATGACATGAACATTTCAACATCTGCGACAACTTTATTGCCCTTGCTGGTCACCATGAACCTGGATTTATTGGATGATCCTCCTGTACCTCAGACCCTGGTGGGGGGGGTCACCATGACCTGGATTTTGATTCCTCCTGTACCTCAGACCTGTGGGGGGTTGGTGTCGAAGCCTGATGACGACAGATTGTTGGAGATGGTTGGAGGCCTACAGTGACATGGTCTTGCCGTCAAAGGGACGCATGCATGATCAGGTTCGCTTGGACTGAGCAACTGATGGCAAAATGGGTCGTGTAATGCGTCTGTGGAATCAGAATAGGCGGCATTGAACACTAACAGCTCAGTTGGTGGAATGCCGGACTCGTAATCTTGGTGATCCTGGGGTTAGGGTTCGAATCTCCGCTGGGCCGTTTTGGTACAGGGGGATTTTCCCCTTGCAGTTAACACTGGTTCTGACTCCATTTCCCAAATTGTCCTTCGAATGAGACTATTAACCTAGGTTCCGTGTGTGAACGCACGAATAACATCTTGCACACATGTAAAATCTCATCACCAATTTTCGGAAGAGAAGGCCAGTTTGGCCGTTGGTATGGATGGCAAGTTACACATAACTTACACTCTGCGTGAAAAAATCGAAAGAATGAAGGAAGTGAGGAAACTGAGTGAACGATATTGACTGGATGACACGGAAAACGACTGAATGAAGCACTGGCAGGCAGCTCTTCAGTCGGCACTACTCGGGTAGGCAGCCCTTTACATACACGAGAGCGTGGATTGTCGGCGCCTAGAACCTTTGACAAGGTGCTTTACAAATACTATGCTATTATTTTTATTATTATTATTATTGTTCTTCTTATTATTATTATCAACATCATCATTAATGACAAAATGACTCAACAGTCAGTGCAGGGCCTTCTTTAGCAGAGTTGCCCCGTGTGTCCTGAGGCCGGGAGTGTTGCAGAACTAGCAGTGCGTGGGGAAAAGAAAAAAAAAAACAGAATAATATCTATGGGCCATCACGGTCTCTGCGTTCTTCTACTGAAGACAGAATCTTCCACGTACCAAACTTCAACAGAGACAGGCATGGGAAAGAGCTATTAATATTTCAGTTGCACAAAATGGCACTCACTGGCCGTCTACGTCCACTACATTCCGTCACCGTCCTCCTTTCACACTAATCTGAAAGCGTTTCTTTTCAAGCAGCCCTCCTAGTTCACGAGCCTACGTGCGGTTCGTGTGTATGTGTGTGTGTGTGTGTGTGTGTGTGTGTGTGTGTGTGTGTGTGTGTGTGTGTGTGTGTGTGTGTGTGCGTGCGTGCGTGCGTACGTGCGTGCGTGTGTGTTATGTGTGTGTGCATGCGTGCGTGCGCGTGCGTGTGTGCGTGCGTGCGTTCGTGCATGTGTGTGTGAGACACAGAGAGAGGATGTGTGTGAACATGTGTATGTGTTTGTAATGTGGGTTTGTTCTTGGGCATAAGTGTGTCTTGGTAGGGAGGCAAGGAGAGAGCGCGTGTGTTTGAAAAAGGGCAGATGTTGTGTACATGTTGCTTCCTTTAATTTCAAAGCGCGTTGAGATTTTAAAAAGCGCTAGAAAATGTCCTATCATCGTCATCGTCATCATAATCGTCATCATCATTATCATTATCATTATTACCATTATTATCATTATTATTGTCCTAGACTTACCCTACTTGTTTATTGCTTATTATTATTGTCATTACTAGTAACATTGACATCACTGGTGAAATAGAATTTAAAAAAAGAAACAGCTGTAGATCCAAGCAGCAACATGATTAAGAACCAAAAGAAACCTCAAAGATAAATTCGCATCGTTTTTGTGGAGCACAAACAAACTACTACCACAATGACAAGTTCACAACATGGAAACAACACGCCAAAATTATGCTCACACAAAACAAGTAAAAGAATTCACACAGTCCAAAAATTTGACTGTTACAGTCACCAATGAACAATTACTAGGCCTAATGCCTCTAAAACAAAATGGCCAGAAAAACTATCGTCGTTTATCGCTCAGCTGACCACGGCTAAGTGGTCAAACCAGGGACCACATCAGGATTGAGAGCATGTTTATAGTGGAACAATACACCCACTGGAAATTGATATTTAAACTTCAACAGGACCAAACTAGTTAAAAGTTAAGCAAGTTAAAATCGGAACGATGTACACTTTGAAAATTGGGGTTGAAACTTCAACAGGTGCATATACACTTAAAAGATCAGCAGGTTTAAAACAGAACAGCGTGCACTTTGAAAACTGGAGTTGACACTCCAGCCGAGTCAACTATAGTTAAAATGTGATTAACTTAAAACCCGGAAGAATGTACACATTGAAAACTTGGGTTGAAAATTCAACCAAGTTAAACATAATTAAAACATCAGCAATTAAAAAGCGGAAGTGTCCACATTGAAAACTAGGGTGAAATTTCAACAAAGTCAGCCATAGATGAAAGCTCGGCAATCAATATCGGCACAATGTGCACACTGAAAACTGGGGTTAAAACTTCAACACAGTCAAATATAGTTAAGAGATCGGCAAGTTATAATCGGAACAATATACACATTGAAAACCAGAGGTAAAACTCCAAGCAAGTCAGCTATAGTAAAAGATCATTGAGTTCACATCCGGAAGAACGTACACATTTAAAACTTGAGTTAAAAATGTAATCGAGTTAAACATAATTCAAAACATTAGCAAGTTAAAATTGGAACAATATACATATTGAATATTTGGGTCAACATTCAACAAAGTCAGATATAGATAAAAGATCGAGAATTAAAATGGGAACAGTGTACACATTAAAACTTTAATCGAGTTAGATATAGATAGAAGACCAATGAACTGAAATTGGAACAATAAACACATTGAAAATTTGGGTTAAAATTCAACAAAGTCAGACATAGTTAAAACCTTCAACAGGGTCACCTAAACTTAGAAGATCAGCAAGTCTAAACCAGAACAGTGTGTACTTTGAGAACTGAAGTTAAACTCCAACCGAGACAACTATTGTTAAAATATCATTAAATTGAAATCCAGACTCCAACCGAGTCAACTATAGTGAAAAGATGATTAAGTTTAAAACAAAACAATGTACATGTTGAAAACTTGGGTTAAAATTCAACAAAATCAACCATAGCTGAAAGATCAGCAATATAAATCGGCACAATGTACACATTGAAAACTGGGTTAAAACTTAAACCAAATAAAACTATACTTAAAAGATCGGCAAGTTAAAATCAGAACAATGTACACGTTGAAGGCTAGGGTTAAAGCATCACAGAGTCAACTATAGTTAAAAGATCATCAGGTTAAAATTACGTCAATGCACATTATGAAAAAAACGGGGTTACAACTTCAAAAAAGTCAACAATGGTTAAACGGTTAATTTGAAAGAATGTTTATGTGACTATTCGTATGACAATCAGATATAAAAGAAACTTTTTAATTCCTTTGAAAGACAAACTATTTCAAGTGGATCATTTCGGATCGAAGTCTTCATGCAGTCTCAATGAAATGCTTGTTTCTTCAAGTTCCAGAACGATAAGATATTCTATACTGAGTGCTATTACTATGGCACGCACCTGTTAAAAGGTAGGCCTAAAAACGTACGCAAGGGAAAGTATTACCCATACATAGCCTACACAGCACTACCTTTTCTCTTGGGTTTCCAGACACATACAGAAAGAAGTGGGCTTTTTTATGTTTTGTTTTGTTTTTTTGAAATTATGGACGGATTTCAAATAATCTTTTGTCAGTTTCTTTGTTCTATTCCTCTCTTCAGAGATTAAAAAAAAATAATAACTTCCGGTTTTAGACTTCATTGAGTAATGCAGATTTTGATTCTTTTTTCACCGGGGAAGTTTGTATTTTTTTACGTCGTTAAACAGTCTTGTTGCTTTGAAAGTCAACATGACTGGGGATTCAAGCAAGTTCCAGATTTAACATTCCTTCGAACACTATTTCATAAGTTGAAATGTTTCTGTCCTTTATCATAACGTCTTAAATCCGGTATTGGTATTGGTGGACACGCTCAAGTGTGTCACAAATTCTGATGGCATGAATTGGCAGGTCTGCTTCGATACTATGAAACTGGAGAAACGGTAACATGCTCCGGACCCCGAGTGTGAGAAATCCACTGCCCTGAATGATATTAGAAATAGAGATCATTACTTACATACATACATGGGAGGCGTAAAAAAAATGCGCTTTTTATACCTTTGTGAGGTGCCAGAGAAAAAATTATACCATCAACAGACATGTGATAAGTTGCTCGATCTCTGTGCCAAGCGTAGGTATTTGATGAAAAAGAAGTACGTAAAACCCACAACAAAACAACATCACTGAGTAAACACAGCCATCAGGACAAAACATTAAGATCATAAACACTGAACAGACGAACGATATGGCCAACATACGGGCCAGCATACTGTGAATCCTCCAGTGAAGAACAATCTTGAGCACAGCACATGTTTAAGGTTGTCCAAAACTTCTATGGTATCATCACACGCAGACTGAGCAAATGTGCAAAAGGCTGACGACTGCAGTGACTGTCCAGACTGAGCAAATGTGCAAAAGGCTGACGACTGCTGTGACTGTCCAGACTGAGCAAATGTGCAAAAGGCTGACGACTGCAGTGACTGTCCAAACTTTTCAGCGAGACACCCCATTCTTCCTGGAATACTTCTGCATGGCAGACAGTCTACAGATAACTCCAAACACAGAGACGTCTTTTAAGAGGCTATGTGAACAAATACAGCAAGAGCGTCAATGGTCACGAAGACAGTATTCATGTGAATGAATAAAACGTGAAGGACTACAAAGCAAATTATGGAAAGCAAAGCCTGAAAGACAAGTGAATGAACAATACCTTTAAATAAAGCAACGACTGAAATCTGTACTCCTTCGGAGACAATCCAGAGGAAAGAAAGCAAATACCTTCCTAGTGTCTTTGGATATACCTTCGAAGACAGCCCAAAGGAAAAAAACAACAAACACCTTCCAAGTATTCTCTATGTAAACCTTCTGAGACGGCCCAAAGAAAGAACAACAAATACCTTCCGAGTATTCCTTATGTTAACCTTCAAAGACAGGCCAAAAGAAAAACAGTAAATACCTTCGAAATGGTTTTTTTTTTATGTACCTTCGAAGACAGCCTTAAGGAAAACAGCAAATACATTCCAAGTGTTACGTATGTAAACCTTCGGAGACAGCCAAAAGGAAAATTTTGAAAATACCTGCCAAGTGCTCTTTATTTCACGACACCTCATGCAAAGTCGTTATAACTGTGGCTGTGGATTTAAAGGGGAAAGAAAAAAAAAAAAAAAGGGGGGGGGGGGGGGGGGAACGGGGGATTCGCAAAGATTCGTTTTACTGCAGTTGCTTTTCTGAGACGCTCGTCATTTTAGCAAATGTTTTCTGCGTTTGACGTCCAAACGTAGTTGAAGACAAATCGCTCTTAGACACCCCACTCCATCTTTTACTCACCATGTGCGCCACACGTTCATTGAGAACATACGCTAGAGCGATCATGGTACCTTGCAAACTGTTCAGTATCACGTAGATCCACTGAAGCCAGGCGGAGGACACAAAGGCCGAAATCAATCCAAGGATCCACGTGAACCCCAAAGCAGCAGACATTTTGACATAGACCAGAAGGCGTTTCCCCTCGGAGCGACGTGAGCTGGCCATACTGGACAGACGAACTGTTCTTTCAATGCCAACAACAGCGGCAAGAAAGGCCAAGAAATTCACAACGAGAGAGACCCCAACAGGAACGAAAAATGCCCAAATAACTGCCTTCCCATTGCCGATCCACCCACAAACCTTGCCATAGTCCACTGACACACCGACAGACGGGATGACGTCCAGGGTGAAACAAAGGGTCACTAGGATAAAGGGCAAGCTCCAGCATACTAGACTGTAGATCCAGAACATTCTCTGAGCTTCCTGCTGCGTTTTGATATTGGCCGACATGGACACGAACGTGCTGGCCATGTGAACAGCCATGGCGGACATCCATGCGAAACAAGTCAGCCAGACAAAATGGGACAGTATTCCCAGCACTCGACAGACTGTTTGGTTTTGAACATCGATGATCAGTGTTAGGTGACCAGCTAACAAGCAAACTACCAGGCACATTATGATCTTGCCCGGCAGAGTGCGTAACTCCGGGAACATGCAGTAAATGCTCAAGACAAAGAGCAGACTGAGTACAGAAATGACAGTAAGTGCGATCATGACATACTTTTGAACGGGGCTGAAGTGAAATAAATTCAAACTGTCCCAGAAACTGTTCCAGTTCTTGTAACGAGAACACACCAGCACTGTGTCGTCATGCACTTCGTATTCATCTTCTTCAAACACCAGATCAGTGCCTTGGAGAGTCAGGGTTCCATTTTCTATGCTTGTTTGATTCTTTGGGTACGCGTTAGCAGTACAGTTTAGCGACAAACTGGAGACGTTTTGCTCGCAGATTATCGTTTTTATCACCAGTTTAGGGACTGCTTCCTTTTTGTTGTTATTTTTGTGTCCGTCATATTTATCTTCAGGGCAGCCCTTTTTCGCTGCGGTGTCTGGTGGATGCTCACCCGAATCCTTCATCTTTTCTTCATCATCATCACATGATTTCTTGTTTTCATTGTGGTCACTGTTGGGCTCATGGTAGTTGAATACAACATTGAATGGAATATTTTCTAACGGATACAACTGCTGATACCCATCATTCACCCAAACAACATAGAGTTTGTTTTCTTTTTCCGTGGTGTTCGCATCACAAATTGTGACAGATGGACCACCATCAGGGCATATGTCAGGAAAACTCGCAAGCTCACTTCTAATGTTGCTTAACGTGATATTCATAATAAAATCCATAGTTTCCATATCAATGGACTTATGCAGATTTATGCAAGCGTTATACAGATCTGTGAAATTAAATTCTTGTGTTGAATTGATCAAGGCGTTAATTTGACGGTCATTCTCCGAACAGAAGACCGTTACCTCGAAGTGGGCAGGATGCATATGAAAAAGACTCATCGCTGCCTGTTTCTGAACATCTCGTTGGCAACTTATGGTCTCAGCTAACCCACACCTGGATTAACATGAAATCAGTCCCGCTGCTTAGCAGTTGAGTGTGTCCGTGGACAACCGGACCAGCTGGAACGCATTTTCGACCCTTAAGTTCATAGCCTCTGAAGCACGTCAGTTTACGACACACTCCTTTGTCGTGGTCATAAACTTCGTCCAGTCCACAATAGAACCCAGGCCATGGCACCAGCTGGCCGTCTATTTCAACTCCAGATCCGCCTGGACCTAGGGAGAAAAACAACTTTGAAATCCCAAACTCTGGACCAGTAATAGCGTGGTCGCGGTCACAAAAGCATGTATCATTAAAAGGATAACCTGTCTGGCATTTCAAGCAGTACGGGTTCTTGACGTCAGCGATGTCTGTGTTGTTTCTACTACTAGTCATTTTGTACGTTAAGCAGAACAGGATATCGTCTGCAGTGCAAGAAGAATTGAAATAGGAAGCATTCATCATAGACAGCTGTATCTGCTGATTAATCTCAGACACAGATGATTGGCACCGTCGCGGAGAGGTGCGAACAGACATTTTTGGTGTCCAGCTTTCTGTTTCGGGAGGTTTTTGCGTCCTACGGCAGCGGCCTTCTTTGAAGACAAGTAAAACGTCTTCCACAGAAGGATTGTCATCTAGTAGACCATCGCAGGTTAGGACAGTTGGCCATGCTGTGACATCCCATCCAAAATGGTGGCACTGGGCGCAGAATGCATTCCTGAACGCCAGGATCGAATGGTGAAAATGACTGACAGGGGAAACATTAGAAGCATTCTCGCACTGATTCTTGATGCTGATGTCACCGAAGTCTGCAGGACATAAGCTCACGGCCCAAAAGCTATCCCAGTGTGAAAAGACACACTGGCCATAGTTTCTCAACAGATACACAGGATCGACATCTCCCCCGAGTCCTGAGGACGATGGCCCTATCCCACTGCTGGCATTGGAACTGGAAACCCGTGGTGTTGCAAAGATACGTCTGATGGCGGCGGCCACTTCATTAGTGTCAGAAATGTTTTGACACACTGAGAAATAATCCACGCAACAGTCACCGATGAAAGCACAGAGCTCGTCGCACTGGCAACAGCGTTCGTCTGACGACAGATCTGGAACACATCGACTCTTGCAAGACCAGCGACTGCAGTATGGGTTATAGCCTTCCTCCATGGTGTCTTTGATGGGTGTCGACTCCTCGCTGATATTGTGGTCGTCTGCGGCAGTTTCTTCAAGACTTGAGTGTGGGTGTAGTTGCTCGTCATCTTTCGTACCTGCACACACAGACACACACATATACGTGCGTGCCGTGCACGCACGCACGCACACATGTACACACTCACGCACGCAAGTACACACATGCACGCATGCTCTCACGCACGCACGCAGGCACACACATGCACACACGCATACACGCACGCGCGCGCGCGCGCGCACACACACACACACCACACACACACACACACACACACACACACACACACCTGCATCTAATTACGCATACATACATACTAATACATAATACATACATACATCATCATACATACATGCGTGCATTCATACATACATAGGAACTTCTTTCCATATTTAAGGATATCCACATTCAGAAATTACATAAGGTTACGTCTACAGATTTCTTCATTTTTCTTCTATCAAGGCTGTCTTACATATTTGGCTCTTTTCATCTCTACTCCAATTTCATCGCATCTTACCTCCAAATTGTTTGCAAGAGTACGTCAACTGTGCAGAGTTTGCTGTTTCAAACATTGCCTTTAGTGCCAGAACCCCACCCCTGCGCACTACCACCTCCATCCCACCACCGCCATTTCTCCTCCCCTTCCCCACCCTCTGCCAGAAAACTACATTATTTGAAATGATGAAATAATCTCCATTTATCATCTGGAAACAAGGTCGCCAGATTTTGTTTCGATTTCTTTAACATCACTCTTATAAGTAAAGTGCCAACACGAAACGCCCAGTGCTTACTGTTCAGTGTACAGCCTTGCTTAGAGGGGCTATCGCTTCTGTCTGTTAAGTCGTCAGATCGATTTATTGACAAATCGAGCGACTTGTTGGATCCCACGGAATTTGCTGAATATTCTCGATGCACTGACAAGTAATACAGCTTGAAATGTTCAGCGGACGAACCATGCAGCAATGACAGGTTAGCAACAGGTGAGTTTGTTTTGTATTTTTGTTTTTTGTTTGTTTGGTTTTTTGTTTTTTGTTTGTTTGTTTGTTTGTTTGTTTTTGGGGGGGCGTGGGGGAGGAGCTAGAACCTGAGCTCCTGGTTGCCCTGGTCAATGTCTTTAGCAGGTGAGGTCGTTGTTGTTGTTGTTGTTCTTCTTCTTCTTCGTTCGTCGTCGTCGTCGTCGTCGTGTCGTCGTCATCATCATCATCATCATCATCATCATCATCATCATCATCATCATCATTCATCATCTCTTCTTGTTTTTCTTTCTTCTTCTTCTTCTTCTTCTTCTTCTTCTTCTTCTTCTCTCTCTCTCATCGCTTGCTTTTCCTTTTTTTTTCTTTTGCAGTGTTCGCATTTCTTTTTTTTTACCGTTTGTGTCAGTGTAGTTGCTGCTTTCAAGGACGAGTGACGGAGAGGGCTGACTGTCGTCATCGTTGTTGAGCAGGCCGCCGGCAAGGCTCCACAGGAAGACCAGGACAACTGCAACACAGACGACTTCTTCACAAGACTACCCGTCTCCCGTCCTCTCCCCTTAACCCCCATCCATCCTCACCATCTCCATTCCTCCTATCCCCTTTACTTCTGCGCCTGGCCACACGCCACAGTTAGGATTTGACACTAAAACACTGTATCATCCATGTAAGCGTTTTGAGGCCTGCCATAAATTTTAACCAGCATTTGATATCAAACTGAGCATTGATCAAAAGAACAATTCACCACCAATGGTTTCCCTTGTTTGGGGGGGGGGGGGGGGGGGGGGGGTATTCACCGATGAAATCACAAACAGTCTTCAGATACATGATCTTCCCCTTAGCTGACGCATATTTCAGGCGTTTGCACTCCACCGTCACTCTATCTTTGCGCCAGCTCAAAGCACCCAAATAGTCCCATTCCCTTAATTTTAATCTGTCTGCCTGGAACCGCCTGGCTTGAATGACGGAAAATGAGGAGCAGATGACACAACGGTTATGCTTGATGAAGAAAAAGAATCTTTTGAAGAATTGTTCAAGGTGCTAAATGATTTTGAACAGGTGTCAGGATTAAAATTAAACCACGAGAAAATTTGTAATATTTGGCTTGGTAGTAAACGTAATAGCAATGTCAGATTCTTGCAACACCTAAACATGTCTTGGAACCCCCCACCATTTAAAATTCTGGGTCTCTGGTTCACAAATGACCTCACAATGATGGCTGAAATGAACATAATTGACAAATTCAACGAAACAAAACAACTTTTTAACACTTGCATGAAAAGATCACTAACTCCTGTCGGCAAAGTAGCAGTGCTGAAGTCTCTCATCCTGTCGAAACTTGTATATCTCTGGATACTACTCCCAAACCCTCCAAACCACTTAATCCATCAACTTAAAAAAAATGTGTTTTGACTTCGTATGGGACAAGAAAATAGATAAAGTTAAAAGGACTGCAGCTATTCACGGGGTTGAAAAAGGATGTATTAATATCCCCCATATTCCAACTTACATAAAGTCCCTAAAGATTATCTGGATAAAGAAATGCATATCAGACACCTACAACCCAAAATGGAAGCAACTACTATCTTCATATTACCCAGAAATCTCTATGCTAACAGAATACGGACCAGCAATTCTAAATAAGGCCAACCGCGATCGCAATACATTTTGGAAAGACGTTTGTGCAGCTTACATAAATTTGTTTGAGAAAGTGGACATTATAGAAGGAAATGATATTCTAATGGAACCATTATTTATGAATGATGAATTCAAGATTAATGGTAAGATATTTTATTTGTGAAGAATGGGCAGAAAGAAATATATTCTTTGTAAAAGACCTCATGAAATAAAATGGCAAATTTTTAGACCTAGAAGAATTCTCCTCAAAATATGACGTCCGTGTCCCAATGTTAGACTACCTTGGTTGTATTAGCACAATAAAGAGGTTTATGCAGATAAACAATATTCGGTTGGAGGACACCAATTGCCCTGAGCACAATAAAACATACTGCACAGTTCTAATGTCCCCGAAAGGAGCAAAGATATTTTATGACATTCTTCTTGGCAATTGTCCTCTTCCCAAACCATGCACAAACTGCGATAAAATAATTGGAGAAAACATAAACTGGGATAAAGTGTTTGCAACAACTAAACAAATAAAAGAAGTTAAACTGAAATGGTTTCAGATGAGGATTAATTACAGGGCTCTTGTCACAAATGGTGTTCTAACAGACATGGGAGGCCTATCCAGCAAAGCTTGTACTTTTTGCAAAGGTGCTAAAGAAACTATCTACCACTACTTATGGGAATGTGAACTTGTGCAACACTTTTGGAATGCTCTGATACAGTGTATGAAATAAAACTGCTTTAACTTGGAGAACCTTAATATCCTGAACCCATCGTTTGTCTCGTTTGGCATTGACAATAAAACAAAAGTCGACAAAGGGTTTTTACATATTTTATTATCGGCAAAGTCTTTTTTTTTACCTACAAATCAAGAATAAACAAAATACGACCCACCACAAACAGATTCTGGAAAGAACTAAGACAGACATATATAGTAGACAAATATGTTAATTAAATCAACATGGAAAACGACAAATTGGTTTTAAAAAAAAATAAAAATGGGCAGCCTATATGGCCCTGACGGAGTTGGGGGAACTGATCCACTCAAACGCAAACACACACACACACACAAACACACACACACACACACACACACACACACACACACACACACGCACGCACGCACACACGCACGCACGCACGCACACACACACACACACACACACACACACACACACACACACACACACACACACACTATACGCACATCCACTATTGCACGCACACACAGATAAACACACACACATACACACACACACACACACACACACACACACACACACACACACAGAGTATACGCACATCCACTAGTACACACACACACACACACACACACACACACACACACACACACACACACACACACACACCCTGTGAACTTCTGTTATCATGACATTGATTGTTCCCTGTGGACTTCTGTTATCATGACATTGATTGTTCCCTGTGGACTTCTGTTGATCTGATATTGATTGTTCCCTGTGGACTTCTGTTGATCTGATAATGATTGTTCCCTGTGGACTTCTCTTGATCTGACATTGATTGTTCCCTGTGGACTTCTGTTGATCTGATATTGATTGTTCCCTGTGGACTTCTGTTGATCTGATATTGATTGTTCCTGTGGACTTCTATTGATCTGACATTGATTGTTCCCTGTGGACTTCTGTTGATCTGATATTGATTGTTCCCTGTGGACTTCTGTTGATCTGACATTGATTGTTCCCTGTGGACTTCTGTTGATCTGATAATGATTGTTCCCTGTGGACTTCTGTTGATCTGACATTGATTGTTCCCTGTGGACTTCTGTTGATCTGATATTGATTGTTCCCTGTGGACTTCTGTTGATCTGATATTGATTGTTCCCCGTGGACTTCTGTTGATCTGATATTGACTGTTCCCTGTGGACTTCTGTTGATCTGATATTGATTGTTCCCTGTGGACTTCTGTTGATCTGATATTGATTGTTCCCTGTGGACTTCTGTTGATCTTATATTAATAATTCTCTAATAGTTTCTGTGGACTTCTGTTGATCTGATATTGATTGTTCCCTGTGGACTTCTGTTGATCTGACATTGATTGTTCCCCGTGGACTTCTGTTGATCTGACATTGATTGTTCCCTGTGGACTTCTGTTGATCTGATATTGATTGTTCCCTGTGGACTTCTGTTGATCTGACATTGATTGTTCCCTGTGGACTTCTGTTGATCTGATATTGATTGTTCCCTGTGGACTTCTGTTGATCTGACATTGATTGTTCCCTTGGACTTCTGTTGATCTGATATTGATTGTTCCCTGTGGACTTCTGTTGATCTGATATTGATTGTTCCCTGTGGACTTCTGTTGATCTGATATTGATTGTTCCCTGTGGACTTCTGTTGATCTGATATTGATTGTTCCCCGTGGACTTCTGTTGATCTGATATTGATTGTTCCCTGTGGACTTCTGTTGATCTGACATTGATTGTTCCCTGTGGACTTCTGTTGATCTGACATTGATTGTTCCCTGTGGACTTCTGTTGATCTGACATTGATTGTTCCCTGTGGACTTCTGTTGATCTGATAATGATTGTTCCCTGTGGACTTCTGTTGATCTGACATTGATTGTTCCCTGTGGACTTCTGTTGATCTGATATTGATTGTTCCCTGTGGACTTCTGTTGATCTGATATTGATTGTTCCCCGTGGACTTCTGTTGATCTGATATTGACTGTTCCCTGTGGACTTCTGTTGATCTGATATTGATTGTTCCCTGTGGACTTCTGTTGATCTGATATTGATTGTTCCCTGTGGACTTCTGTTGATCTTATATTAATAATTCTCTAATAGTTTTCTGTGGACTTCTGTTGATCTGATATTGATTGTTCCCTGTGGACTTCTCTTGATCTGACATTGATTGTTCCCCGTGGACTTCTGTTGATCTGACATTGATCGTTCCCTGTGGACTTCTGTTGATCTGATATTGATTGTTCCCTGTGGACTTCTGTTGATCTGATATTGATTGTTCCCTGTGGACTTCTGTTGATCTGATATTGATTGTTCCCTGTGGACTTCTGTTGATCTGATATTGATTGTTCCCCGTGGACTTCTGTTGATCTGATATTGATTGTTCCCTGTGGACTTCTATTGATCTGACATTGATTGTTCCCTGTGGACTTCTGTTGATCTGATATTGATTGTTCCCTGTGGACTTCTGTTGATCTGATATTGATTGTTCCCTGTGGACTTCTGTTGATCTGATATTGATTGTTCCCTGTGGACTTCTGTTGATCTGATATTGATTGTTCCCTGTGGACTTCTGTTGATCTGACATTGATTGTTCCCTGTGGACTTCTGTTGATCTGACATTGATTGTTCCCTGTGGACTTCTGTTGATCTGATATTAATCGTTTTCTAATAGTTCTCTGTGGAGTTCTGTTCACCAGGCATTAATTAATAATCAACAAACAAGGACGATGACTACTGTGTCCATGATGAGATAATTACACCCCTGAGGCAGAGAACTCCGTGTCGTTGGTCTAAACACATATCTGTACATGGTACACGGTCACAGGAAGTATCATAAAAGATCAGGAGAGGAGTTTGGGGACCTTGATGTTCGTACACACATATTGTCCTAGGAAAACTCAGAAGAGGTTGAAAGTATAATTTTTGAATGTAGGCATTAACAACATTCGAGTGGCAAATTAAGATTCAATATTCATCTAAAGTGTAGTATCGGTTTTGCCGATTTATTTTAATCGAATGAGTCAGCCTGCACTTTTTTTTTTTTTTTTTTAGCTAAAATAAGAGCAAAAAAGTTTATTGGGCCACCAATTAAAAAAAATTGTTTGTACCTTTGTTTGGGGCCCCAGAGTTCTGTTTTTGCAGTCAGCCCATCTTAAAACGTGTTTACTATAATATTCCAAAATCTACGTCCAGTTTCCTGTGCATTAACACATTGAAAAAGAAACGGGTTTTGACATTTCTTTGAGACTGAAAAACGTGGAAATCTACTGCAAATGATTCACAGCAATTCGCATTGTCCGAGATAAGTCTGGGAAACCTTTAAACTGAAACAAGTAAAATCCTTGACTGAAGCATACAGATTTTTGTCGTCTGGAAAAATTAACATTAGAACTCATAGTCCTTTTCTTGTTTTTAAATCGTTACTTGTTTGTATAAACGCGATTTAAAAGAGAACTTGTTTGTTACTAATGTAACAGGACATGCTAATGTGCTTGATTTTAGTCTTTGTGTAAGAGTATAAAGTAAATGACACTAGAACTGACACTAGTTTTTTTTAAGACGGTCTTTGTTTTCCATGAACGCGTTTTTCACATGTATATTTTGTCACTGGTATATTAGAAAAGTTAATGATTCTGTTAATTTTTGAGTAAAAGTATAAAATAAATCACACGACAGTAATTACTAACCGACAAGTAAGCGGAGAGACCATTTTTAGTGTCATAGATAAGTAAAAACTGTCTGCCCAAGGAACTGTCTAAATATTGAACATTCTCCTCCTAGACCTACCTCATCCATGTTAACTGTGTTATACTGACAGAGCTCCTGGTATGCCCATAGGGATGTGCACCTGAGGATGGAAAATATCCGTTTAGATTTCAGCAGAGTCAGCGGTCCACGAAGAAAACCACATCTGGAATATGAGGACCTCTATTTCTTATCAGATCGATGTTGGCTGTTGCAACACCAGGTGAACATAACGGGCAGTGCACAAACAGCAGTCTATAGCTACTGTTTATTTGAACCATGTAGATTTCGCTCTACGTGACGCGTGCAATGGCAATTAACTGGTGAAACTGCACCCCTGTGATTGGAAAACGAAGTCCATTAAGCGCAAGTAATGAAAATTACAAGCTTCCACATAGGTCGGTAAACATCATTGACAGAGAGGCTGGTGAGAGGTATCACCAGCCCAAGTCCCTTTTGCAGTTTCGTGCGCACTGAAGGTAAGCTCATGCATTTAGATATGTTGTTTGAATGACCCAGTTTTCCCCTGGGCTTGTCCCGTTCAGCTTTCTCTCGTTTTCCGTTAATTTCGGAGTGATTACATGTGGTTTATTCATTATTCACTTTTTTTTCAGTGTTGTTCAAGTGTAGTGATCGCGTGCAGCCTATTTCCTTGAATAATTGCATGCGCGCGCTCTGTACTATGTGAGTGAGTGTGTGTGTGTGTGTGTGTGTGTGTGTGTGTGTGTGTGTGTGTGTGTGTGTGTGTGTGTGTGTGTGTGTGTGTGTGTGTGTGTGCATGCCCTCACACGTGCTGCGTAAGCTGCGTTAGTGTATGCACACTAAAACGTACACATTCGCCGATCTGGTGACACAAATCTCAAGCTTCGATGTTCCTGAATAATGAACCAAACTTTGATGAATGACAGGCTTTGACTGGAAATTTGCATTGCACTTGTGGACGAGGGTGGGGATGGGTGTTTTAGGGGAAGGGAAGTGGCTGGTGCACGTGCATCCCTGTCCAGCGTAAAAATGCAAAACAGAACGAGCCAGTTGCAACATACTCTTGATACGCTTTTGGATCATGACCAAATTGCACATGTTTGCGCCATTCTTTTTGAAAACATTCCCGGGGGTGTATGCTGTCAGATTCCATCCCCACTCCCACCCTCACATCCCTCTCCTCCAAGCCATCCCAGGCACTTTGAGCCTTCGATTTACACTTTAAACTTCTAAATGCACCCCCTACACACACACACACACACACACACACACACACACACACACACACACACACACACACATATATATATTATATATACACATACTTATAATATTAAGTGATCCCCTGATGTGGCCCTTTGCGGTCGGCTGGGCTATAAGCAACATTATCTTATCTTATCTTATCTTATCTTAAGTGATCCACCTTTGTACTGCCATATCGTATTGTGTCTTTGGTTTGAATCAAAGCTGGCTACTCAGTTAACTTATACTTCCTGTTCCTTGTTCTCATTCGCGCTTGCTTCCTTCCAAACTGTTTGTAAACATTCAAGGTTAGTGTCCACGGCCACCTACGGTAATACGGCAAGCGGGGATAACCATCCAGCAGAGCGGAGGAAGAGAGCCAAGTGTCTTACACTACAGTACATTTATACACCACCAGAACGAACAACCCAGGAAAATGGGTAGCGAAAAGGGCAGTTTTCATGTTGGACACCAGCGTGATTCGAACTAGCAACCTTTGACTGTGAACTCAGTGATCCAACCAACTGAGTCATACAGGCAGCAGAGGGTTCACACCGGCATTTGCCACAATGTCCCCTATCTTTTCACACCAGGCAGCTTCTTTTGCGTCTAGGAACTGTGGGACTTGCCCAAACTTCATGTTCCTAGCAGTCTTCCACGATGTCAAGAAAAACACATTCAACGGCAACAATGACAACGGTGCTGGACAAAGGGACAATTCTCCCTGCATGAATTCTAACTTCGTCATCTTCCTGGTTTTGTTTTTTTTTACTTGTGTGCTGCCAGTCCGTCTGTTTTCCAGTAATCTTCCGGACAATAACATCGCTATGAAACTTAAGATAAAGACTCCTGTGTGCACTGGTATGTTCCATCTTCCTGTATGCGGGTGAGACATGGACACTCACAGCGGATCTAGAAATTCCAAGCCATGGAAATGGTGTAACCGCAAGCTACTAAACAACAAATACATTGATTGTGAAAGAAAAAGATACACACGAAAGTGCGGGTGGGACCCAGAGAAATACTGTCCTCAACTGCCGAACAAACCAGCAGGGAGCAATCCTGCACCACCCTTGGAAGCCTGTGTTGTGTTCACATCGGGTGCAAGCACGCACAGGGCATTCCATTAAGACATCAAGGGACATAACTGCTTCCTGACAGATGCAAATGTGTAATGATCACTGGATGAGACACGACAGAACCTCCATGACTGCAGAGCCCACCGGCGAAAAAAGCGCCACGGTCAAGCCACTGCCATGTGCATCCTGCAGCCTCACTCGATGCTGTTCGCTGACAGTTAAAGACAGTACAAATCCAGACACGGCCAGCTTTGGTCATGAGATCTTACGTGCCCTCTGAAGAGAATCCCGGTTGCAGTCTGTCTCACTGTCAACAAGACTTTCCCTGTGGTCAGCGGGTTTTTCTTCACTGTCACTGAGCCTTTCCCCACAGTCAGCCGAAAGGCTACTCAACAACAAATACATTGATTGTATCACCAATTAACTGACTAAATGTTAGTACGGCCGATCCAGTGACCTTGCTCAAACAATCCTGAGCGGAAATTGTTGAGAAACAGACATGGAGGGGAAGACAGAAAATGACAACGACGATGGACTTAATAATATTGTAGGATGGACTGGGAAACCGTTTGCAAATGGCCAGGTCTGGGCACACACACGACAGAGCTGGAAGAACCTGTGCGGCTCCCCAGTGAGTCTTCACGGAGCTGAGAGAGAGAAGAAGAAGAAGAAGAAAGGAGGAGGAGGAGGAGGAGGAGGCGGAAGTAGAAACGGAGGAGGAGGAGAAGGAGAAGGAGGAGGAGGAGAACAAGAACAACAAGAACAACAACACCAACACCAACAACAACAACGACAACAGCAAGAAACCAGAACAAGAATAACAGGAAGAACAAAAAGGACAGTGAGAAACAGCGAGCCTTCCTTCAGAATGTCATCAGATCTCAATATTGTATGCACATGGATATCGACCTAATAAATAATACTTTATAAAATTACCCAAATGAAATGGTGCGTTATTTCGCAGACAGACGGACATACAGGTTAATGTTTTCATCGCTCTTCCACCGTAGTTGACGGTGTCCACAAACGTTACATTGAAAAACAAAATGGAAGACGATGTGTCCGACTGTGTCTGATCAGTCTGATGAGGGCATGACGGGCACTGCTACAAGTCGGGCACACTGATCTGCGGGCACCGAAGATGAAGAAGAAACGTGAGCTTCGCTTGACCAGGGTCAGTTTCTTCTTATCTTCCGTGCCTGCAGATGAATGTGCCCGACTTGTATCAGACCGATCAGCCACAGATGGACATATATCCGTGAAGAAAAAGACACACCCGAAGGTGCGGGTAGGACCCAGAAAAGTACTGTCTTCAACTGCCGAACAAACCAGCTGGGAGCAATCCTGCACCACCCTTGGAAGCCTGCGCTGTGTTCATGTAGGGTGCAGGCACGCACAGGGCATTCCATTATCAGACCGATCAGCCACAGCTGAACATACCATATCCGCCCTCCCTCCCCCCCCCCCCCCCCCCCCCCCCCAATAAAATGAGGTGAAATGGCCGTGGTCTGACGAAGCTCACGTTTCCCCTAGGCCTCTGCTGTCCTAATGTGTCTGAATGTGCGGCTCGTAAGAATGTATAGGACAGAGTTCGGGGTTACAGCAAAGGTCAAGTAGTAACAAGCAAGTTTGAACAGGGCTCTGTCAAAAAAAGTTCTTTTAGTGTAAAAAAGATGATTTCTTCCAGGTATCAAATTAGTTCAATGCCACTTGTCAGCAAAAATAGCAGAATGATGCATGACTTGTGGTCTCCTTGTGTTTCTACGCCATTGGTAGGGCACTAGGATTTTGGAGTGAAAAGTCCAGCAGACGACAGGAAAATGAAGGGTCATGTGGATCGTGCGTGCATAGAAAAGGGAACGGACATGAGACCTGCCTCAGAGTCAGGTATGGTATGGGTCAAGGGCTGGACTGTGAGAGGAATATGTTCTGGTACTGGCTGATCTTCTGAGAAAAAGCCAGGTTCAGCTTTGAGTGTAATTGAGAATATATAGTGTTTTGGGTTTAAACTGGAACCGTGGACTCGGACCAGAAGCAGCACTTCTGCTGATGCAACTTTGCTGGGCGGAACGGTCTTGCGCCACTGCATCCCCTTTTCTTTGGGTCCGAGCTAAAACTCTCTAGTGAAGATCTGAGGGTGTCCCTGAAGTGCTCTTCTTTTTATATTGTGAATGCAAGCTTTTCGCCAGTTCAACAAAGAATAGCCTCCCAAAAAGGCGCGTGTCTGGCTTTCGTGAATGGTGGCCAGCCCATCCAATGTGTGCTGTTTTCAGCAGGATGTGAACGCCTAACAAATCAGCTTGAGGGAGAACCACTGTGTGTGGACACAGAGTATGTCTGGGAGAAACGGTAATGAGAAGGGACGAACACACACACACATACACACACACGCACGTACGCACGCACGCACGCACACATACACATAAATGTATGAACGTACATACATACATACATACATACATACATACATACATACATACATACATACATACATACAAACAACTTAAAAGACATGACTGAGAGCACTACTTTAATGTTTCAGGGGTAACTTTGTAAACGCTGAGAGAGAGAGAGAGAGAGAGAGAGACAGAGAGAGAGAGAGGGGGGGGGAGACAGAGAGAGGCAGAGACAGACAGACAGACAGACAGAGGCAGAGACAAGCAGACGGAAAAAGAGACAGAAAGACAAGGGAGAGACGGACAGACGAGCAAATGAAAAAACAATTATGACATCTGTATTTTCGAACATCATAGAAAAGCATTGAGGTTTTTTATGCACAGAGAGAGAGAGAGAGAGAGAGAGAGAGAGAGAGAGAGAGAGAGAGAGAGAGAGAGAGAGAGAGAGATGACAATTAACAGAAAAGCACCAGTGTGCTTTTTATAATGCAAGCATCGACGCACGCAAGCATAAAAACAGAGAGAGAGAGAGAGAGAGAGAGAGAGAGAGAGAGAGAGAGAGAGATGACAATTAGCAGAAAAGCACCAGTGTGCTTTTTTTTAATGCAAGCATCGACGCAAGCAAGACAAAAACTGAGAGAGAGAGAGAGAGAGAGAGAGAGAGAGAGAGAGAGAGAGAGAGAGAGAGAGATGATAATTAGCAGAAAAGCACTGGTTTGCCGCTTTTTTAACGCAATCACTGACGTAAAGAAATACATAACCTGAGAGAGACAGACGGACAGGCAGACAGAGACAGACAGACAGACAGACAGACAGAATGGAGACCGAGACAGAGACACACACACACAGAGACAGAGAGAGAGAGAGAGAGACAGAGACAGAGAAGAGAGAGAGAGAGAGAGAGAGAGAGAACGTTTCAACCTTACTCAACCATCATGTCATACTTACCAGCTCTTCCCACTGCCGTCCCAAGACATGCCATGGCACCTGTAGGCTATTTACCGCCAAAGTTCTAGCAACGCGCTGACAAAACCCCGCACTGACGCAAGTCCTGAACGTCTGGTGCCTGCACTGTCCAAAACCAAAGTGTGGTGCCTCTCTTCACCGTCCCGCCCGCCGAAATGCACGCGCAGTGCACGCACCTCGAGTCGAAAGCTTTGCGTAACGGCGCAATATAAACCCGTCCGGTTCTTCGCGTCAAATTGTATTCCCCAACATCCGCTTTAGCTTCTTCCATCATTGTCAAGAAAAGCCAACACGTTACCTCTTGGTGAAAAGTTTGCTTTCGGCGAATGGGAAAACAATAATATCCGTTATCTGACCAAATACCATGGTTGGCTGGCTGATTGCTTGATTTACTAACTGGTGTTCGTTAGTTGATGATTTCAGTCACTGAATAAATTCACTGTTATTTTGTTCGTGTGAATTGTTTTTCGGTAGAATAGTTGATTTTGTCCCCCCCTTTCAGGTCGTTCGTGAGTTATCATTAAAAATATCAATCACTAGTAAAGCCTCTCTCTCTCTCTCTCTCTCTCTCTCTCTCTCTCTCTCTCACACACACACACACACACACACACACACACACACACACACACACACACACACACACACACACACACACACACAACTTTGAAAATATGCTCTTTTTATCAGAATCATTTTAATGTTAATTTCAGTATCATTTTGGGGTACTAGAACCTAGATGCATATGTGAACCAAACAGATAATAACAGATTGGTAAGACGAAGCCATAAGAATCACAACATTTTCGTTCGTGAAAACTGAGAAGCCTTTCCCAAAATGATACAGTTCTTCAACTTTTACATGTCAGGTTATAAATTCGGATCATGTGCACTGGTCTTAAGAGTCAACGCCATCAGCATAAATTCTAAAATAATCAGGGTATGATTTTGACGGAATTATTTCATTCATGAGGAACTTTTCTGAACATTCTATATTAGTGCCAACGAAATGTTGAAGTAAACGTTGGCACTGTTCAATAAACAACAATTAACAACAGAACCACAGCTGCCGGTGGATTTACATTAGATTTGCCAAACATATCAGAAACGGAGGTAGCGGTAGTTTCTGAAGTTCCCAGTATATTAACTTCATTCTAATTCCCATAGTTCTAGTTCTTATCATTGTCTCATTTTTAACATTCCAAAAGTTCTGAATATCGATATTAACTTTATTCTAATTCTCATAATTCTAGTTCTTATCATTGTCTCGTTTTTTTAACATTCCAAAAACTTGGTAGTGATATTCATTTCACTCTAATTCCCATTCGTTCTCATTCTTATCTTCGTCTTGTTTTTAAGATTCCTGGTCGAAATCCACATATGACTGTTCTAACCGAAGTTCGTTTATTTTTAAATTCTGCACATTGATCATAATTATTGTTTTCTTTATACCATATTTCTCTTTCGTTGTGTGTCTGATATTTCTGCTGATGTGCAGACATGCGAATCTGCTGATCGCACCACATGGACACCTGTGTCAACAGTTCGGTTATGTTTAGTCACCAACGATATTGTTGACCATGTGTTATTCTGGATCTTACTATACGTTAGTTTGGAACATGCCATACGCTAATATTGATTTTACAATATATTAAGCTAACCTGGAACGTACCACATGTTAATCTGGACTTTACAGAAAATAGTTGTGATCTCAAAAACACAATCATGAGCTGGACGAGAGTTTGTTTGAAGTATTGGCAGCAAGCATGTTCGCTGCTTCTTTCTTTGTTTCATAGAAAGTTTTAGCTTCTCAATTTTTTTTTCGGGGGGGGGGGGGGGGGGGGGGATTTGGGGGGGGGGTTACCCTCAAAAATTCACTAGCTTTTGACTTCAAACAATTCATTTTTAATCAAACTGCAAAGTAAGAATTTCTGTTCGAGTATGTTTATGTTTGGTTTATTTATAATAGCCCCCCCCCCCCCCCCACCTCTACTCCCATCCCATTCCACTCCCATCTCTCTCTCTTTCTCTCTCTCTCTCTCTCTCTCTCTCTCTCTCTCTCTCTCTCTCTCTTCGGCGTGCGCGCGCGTGTGTATGTGTGTGAGTGTGTATGTGTGTGTCCTTCATTTAACGTCTATCCACTATTCGTGATATTAGACACATTTGGTGAGTGTGTGTGTGTGTGTGTGTGTGTGTGTGTGTGTGTGTGTGTGGTGGTGCGTGCGTGCGTGCGTGTGTGTGTGTGTGTGGTGTGTGTGTGTGTGTGTGTGTGTGAGAGGGGAGAGAGAGAGAGAGAGAGAGAGGAGAGAGAGAGAGAGAGAGAGTACAGAACTCTCACTTGAAGAAAGATTTGTTTTTCTTTTCATTTTTTGTGCCCCCGTTCCCTTTAAAATCAAGTGTGTGTGTTACAGTAATATATCATGACTGAGATCGGCTTTGACGATTGCATTACCCTCTCCATTGAGACTGGAGGCATTGAGGCCAGGTTTTACTATTGCTTCTGATCGTGCACGTCTTGTATCGACCTGTGAGGCTTTCAGACTTGGAGTACGATGTTTTAAACAAGGGAGTTTCTTTTAACGGCGTATGTGTGTGTGTGTGTGCGTGCGTGCGTGCGTGCGTGCGTGCGTGCGTGCGTGCGCACGTGCGTGTGTGTGTGTGTGCATTATGTGTGTGTGTGTGTGTGTGTGTGTGTGTGTGTACACTTGTGTGTGTGCGTGCGTGTGTGTGTGTGTGTGTGTGTGTGTGTGTGTGTGTGTGTGTGTGTGTGTGTGTGTGTGTGTGTGACCAATTTTGACTGAAATTCCTTCTTTTACCTTCAATAAGTGCTCATCTTTGCTTTTTGGAGAATTCTTCTCATAAAGGCAAGAGGGTCTAACCGATCTCCGGGAGTTTAGTTTTAAATTCTGTTTATGTGGAAGTTCTTATCATCAGCAGGTATGTATCCAGGCTTCAGGAGCAAACCTGATGAGTTCGTCATGGAACGAAATAGCTCTCGCTGGCTGGTCCAGCTGAATCCCACTTCCAAGGAATGTTACAGCATACTGAGCATTCACTGGAAAAGAGTGTGTTGGGTTTTCTTTTCCGTGCCCCCCCCCCCCCCCCCCCCCCCCCCCCCCCCCCCCCCCCCCCCCCCCCCCCCCCCCCCCCCCCCCCCCCCCCCCCCCCCCTCCTTTTTTTTTTTTTTTTTTTTTTTTTTTTATAAACGCAAGTCTGTTTGTTGAGGTAATACAACATTATTGAGATGACCTTTGACGTTTCTAAGGAGATTGCAGGGCAATGTGGCCAACTTGGTTCTGGACAGAACCGACCTTGGCAGCATTGAGGCCCTGATCCTGAAAGCTCCGCTGAAATGGAAGGGGTATACGATCCACATAGACAGTTCCTGCAGGCCATGGCAGATCCTGTACGGGCTACTTGCCCAGGGCCATAGGAAGACAGGATGCCCGAAAAAGCAGTCCAAGGCCCGTCTGTATCATAGACAGCCGGAAGTGTGATAGCGCTCTCACAGGAGAATTTGAGACTGGTGCTGATGACGAAAGCATCTGGCGATCCTTTATGAGGAAGACCATCACTTCCAGTGAGAACAGCGTGGGGAAGTTGGTCACATGTGTCAGGGAACGCAGAAATGCATTGACGTTCACATTCCCTTCATCATTCATCCAGTGGCCTCTCATCCTCGGATATACAGGCAGATAACGTTCTTTCCGAGGACCATACCACAATGGAACAAGTTGCCTCAGGAGGTTGTGACAGCTGAGTCACTGGACTGCTTCAAGTCCAGGCTGGCTTCCCATCTTTAGAACCTGAAACAACCACCACCACCCCCTTCCCCACCACCCCCAACCCTCCCCCCTTACCCTCCTCCTGACCACTATTCCCTAAAATCCCCCCCCTCCCCCCTGCTTTTTTTTTTTTTAATCCTCACAACAGCGCAATCTTCGGCAATCTCCCCAAATACGACAAAACCATCAGCAAAATGATGTTGGTCGTACAAGGAAGAAGAGAAGAAGATCTGACTCCACGACCGGGCTGTTCAGCCGTGACCTGATCCACAGACTAAGACAGCACATCAACTGACATTATCAGGTCGAAGGTCAGCGTATGTATAGTCATTTTATCGGTGATTCTGATATTGATCTACCTGTCCTAAATCCGACCTCCATGACAGAATCTGTTTCTTCATTTAAGAAAAAAAAAAACACACCACACACACACATTCAATCACGTTCGCACGATATCCTTCCATAAGTATGCCAACATCTGATAAGAAAGAGATCAATCTATAATTGGATGCTGATTGTGATTTGGGTGGCTTTAGCGTGACTCCAATATTCAATGTTTTCATTGAGCTGGGGATGATTCTTGATTCCCAGTGTTAAAAAACTTGGAGAAAGTGGATGCCGCTTTGGGAGTAAATGACTGGTTGTCATAGGAAATGTGGTGTAATAACCCCTTGTCCACAAAACTGCATAATGATGTCTTTAAGATCTTTGCAGCAAATGGGGACTGTATGAACAGGTTATTGTCACAATAGTGTTGACGAAAATGTCAGCTCCAAGACTTCCTCATCGGTCACTTTGTTTCTGATTAAATCCAGAATCGAAATGTTCGAATATTCATAAGTCATAGCACATGTTTTGATTCATGTATCTATAAAGATTTCATCTTTTTTCCTCGAAAAATCTTTAGCTTCTCTTTTGATAAAGATGCAGTTTATATGCTTTCCTTTCATAGGAACAGCGTATCTAGACAGCCGGCGATTGTTAGAGCTCGTGTTTTCCG
>CM065714.1:137037491-137047491 GCA_033310375.1 Conus canariensis
TGATTACAAAATTGAATGAAGGCTGCAAAATTACGTGACTGGCACGGGAATCACGCTGTTCCTAGTCCATTCTTTTTTAATGACCGAATTGAATAAAGGCTGGCAAAAATTTACCACCACCACCCACCCCCCATCCCCATCGCTTCCTCTTTCTGGACACTGTGAATTTGTGGTTGCAGGTTTGAATGAAAACTGGCAAAGTGACTGCCGTGCCACGGCAATCATCCTCTCTCTCTCTCTCTCTCTCTCCTCTCTCTCTCTCTCTCTCTCTCTCTCTCTCTCTGGCCAAATTACAGCAGTGTCCCGGGAATAGTCTTCTATCTAGAAAGCTCTTATTTCAGCTGCAAGCTTGAATAAACGATGGCCGCATGTTGCATTGCCGCGAGGATTGTCCTTTTTTCCTGTTCTAGATAGCATGTATTTGAATTGCAGGTTTGGACGAGTGATGGCAACATTAACTCCCTAATGCCACAGGAATCACCAGAGTGGTGGATAGTTGCGGTAGGAATTCTCATATCTGTAGTCAGCGTGGCGGAAATGTTCGTGTCGCGCGAGTGCACACATAAATATACAGGTAACTACGCGTGCGCGCGCGCGCGCGCGCGCGCGCGCGCGTGTGTGTGTGTGTGTGTGTGTGTGTGTGAGTGTGTGTGTGTGTGTGTGTGTGTGTGTGTGTGTGTGTGTGTGTGTGTTTACATGCTTCTGCACACCAAAACTCGAGCCGTGGTTTGCATGAGTGCATGTGTGTATGGTGGTGTGTTTCACGTGGTACTCGCTTACGTTTCTCTGTGTGCCCGCGCGTTTGATCGTGTGCGTGCGTGTGTGCGTATGTCAGTATGTGTACCTGTGGATGACTGGTTGGGTGTGGCAAGGGACGAGAGGAATAAGTGCTGTGCTGGCGCGCTTCTGAGAATGTGCCACGTGCGTTTTTGGACTTGTGTATGTTGACACACGTGCAAGTGTGTGTGTGTGTGTGTGTGTGTGTGTGTGTGTGTGTGTGTGTGTGTGTTGTGTGTGTGTGTGTGTGTGTGTGTGACACATTGTTCCACGCTACCCTGCCTCTCCATTTTCACTTTCCGTCTCCTCTCCTGGCCCCTCTGTGCTTTCGTTCTCCCTTCACCCACGCCCACCCCCACCTTCCACCTCCACCTCCACCCCCACACCCCTCGTCGCTTTTGTTTGTGATCTTCTTACCCTCTTCCCTTCCGCTCACTTCCCTATCATTCTCTTTGTCTTTCTCCCCCTCTCTTTCCTGCTTTTGAACTGTGCTCACTTTCCGTTCCCGTTTTCATGCGATGTCATTCTCATGCTGACTAATATAGGGGACATGTTTTGAGCATTCTCATATGCTGTTTGTAACGTCTCTGAAGCACACATATTTGTCAAAATTTCATTTCTTTATTTTGTATTGCATTATATTGCATTACTTTACTCTTCGTTTTATTATGCATTTGTCTTCCATGTTAGCTGCCAAGTGAGAATGCCGATCGTTTCTGCATCAGTCATAAGACGTTCTATTTTTGATGCAAAAAAAGAAAAAAGAAAAAGAAAGTACAAAATCGCGAAAGGTTTCTTGTCCGACTTCTGCCACATAAATCTAATATATAAAGGGCAAATTCTGTCTGTGTGTGTGTGTGTGTGTGTGTGTGTGTGTGTGTCTGTGTACGCTATAGACTCAAAAACGGCTCAACCGATTGTAATGAAATTTGGCAGGTACGTCCGTTGTGACCCGAGGATGGTTTTGGGCTAATCTCTAAAAAAATAAAACCGTTAAAAACCGTTAAAAAACTGTTATAACGGTTTCAAAGACATCTTTTTCCTCTGCTTTTCTTCAAATAGCCGTTGTGACATTGCACAGGTACAGGACTACTTCTCTAAAATTAAAACCGTTATTTGGCAGTTAAAAAACGTTATTTATAACAGTTAAAAACCGTTAAAAACACCAAACCCTATCAAAGAAACTGTTTAAAACCCGATCTTCTTGAAATTTAGCAGGTATGTCTGTTGTGACCCGAGGATGGTTTTGGGCTAATCTTTAAAGAAATAAAACCGTTAAAAACCGTTAAAAAACTGTTATAACGGTTTCAAAGACATCTTTTTCCTCTGCTTTTCATCAAATGGCCGTTGTGACATTGCACAGGTACATCGAACCTAGAGGGACATCTCCCGAGTAACATAGGGTCATTGGACAGTTTCTACGACAGTTATTTATGACCGTTAAAAACCGTTAACAACACGTACCCCCCTAAAAACGATCAAAAATACAATCTTTTCTGATGTTGGCGGCAAAGGGAGTCCTCGGATCGCCACCAAACTTGGCATGAGTCTAGAAGGACATACTGTGAATAACATTGGGTCATTCGATAGTTTTTATGACCGTTATTTATCACCGTTAAAAAGCGTTATTTTCTAAATTTAGACCTTTCTTGATGAAATTTGGTATACAGGTGTAGTTTTAAATGCTGAACAATGATATACAACTTACACGAACCGAAACTTAAAATTGACCGTTAAAAACCGTTATTATATAAATTTAGACCGTTCTTGATGAAATTCGGTATACAGATGCAGTTTTACACGCTGAACAATGATATACAACTTACACGAACGGAAACTTAAAATTGAGCGTTAAAAACCGTTAAGATCCGTTATTTTCTAAATTTAGACCTTTCTTGATGAAATTTGGTATACAGGTGCAGTTTTACACGCTGATCAATGATAGACAACTAATATGAACAGAAACTTAAAATTGACCGTTAAAAACCGTTAATTTCTAAATTTAGAAATGGTATCACCGTTAAAAAGCGTTATTTTCTAAATTTAGACCTTTCTTGATGAAATTTGATATACAGGTGTAGTTTTCAATGCTGAACAATGATATACAACTTACACGAACCGAAACTTAAAATTGACCGTTAAAAACCGTTATTATATAAATTTAGACCTTTCTTGATGAAATTCGGTATACAGATGCAGTTTTACACGCTGAACAATGATATACAACTTACACGAACGGAAACTTAAAAATTGACCGTTTAAAAAACCGTTATTATATAAATTTAGACCGTTCCTGATGAAATTCGGTATACAGACGCAGTTTTACACGCTGAACAATGATATACAACTTACACGAACGGAAACTATAAAATTGAGCGTTAAAAACCGTTAAGATCCGTTATTTTCTAAATTTAGACCTTTCTTGATGAAATTTGGTATACAGGTGCAGTTTTACACGCTGATCAATGATAGACAACTAATATGAACAGAAACTTAAAATTGACCGTTAAAAACCGTTAATTTCTAAATTTAGAGATGGTAGTCTGCAGAGGATTTCAGAAATACATCGAAGTTATGATGCTCTGCAATACCGTCTGATTTTTGTCTGTCAACAAGAGCCATGGTCAGACATTTTCATCCCGTGGGGCAGACCTGACCGTTCCGTGTTTTACACATGGAATGTTCTACGTTGCAGCATCACGAACTGGAAGCGCAGAAACACTGACTATACTTGCGCCAAACAGGGAGACCAGAAATGTTGTCAACCCAGAGGCCCTCCAATAGACATAATACATCGTGAAAATGCAATCTTTTCACAGAGTTGTCATGTTTGAGTTGGGTTTAACGTCCGTGCCAAAATCAAGGATATGCAGACGGCTGGTCCGTCACATTAGACTGACACCTGCGGGGCCAGGGTGGACATCGGGGTGAACTACGGTCATTTTAGCTGGAAACATTCCACGTTAAAATTTCCAAGACCAAGCCGGGATTCGAAACCACGACCTTTGGATCATGAGTCCAGCGCCTTATCCACTAGGTTATGGCGGCCCCTATAGAGTTGTCATTTTGGAGCACTTCAATCGAGGAATTGAGAATGCATCGGTAAGTTCATTAAGTACAGGCATCCCTGTATCGACTGTGTATCGTATTACGAAAAAAAATTGTGAGGTAAAATTGATTGAGAGGCAAGAAGGGTCATAGAGCAGGGTGAGGACAGCTACCCCAAGTACAGGAGACGTGAGGAGTCTGAATGAGGACATACTGGGACTGTGAAGCTTGGGCAGAGAGAAATCATCGTCACCAACCAGTGGGTTGTCCCCTACAACCCTTACCTCCTACATTAGTTCAACTGCCACATCAATGTGGAAATATGCAGTAGCATAAAATTCATCAAGTACGTCCTGAAGTATGTCCACAAGAGCACAGACCAAGCCGTCTTCCAACTCCAAGCCACTCAGGCAGGTGAAGGAACAGCTCAACAACCTCCAGTCATTGATGAGATCCAAATGTACCAGAATGCCCGCTACGTTGGCAGCATCGAGGCGACCTGGAGACTCCTGGGATTTGACCTGCATGAGCGCCACCCCATGGTGCAGAGACCAGCTGTCCATTTGGAGAATGGACAATGGGTCTACTTCAATCCACACAACGCAGCGCAAAGAGCACAAGGCTCTCCCCCAGAAGCAACCCTTACCGCCATCTTTAGCCTATGCTCTCAAGACCCTACAGCACGACAGCTGAAGTACGTGGAAGTCCCTGAGCACTTCACATTGATGTCCACTCAGAATATGTGGAAGAAACGACAAAGGGCACTGCAATCCGGCGATTGTACAGTATCAGTCCTCGCCAGGGAGAGTGCTACTTCTTGAGGCTTCTACTCAACGTTATGAAAGGATCCCGTTCGTACGAGGAGCTGAAGATTGTCAACGGCTATGTCCACAACATTTTTCGAGATGCTTGCAATGCTCTTGGACTCCTAGATGATGACCGCCTTCTACAACTTGCCCTGGAGGAAGCCTCCATCTCTCAGAGACCCCGACTGCTGCGTGACTTCTGTATTATCCTGGTGGCTTTCAACCCCAGTAACCCAGGCAACCTGTGGAACCTCTTCAGAGACCATCTTGCTGAAGATTTCCTCTTCCAAGTCCGAAGAGATGTCTATTATGAAGCGCAGTACACAGATGCCATCTACAACCAAGCTCTTACTGTGATTCAGGACAAACTCTTCCTTCTTGGAGGCAAGTCTACAGAGGAGTATGGAATGCCAACAGTCACACAACAACAAACTGTGCCTCGAGAATACTACCGCGAGACCAATTACGACACTACTGCACTCCGGGCAGCAGCTGATGACCAGCTGAAGAAGCTGACAGCTGACCAGAGAGACGTGTACGACAGCTTTATGACCATGGTTGAGCAGAGGCAGGATCCCACAGCAAGCAGCAACATAATGTTCCTTGATGCTCCATGAGGGACAGGAAAGACCATCCTGAATCTTATCCTGAACAGGATCCGCTCCACAGGCAAAATAGTGCTAGCCACTGCTTCCAGTGTCATTGCCGCTACTCTTTTGCCGGGTGGGCGGACAGTAAATAGCATTTTCAAGGTCCCTCTGGATGCCGACAAGCAAGAAACGCCAACTTGCTCTGTCAAGCGTGGGTCAACGTTGGCCAAAGTCATCAAAGAGGCTGCAACCGTCATAATTGATGAAGCTCCCATGACCCACAAAGCTGTCTACGAGGCCATGGACTCTACGCTGCAGGACATCACCCAAGTGCACAGGCCAATGGGAGGCATCCCAACGCTGTTCTGTGGAGACTTCAGGCAGATCCTCCCTGTCGTCCTCAATGGCACCAGAGCCAACATTGTCAACGCCTGTCTGATAGCCAGGAGGATCTGATAGAAGCAGTCTACCCGGATCTTCATGCTCACTGTACAGACTCAGACTGGTTAGCGGAAAGGGCCATAATCTCCTCCCTGAACGAGACTGTCAACAGGCTGAACAGAAAAATCGTAGCTGACTTCCCTGGAGAGGAAACTGTACAGATCTGTTGACACGGCCAAGAATGATGATGAGGCAGTCCTTTATCCACAAGAACTCCTAAACTCCATTGAGATTTCTGGACTTCCACCACATGAACTGTTGCTGAAATCTGGAGTCCCTATTATCATTCTCCACTCACTGGACCCGCCAAAGGTGATCAATGGCACCCGATGTGTCTTCACCAGACTGCACAGGAACGTTGTAGAAGCGAAAATATCATGTGGCCCCCACAAAGGTGAACCGGTGCTGCTCCCCAGAATTCCTCTGGAACCCATGGCCTCACCCCTGCCATTCCAGTTCTGACGGCTTCAGTTTCCCATGAAACCAGCTTTCGCTCTGACAATCATCAAGAGCCAGGGTCCGACATTTTCATCCCTTGGGGCAGACCTGACCGTTCCGTGTTTTACACATGGAATGTTCTACGTTGCAGCATCACGAACTGGAAACGCAGAAACACTGACTATGCTTGCGCCAAACAGGGAGACCAGAAATGTCTACCCAGAGGCTCTCCAATAGACATGATACATCGTGAAAATGCAGTCTTTTCACAGAGTTGTCATGTTTGAGTTGGATTTAACGTCCGTGCCAAAATCAAGGATATGCAGACGGCTGGTCCGTCACATTAGACTGACACCTGCGGGGCCAGGGTGGACATCGGGGTGAACTACGGTCATTTTAGCTGGAAACATTCCACATTAAAATTTCCAAGACCAAGCCGGGATTCGAAACCACGACCTTTGGATCATGAGTCCAGCGCCTTATCCACTAGGTTATGGCGGCCCCTACAGATTTGTCATTTTGGAGCACTTCAATCGAGGAATTGAGAATGCATCGGTAAGTTCACAAAGTACAGGCATCCCTCTATGGACTGTGTATCTATGGAAAAAAATTCGTGAGGGAAAACAGATTGAGAGGCAAGAAGGGAGTGGGCGTCCGAAGAAATTGGGTGAAGTAGATAGGAGGAGGCTGGGGCAATTGGTTCGGCATGGGAAAAAACGAAACAAACCCAAGCTGAATTTTATTGTATTGTCTTTTAAGTGGTGAGAGAGAGGGGTGGCCAGAAAATTATTGTACAGATATACCCGAGCGAAGCCGGGTACACCGGCTAGTCTAATATATAAATGGCAAATTGTGTGTGTGTGTGTGTGTGTGTCTGTGTCTGTGTCTGTGTACGCTATAGACTCAAAAACGGCTCAACCGATTGTCATGAAATTTGGCAGGTACGTCCGTTGTGATCCGAGGATGGTTTGGGGCTAATCTCTAAAAAAATAAAACCGTTAAAAACCGTTAAAAAGCTGTTATAACGGTTTCAAAGTCATCTTTTTCCTCTGCTTTTCTTCAAATAGCCGTTGTGACATTGCACAGGTACAGGACTACTTCTCGAAAATTAGAAGCGTTATTTGGCAGTTAAAAAACGTTATTTATAACAGTTAAAAACCGTTAAAAACACCAAACCCTATAACAGAAACTGTTTAAAACCCGATCTTCTTGAAATTTAGCATGTACGTCTGTTGTGACCCGAGGATGGTTTTGGGCTAATCTCTAAAAAAATAAAACCGTTAAAAACCGTTAAAAAACTGTTATAACGGTTTCAAAGACATCTTTTTCCTCTGCTTTTCATCAAATGGCTGTTGTGACATTGCACAGGTACAGGGCTACTTCTCGAAAATTAGAACCGTGATTTGGCAGTTAAGAAACGTTATTTATAACAGTTAAAAACCGTTAAAGACACCAAACCCTATAAAAACTGTTTAAAACCCGATCTTCTGAGGTTGCCGGCCACGAGAGTCATTGGATCGCCACCAAACTTGACATTAGCCTACAGGAACATCCAGCGGGTAACATAGGGTCATTAGATAGTCATTATGACCATTAAATTTGACCGTTAAAAACCGTTATTTTCAAAATTTAGGCTGTTCTTGATGAAATTCGGTATACATGTGCAGTTTTAAATGCCGAAAAATGATATACAACTTTTACGAACCGACATTTAAATTTGACCGTTAAAAAACGTTATTTTATAAATCTAGAGTATTCTTCAAGAAATTCAATATACATGTGCAGTTTTGAACGCTAAACAATGATATACAATTTTCAAGATCCGAAACTTAACATTGACCGTCAAAAACCGTTATTTTCTGAATTTCTAAATTTTCACCCTTCTTGATAACATTCCGTATGCACGTACAGTTTTAAGCGCTGAACAATGTTATGCAAATTTTACGAACCAAAACTTAACATTGACCGTTAAAAACCGTTAAAAACTGTTATGACGGTTCCAAAGACATCCTTTTTCCTCTGCTTTTCTACAAATAGCCGTTGTGACATTGCACAGGTACAGGACTACTTCTCTAAAATTAAAACCGTTATTTGGCAGTTAAAAAACGTTATTTATAACAGTTAAAAAACCGTTAAAAACACCAATCCCTATAAAAGAAACTGTTTAAAACCCGATCTTCCTGGAATTTAGCAGGTACGTCTGTTGTGACCCGAGGATGGTTTTTGGGCTAATCTCTAAAAAAAATAAAACCGTTAAAAACCGTTAAAAAACTGTTATAACGGTTTCAAAGACATCTTTTTCCTCTGCTTTTCATCAAATGGCCGTTGTGACATTGCACAGGTACAGGGCTACTTCTCGAAAATTAGAACCGTGATTTGGCAGTTAAGAAACGTTATTTATAACAGTTAAAAACCGTTAAAAACACCAAACCCTATAAAAGAAACTGTTTAAAACCCGATCTTCTGAGGTTGCCGGCCACGAGAGTTATCGAATCGCCACCAAACTTGACATAAGCCTACAGGAACATCCAGCGGGTAACATAGGGTCATTAGATAGTCATTATGACCATTAAATTTGACCGTTAAAAACCGATATTTTCAAAATTTAGGCTGTTCTTGATGAAATTCGGTATACATGTGCAGTTTTAAATGCCGAAAAATGATATACAACTTTTACGAACCGAAATTTAAAATTGACCGTTAAAAAACGTTATTTTATAAATCTAGAGTATTCTTCAAGAAATTCGATATACATGTGCAGTTTTGAACGCTAAACAATGATATACAATTTTCAAGATCCGAAACTTAACATTGACCGTCAAAAACCGTTATTTTCTGAATTTCTAAATTTTCACCCTTCTTGATAACATTCTGTATGCACATACAGTTTTAAGCGCTGAACAATGTTATGCAAATTTTACGAACCAAAACTTAACATTGACCGTTAAAAACCGTTATTTTCTAAATTTACACCGCTATTGATGAAATTCGGTATGCGTATGTCTGGTAACGGTAAGTAATTTTGCAACATGGATGGGACAGGGTAGGGGGATGAAAAGGGAGGAATGAGAGGGGCCAGAAAAATGATTGTACAGTGCAAAGCCTGATACAGTATTTTTTCATTGGACACAGACCCGTTGAAATAAACTACTTCTGCACAAAGTCTATTCCTACAAAATTAAGGGCAATCAGAAGAATGGGAATGGGAACAGTGAGTGCAGGCGGAAAATCGAGCGAGAAAAGCATCTCGACGTGCTAGGGAAGATCCAGACGAAAGGGGCCAGAGGCAGGCGGAAAACAATAGAATGTATAAGAGAGAGAGAGAGAGAGAGAGAGAGAGAGAGAGAGAGAGAGAGAGAGAGAGAGAAGGAATGTGTATTTGTGTGGGGGGAGGGGGTGGGAAGATGTTGGGGGGGGGGGGAGTGAGTGATTGTAAATCAAAACAATTAATACATGTTTGCCGTCACGTGAGTATCGCAAAGAATGTTCATATCCCGGGCAACGCAGGGTTCCCCTGCTAGTATGACATGTATTGCTTGTATTGAAAACTTATTTAATATAAACAATGTAAATGAAGCTGAATCTAAGACTAGGTTGTTTAACTGTTTTTATATGTCTCGTTTGTATACGCTGAAATAATCGTCTATCTTCCGATTTGTAGCCTACGGGATGAAATTCGCTGATTGTAGGCTGTGTCCCCAAGTGCCGAGTTGTTCGTATGCGAAAAGAGGGAGATAACTATCTAAATTCGAAAAACAACGATGTGTCGGAGTGGCCGCCCTTTATCCAGTCTTCATGTTTCAGTCCATTCGACTGATACAATTCAGGTCTCCCGATGATGCTCGTTTTACGCATTGGAGATCAAAATTACTTCCCTCCCTTGTAACATATGAGTGTAAT
>CM065714.1:137049991-137052491 GCA_033310375.1 Conus canariensis
TACGGATTATTAAATCTTTAATCTTGAGTAGATTACCTAAATGTAGTTGAAAAGTACATTCTGTGAAGCAGTGTGTGTGTGTGTGTGTGTGTGTGTGTGTGTGTGTGTGTGTGTGTGTGTGTGTGTGTGTGTGTGTGTGTGTGAACGCGCGCGCTTGTAATTAACTACTGAAGTCGATGTGCTCGTTATTGCAGTAATCTAGGAAACAGAATTGTCTCGTAGTCTGTTTGGAGGGTTTCAGTTTGTGGTGATTCCGGAGTTACTTCGGAGTTTCATTGTATCATGGAATGTCCAAAGTTAACACAGATCTTTAATTACGTTTATTTTCTGTTACTCCTTAAATTTCAGACTGAGAATGTATGGTTCAGGTTCAGGTTCAGGTTTAGAAAGGCAGTCAATAGAAATAGAAAAAGGCAGTCAATAGAAGTAGAAAAATTGCAGAGAAGAGCAACTAAGCTAATACCGGACATTTGTGATTATTCATATGAAGATAGATTAAGGTACGTAAGGTTGCCATCCCTCAAAGCCAGAAGGATAAGAAGAGATCTGATCCAAACTTTTAAAATTTTCAATAACCTAGATGATATTGATCAAGCATGTTTTTTTTTTAACCTGCACTAACCAATATAACCCGTAACAGTTGTGACAAAGTAAGCTTACAAATACAGCAATTTAATACTAATATAAGGAAATATTCCTTAAGCCAGAGGATAGCATCAATTTGGAATAAACTAACTCCTAACATCAAACGTGCACCAAATACTAACTCTTTTAAAAATCCTATCGACAAGCATAAAACAATTACTGATATCATGTTCGACTTTGATGGTCGAAAATAAAAACTGGGCTCGCTATAGACCTGACCAATAAACGAGTAGACTAAGAAGTGTTGCGTATATGTAATAAACGCTCACCAACTAGATCAGAATACTCTATTCACAGTACTATTCTTAAAGAAACCAATGCCGCAAAATATTTAGGCGTGATTATAGATAGTCGTCTCAAATGGAAAGAACATTACAATTTAGAATGTAAGAAAGCAAACAACATCTTAGCTTTCTTATACAGGAACATCAACGACTGCCCCCAAAAGGTTAAGGACGACTGCTACAAAACACTGGTTAGACCAGTACTGGAATATGGTTGCTCAGTCTGGGATCCTTACAATCTAAAGGACATTGATAACCTCGAAAAGATTCAGAAGACAGCAGCGCGGTTCGTAACAGGGAGAGAAAGGGAATACTAGGAAGAACATGAGGAAATTAGAATGGAAACCCTTAGAAGAGAGAAGAGCCTTTATCAAACTTAATACCCTCTTCAAAGGCAGAGCTAAACTAATTGATATCCCAGTGGAACAACTAGTATTTAATAAAAGTAGCACCAGGAGTGGCGGTCAATCTTATACCATACCTGCATCAAATATTGACAGCCATTTACATTCGTTTTATCCTAGTTCTGTAAGGCTGTGGAACTCACTGCCGGGTGCCATCAAGACTGCCACAAATGCAGCCTCTTTTAAAAATCAAATTGATAAGACAATCTTGAGATCTGCATATTGATTGACTTTTCTATTTTAACTTCCCCGTATATTTTATGGTTACCTAGGCCTTAACCTAACCATTGCTTTTAACCTTTTAAATATCATGTGCGACCCCTTGTTGCCAAATTTTGCTCCAGGGGCCAACAGGTCGCATTATCTTTCTTTTTTTTTTTTTTTACATGCGCGCTGGTGACCTACTTTTTTTTTTTAGTTAACCAGCTTTTAAGGAAGAAGAAGAAGGGACATATAAAGCCGTGAGGCTATGATGAAATAATCATCGCCCCAAAACCTGAACCTGAACCTGAGAATGTATGATGCATGTTTTAGATTTGTTTCTCGTTTTGAAACATCTGTTTTGTTAATTATATTTATTCTACATGCATATCAGCAGTTGTCATTGGGTACCAATCCTTTAGATGTCAACTTTAAAAGTAGCAAAGGAATGAAGAAAAATAATTCTGTTGTTTTCTGATTTGTGTGCGAGTTGTGCTTGTGGAGACATTCAATCTGTTCCGGCAAAACAAAAACAAACAAACACACACAAAAAATTGTACTGCTTGTGGCGCAAGTAGGCCTACATCCTTTATTGGTACTGTCGAAACCAACATCTTGTTTTAGTTTCGTCGTTTGTTCCGGCAATAAGACGATCTGTCATATATGCGCATAGTGAATGATTGTTGCTGCAACATGTCGACTGCACCAGGAGCGATCGGAGGAGCTTACGGTGCTGGCAAAGCAGGGGCACCGTTTGATCCCCTCACTTATATCAAGAAACCTCAAGTGATACTGAGGCTAGTTAGTCTGGTGAGTATGTTCTATCCATTTAATTTGATGTTTCATCATGTTACATGCTCAACAGGTCAGCCTGCACTGGCCGTTCAACTTGATGTTGATTGAACGACCGTCGCATTCAAGATCAATACTGGCCTTCCACGTTCATGTCCTTTCGCTGCTTTATTA
>CM065714.1:137054991-137087491 GCA_033310375.1 Conus canariensis
TGCCTGTGGCTATGGTACAGGCATAGGAGTGATAGCATTCCTGCTCTGCATTGGCTTCCTCATTGTGGATGCCTTGTTCGATAATCTCAGCAGTGTCCAGCACAGAAAATATGCAGTCTTGGCCGACTTGGCCTCTTCAGGTGAGCAGACTGAATGAATTCTATGCAGTAATAAATATTTAACATCATATCTTGTACCATATAATGCTGAACAATTAAGTAGTGGGGGACAGCAAGTGCAGGTTAACAATTCTTCCATTATTATAGTAATAATTTGGCAAAGATTTGAAATCAAAAAATAAAAAAAAGTTGAAGTTGAAGAAAATAGGAAAATATATATTACAAGTATGAAAACCCTTCAGTAGCTGCATGAGGGAACCATCACAATCCCTCTGGAAGGCAGATCTATGTGTACTGCCTGTTCCTAGGCCTTTCGTCCGCAGGATTGCGGTACTCATAAGGGAGAGATGGCTAATTGTGTCTGTGCTCTTGGCGTCAAATAGAGACACACCACAGTCCATAATTCTGTGGTGTTCTCACCACCAAGGGTTCAAAAAAGAATCCAACAGCACCCCCAAAGCAGCCAGCAAAAGATAGTAAATAAACAAAAACGAAAGTGTTGAGAGGGAAAAAGTTGCTGAAAAACTTAAAACATCATGCAAACAATATAAAATGTAGGGGACAATCTTGGAGCCTATGCTTGAGGATCCATTTAAGGATGCAAGGGAGATCAAAAGATATGGAACAGTCTGAGTGTCAGCTCTGCTGTTCAATAACCCAGGCATTGTCAGCAGCTAAGAATTGTGCAGAACAACCTTTACTTGGATCTCCTAAGAGATGCAATCACCCACTGATTGACCAAACAATGTAATGCTGAACAATTAAGTAGTGGGGGAAAACAAGTGCACGTTAACAATTCTTCCATCATTATAGTAATGATTTGGCAAAGATGTCCAAAAAAAAAAAAAAGGGGGGGGGGAGGAGTTGAAGATGAAGAAAATAGGATTTATTACAAATATGAAAACCCTTCACTAGCTGCATGAGGGAACCATCGCAATCACTGTCGAAGGCAGATCTATGTGTACTGCCTGCTCCTAGGCCTTTCGTCCGCTGGATTGGACTCATCAGGGAGACACGGCTAATTGTGTCTGTGCTCTTGGCATCAAATAGAGATAACCAAAGTCCATAATTCTGTGGTGTTCTCAACACCAAGGGTTCAAAAAAGAATCCAACAGCACCCCCAAAGCAGCCAGCGAAAGGTAGTATAATGTACCATGTCAAACTCTTGTGAGCTACCACAGTGGATCAGCTTTGGCTGAATTCTTGGTGGCTAATGCAGTTTAGAAATGCACTGACTGTCCTCTGTCCCAGCAGACAGTGCGAGATTGCTTTTGCTTTCTCATCATTTCTGTGGCCAAATGCCTTGCTGCTCACATGACCAAGGTGTATGTTCTGTCTGGCCTATTCCTTCTCAACTCTCCATGCATTGTTGTTATTTTGTCATCATTTGTGGCTTAAACTAACCCTTTTATTCATTGCTAGTGGGTACAGAGTTCAAAACCAGGCTCTGATGCCAGCCATAATCCCAATTTAAAGATTCTGCTAGCCCCTTTGTCTAACAGGGATGAATCCAAATAGCAGACTGCCACCTGTGCCAGCAGGGTGCCTCTCAGTTCTGCCAACAAGGCCTACAGCCCTAAGCTTCTGTATGGCTCCTTCACCCTAGTATAGAAAAAGCCCAAAGACCTTTAATTTCAGGGGCTCTCAACCCCTGACCAAGAATGACATGAACCCTCCCCCACCCCACCCCCACCCCCCCCCCCCACCCCCTTTTTTTCCCATTTTCTGTACAATCAAGTAACCTGTGCCAAAAATGATTATGGAACCAACCCATGGCTCAGTTGCCAGCAGGTACCCCTCCCTGCAGGTGGGCAACCTTCCCAGACATGTGTGATGGTGGTGGGGACTCAACCTGTGGATCATCTCACGTTTGAGAAGGAATACCTGCTCTTTTGGATAGAAGAGCGATCTACACTTACTGTTCTCACCACACCACCTCAGCAGGAAACAGATTTCCAGAGGAAGGTCTCAATCCTCCTTTTCCAAAAAGCAAGTCACTGAACTGGAAGATCCCAATCCAGGTTTCTACTCTCACCTCTTCCTCACCTCCAAGAGCTCCTGTGACTGGTGGCCAACCCTCAAATACTTCATGCTCAATTGCTTCTTGGCAGTTGTGGAAGGTGAAGTTCAAGACGAACCCTTCCATTTTCTTCAACCACCTGTCCTGTAAGAGCACTTTTCTCCTCATTCTTGCCTCCATCCATGCAGCCATGAAATTCAAGGTCTTAGCAGTGATTCTTGGGACATCATCTTCCACAGTGATGGAGCAATCACTCTACACTTCCTGTCAGAGTTCCTGGCAAAAACCCAGGAGCTGGGCACTCCTTTTCTTTCCCTCTGTCTGATGGTGATATCCGTGGGTGAGAAGAAAGGGGGAGTGGTGGGGGGAGGAGGGCATGAATCTTTGCCCATGCAGATGCCTGCACTTTTACCAGGAGAGGTCCTGCCTAAGCTTCTCCACCCAGCTTCTCCTTATCTCCTTTAACCACAAGAAGAATATCTCTACAGGCACCATCACCAGATGGCTGCCTCACTAAGATCATTTGAGGGGCATTTCTCCCAGGTCAGGTCAACACTTTTGACTTCAGCCAGAGAGCTTTCAAGATAGAGCGATTGCTATGTGGCAGTATTCCCAAACTCGGTTCCACTGTACCACCTGTTGGAGGCAGCTTCCTTGCACACATAGAATCCCTTCATCAAGTTTACCTAAGGGATATTCACATGAGCTGATGGTTCCAGGGGTACCTCTTTAATTGTGGCTAACGTTGCCATATTCATCTGTACCTCTCACCTGAGGACCTGTAAGAGCAATGGGCCTGCATCTGTTATTTTGAATTCTGCAAGAGTTTGACATGGTGTAGTATATGAGGTCAAAATGGGGAGTTTTTCATATACTCCCAGTTTAGCTGAATATATCTTACTATATCAAACTCAGTCTTGCCTGTCCTTCCCCTCCAGTGTTGCTGTTGCCCACAGGGGTACTTTGGTTTGGCCATAGAATGATGAGGAAATTTAGTTACCTCGCTCTGTTTGCTAGAGACACCAAAGGGTGACCAGGACATTTATTTTGTACCTTGCCATGAAAACTGGGCAAAACTGAACTGATCAGCCACTGTAGCACGCCAGAGTTTGACATGTGAATTACATTAAGTCAAACCTTGGCCTGAGAAAAACTCCCCATATGTGAACATTATGGATTGGAGTAAAGAAGATTGATCAGCTTACATCATACTGATTTTCTTAAGATTTTTTTTTTATTATCATTAAACCAAAAGTGATTTCTTTGACATTGAGGTTCATCAAAGAGATTAAGGATTACATGCATTACCAACTTTATTATATTTACAGTTTAGAAATATTTTTGTGATTCTCATTTTGAAATGACAACAGGAAAATTTTGTAAATTAAAGGAAACCAGTTTCCTGCTTAGCCTGTTGTCATAATTTTTTTTCAGTTGTCTCTCTCTCTCCCACACTTTGTGCAATACAAATTTGCTGGTGTTTTACCATTGATTTGGTGTGGTGTATCAACAGCCTTGTGGACATTCCTGTGGTTTGTGGGCTTCTGCTACCTGACGGATGCCTGGCGACGGACCGACACCAGTGACAGTACCTATGTCCACCCTCATGGGAATGGCAGGGACAACATCCAGGCTGCCATTGCCTTCTCCTTCTTCTCTATTTTCTCATGGGTATGAATGTTTGCCATCTCTCTGCTTCACAGTCTGTCAGGCTCTCACTGTTCCATCTTTCTCTGTCTGTCTGGAAATGTTTGTCTCCCTCTGTTTCTCGTTTGCACTCATGTATTTATAAGTTCGTTTGTAAGTGTGGGTGCATGTAGTTTGAATGAGCATTATACCAGTCTTCAAAAGTATTGTTCAGTTCAAGATTTTACAGAGGTTTCTTACTTTTTTTTGTTTGTTTATTTTTAAGTTTTTCATATGAACCTTTCATTTTATGTTTGATGTCTTTGCTTTCATTGTGTCCTTTATCATGTATTGTCATATCATTTAGCCACTCTGTCTCTTATCTCTATTTATCTGTCTCTGTCTTCACAAGTTCATCAATGTTTGTAAAATAATACATTGTGACTTCTTGCCATATTGTTTGGTGTGTGTGTGTTTGAGAGAGAGAGACAGAGTGAGTGAGTGAGCAAGAGATGTAATTCGAAAGTGGTTGTTCCATTCAAAGTTGAAGTTTGTAGTTCTGCAGCTTTAAAAGCTTGGATGTTACAATTAAAATAGGAAGTTTTGATTATAATGTACATAGGGTATTAATTTTGACAGTGTTAAAATTTTCAGTAGAGTATGATATTCCCAAGGTTAATCTCTTACTATCCTGTCTATGTCTTTAAAACTATAATGGCTTTTCCTTCCACTCTTGCCTGTCCCAAATCCTTCCCCCCCCCCCCCCCCCCCCCCCATCCCCAATCTTCTGTCTCCTCTTTGTCTCCTTTTTCTTCTCCCTCTCTCCTCCCTACCAATCCATCTCTTTCGTTTATTACGTGCAGATATATAGATCACATCTGCTTCAAAAATGCTATATGTTCTCCCAACTTAGAACGCTTCCAACTTACACTGTCTGCGGTATGTTTCTGTGGAACAGAATGTCAGTGACTGTGAAATCTGCTGTGGGTCCAGATGACTGTTGTGACAATAGCTTTTATCCGAGGCAGAATGAGAGAGTTGAGAACTCTCTGTAAGACTCAGTTCTTTCTCAAAGGGCTGTAAGCAACTTGGTCAGGGATGAGATGAAATAGTGTGAGCAAGCTCGATCAGTCAATTTTTAAAAAGAAAGGTCATTAGTTCCACGAGACAATACAGACAAACAGATTACAGAAAAAAACACGATGCATTCTGACCTCTTGGGTCTTCTTCCGGCAAAAACAAGCAGCATTTAAGACAGTGAAAGCGAAGAACGAGCAACAGTCTTCTTTGGGCAAAAACAAACAGCATTTAGGACAATGAAAACGAAAAACAAGCAACCTTCATCAGCCAATCTGTGCTGAGGTTGACACTGTGCCAGCCGTCACTCACAGGCTGTGGCAAAGGTAGACTGAACTCAATCAATAATGAGCCTCTAGCCAGCCACAGAAGTTGATTGGCGCCCTGCCTAACAGTCATGGTTGGAAGCTTGAGGCAAGGCCCAAAGATGCTGGCACCAATCTGGCCAGTACAATGCTGCTGGTACCACTGTTAGAGGGCAGGCTTCATTTATTGATTGACGTTTGTCCATGGGAGACAGAGCCGCTCTGGCAGTGACTTGCTTGTTGGCTGTGCCTGAAGCCAAGAGTGTGTTACCTGCTGCCTGGCACAGACTTCAAGAGGGGGTGGCGGAATGCAGGGCATTCTGTGTCTGCTGCTGTAAAAATAAGTAGATGGTTAATCCAAGGGTTCTCACTGTACGAGCATAAAGACCTTTTTTTATGTGATGCTTGCTTGAATGGGTCATATCACAATGTACAACTATAAATATTTCAATCCATGAAGCAGACATGGGATCATATGAAGATCTTCGGACATTTAGTAAGAAAAGAAAGCTATGTTGGACTGAGAGCCATGCTCAGACAATCCTATGGGGAACTGGCCAGAGAGGGAGACAGGAGGGAAGACAGAAAAAAAAAAAAGGGGGGGGGGGGGGGAGGGGACAAACAACATTGAGGAATGAACAGGCCTAACATAGGCAGAAATCTGAGACTTGGAATCCCACTGAACTGAAGGAAGCTGGAGAAGTGTTCTTCAGTGTGGCATCCCAATGACTCCCCATGGAGTCCAGGGAGCAGCAGCTGAAAAGGGAAGAAGACAGAGAGAACAGTGGTCCATAGGTATTCATATCGTTTTCTGCTGGTGCAAACCCGATTCATACATCATGAATTTTCCTTGAAATAAGAAACCTACTTCACTTTTTTTTTTTGTAATTTCCAAAAGTAATGTTGAAGTTTATATTTCAGCTAGAGCTTAATCTTTATCTCATCCTCCTTGTTGATCGTTTTGTGGTGTACATTGGCTGCTGCTTTTATTATGTTCAGATTCAGTCATAATTATCTCTCTCACTCTTTTCTCTCTCTCTCTCTCTCTCTCTCTCTCTCTCTCTCTTCATGCTTTTTTTGTTTGTCCTTTAGTTTGATCCCCACTGTTTTTGCCCTTGCCTTGCCATTTTGTCATCACTTTTAAGTGTTACATGATATGAAATGTTGGTTTGTTTTGTTTGATTATTTTTAATCTTGACATATGATTGTATGTATCAGTGATACTCTTGCATACACTTCAGCATGATTTTTAGCCAGAGATATTTTGCATATGTTCGTATGGAAGCAAATAATTTATGTGAGACCGGATTTTGCTAATGTCATTGTTCAAAATATTATTTATTTGGATTTTTTTTTAATCCTTGTGCATATGAGCTTATCACATGTGGGACTTTGATCCTTGTCAGTGTGTTTTTGCACAAGTTTTAGCTCATTTCTATACTTGCTATTCTCTGCCCATACTTCCCCCAGAAACTGACCATTTGAGTATATTTTTAAAAAATCATTAAAAAAAAAAAGAATGAATAGACACAGATTTGTTATTTTTTTCAAGTTATGTTTGTAAATGATTGAGAAACCACAAGCAATATAGCAAACTTATTTTTGTGTTTATTTGGTAATACAGTATGCATGACAAAGAAAATAAGATTTTGCGTGTCATGTAGAAATAGGAGTGGTACAGACCCTATGAACAAAAATTTACATTAACTGGTTTTATGCCCTGAAATCATCAACTGTTTGTAATATTCAAGGACTTCAGTCACATCGTAACGGTGATTTGTAGTATTTCTTTCACCACGCATGCTTGACAGAGTAGCAGACGACGCCATGTTGCCACATCAAGCCAAACAGAGAAAAAGTCCAAAGCTTTGGACCGCATATGCGGTCCTTAGCATACAAAGGTTGTAAACATCAGGATCGGATATGGGGTCCTTAGTATAAAAAGAGTTAACAGGGGCCTGTCGTTAGTGGGTGTGCACTGTTAATTGACAAGCAAGGATGCCTGGTTTGATTTTCAGAGTTGTGGATGTAAGCATGACATTCATGTTGAAAGAGATTGTGTATCACCTGTAGTGTGTGTGCCTGTGCTAACAGGCATTCTTGGCTGTGCAGCTTTATTGATTGGGGAGACGGAGAGATTGGGAGGGTCCCATGTATATGATTTCAATGACTGGTATTTTATACATGTACATGTGCTTGAGTGGGATCATGTTCAAACAGCACATTTACATTTGCTGATGTACACAGCACAGATCATGGTAAAGAGGTGTTACATACATTTAAAAAAAGAAAAGATAAGTATTTTATTCAAAATAACAGAGACATGTTGTTCTGTGCACACACAACGCACACACACTCATGCACACACACATGTACGAACATGCGTACACGAATGCACACATACGCACACATGTGCATGTACACACACACGCATGTATGCACATACATAGACATACACAGACACACTCACACACACCAAAACACACACACACACACACACACACACACACACACACACACACAACATTTAATTTCAACTGCCATTGATGCTGAATTCATATCATCTGCTGAATTCATATCATCTACCCATAAAAAGAGATGTTGGTCATACAACTGAACTGAAGAACTGAAGATGGATGATCCCATGATTTGGTGTCCATGTTATGAACAGAATATTTCCTTAAGGCCTGAAACTAAAATTAAACCGATTAAATCAGTTTCAAACTTTTAATAGTTCTGTGTAACTTATGTAGGTTAAAGTTTCAAAATGGAGTGACTGACGGCGGAGAACGAAGCAAAATTTAGAAAGAGAGGGTGTTAGTTACCGCCAATGACATTGACAAACAAAGCACATGACAAGACACGATGCATTTCAACCACTTGGGTCTTCTTCAGGCGAAAAAATAAATCACATTTAACATTTAAGACAGTACAAACAAAGAACGAAAATGACTCATCTGTTGTTAGTCCATGTGGTGGGGAGAATAGCCGCTAGGCGGAATAGCAGCTATTCTCCCCACCACATGGACTAACAACAGATGAGTCATTTTCGTTCTTTGTTTGTACTGTCTTAAATGTTAAATGTGATTTATTTTTTCGCCTGAAGAAGACCCAAGTGGTTGAAATGCATCGTGTCCTGTCATGTGCTTTGTTTGTCAATGTCATTGGCGGTAACTAACACCCTCTCTTTCTAAATTATGTAGGTTAGTTCTGATTTATTATTTCATAGGGATGACATGGGTACATGATATGAAATTGGGGTACAATATATTACATTTGAGCACAAAAGCTGTAATGAACTATTTCTTTGTGGACTTTTTTGTAAGAGAATGATTGGTTTTGTGACTGAGTGTCATTTGTAGTTTGTATGGTCCCATTGTCTTTTTATGATTTGCTGGACATGATGTTGAACAGATATATCTTTTTACTCTCATCTTTTTTTCTCAGCACAAAAAAAAATATTTAATCAAGTACATTGTCCGATTATATCCAAATCTTGTGTACTGAGCACTAAGTTCTTGTTTTAAAGTCCACCATATTATAATAAATGCCTCATAGTCTTTCGTTGGCAATGAACAGTTATGAGCTGATGGTCATGGCCACATGTTACACCTACAGCCAAACCAATTGGCCCGAAGCAATGGATTAGAGGAAAAACTTGTTCTGTCTCGTTACTGTAAATGTTGGTTGATGTCAATAGAACAGTATTTGCGCAAAGCTAAGTACAAGCAGTGTTTGAATGTAACAGAACTGGTGTCACCTTTTAGTTGATTTTTAACTGGATAAGTGCAGAAAATGAAATATAGCTTTATTTCAGCTTGAAAATTGCTTTGGTTTACTTCCGAAAATCAGTATCCTGATCTGTGGTTGCTGTTAAAATCTCAACGTATGAGATTTGCATAAACACTATTGATCTGTGGATCAGTTCACAAGTTTGAGTCATACACTGAATATGAATGAAAACATGGAGGCTTGGTCTGAAGTTTCAGGTTCTGCAGCATTGTCACTTAAGAATCTCTCAAATGTTTATGATTTTTTTTTTTTAAATAATTGAAATGTGTTTATATACCCAAGATAGTGAACCTGTAATACATTCTTGTCAGTACTCTGAAATTGCATTTTTTTACACATGTGGAGTTGATAAGTACTCAGTTCACTTTTCCTAATTTTTTTAAATTTCAGGTACTTTGTCTAAACTGAGCACACTGACAAATTGAGAACAAAAACAAAAAACAAAAAATCATGTACAAAAAAAACAACATCTTTGGGTAACTGTGGGTACTTTCTGACAAGCTACTGCTGTGGTTCTATCTTATAAAGATGTCACTTTGTATCACACACACACACACACACACACACACACACACACACACACACACACACACACACAACACATATGCATGTATGTGCACTCACACACATATTTTCAGTCCACAAAGTATTAAGAGAGTAGGGTCATAGAACAAAACATGTACAGAGAATGCTGTAAGATAGCCATGATTTAATGACTGGCTGAGTCTTGAAATCCTCCACTTTTAGTGGAATTGTGTGAACTGAGTTGACAGGTTTCTTTGACAGGGTAGTGCACTGTGTTTCATCTGTGATTTGCTATGAAATGTTTGCCCCTCACCATGCCAGTAGCCTTCATAATTGTCATTCGTCAGCGGCAGTTCTCTGAATTCAAGTAGTCACCAAACTGATGAAAATTTGTTGCAAAATAAGAGTTGCTAAAAGAGTTGCTACACAAGAAGCAATGCTGTGTTATTGTAGCATCTGGAAGCTTTCTGCAGGTTTTCACAAACAGTTGAGTGTAAATGTGTGTGTGTGTGTGTGTGTTGTGTCTGTGTCTGTGTCTGTGTGTATATGTGGAACTCCAATGTACAGTGCTGCATGTGCAAGTTTTTATACCTTCTAGTAATGGGCGTCAAGCTGCAATCCTCCCCTTTGCTGTGCCATTGCCCATTGCCGTCCAAACCATAAACCATCTAATGCTACAGGGCTTGAATTTTATGAATTAGTGTCCCATACCCAGTCCTTAAAGTGATGAGTATTTTACTGGACATAGCAAGTGAAATCAACTTGCCAAGTGAAAACGAAATTCAGCCTGCGAAGAGAGAGTGATGAACAGTCAAAATGTTTCGTATCTGTCACAACACCACCATGTGTCGTGAGTTTTCTGTCACCCAGCTTCACTGGTGACTGTAAGCAGAACTTCCTCTACTTCTTGTTCTTCCTGTCATTACATCAGTGTTTTTGCCCTGAAGCTCTCGAGAGCATCATCATCACCCAAGGCATAATCTGAGAATAGCCAGCTAGATGTGTAATTGAAATGGAAAAAGTTGCCCAGAATGTGGGCGTAGCATGAAACATCAAATATGATGCCATTCTTGTTTTCTTGAACTGTGTTTCAGTACTAAAAATGTGTAGATAAAAGACTAAACTAATACATACATAGTCAACACAGAGGGGAGGGAAGAGGGCTGTGGAGGGTTGGGTGGGTTGTTGTTTTTTGTTTTTCTCATTTTTGATCAGTAACAAAACAACAGATACAAATGTTTTACAGTAATTTTCATTAATACCGATTTTTTTACTATAACCCATCTGAAATGAACATTTTTGTTTGATACATGTATGTGCAATGGCATTATTTTACAATACTGTGTTTTAATTAAAATGTTTTTGTTGAATTAGTGAACGTTTTTAATCTAGAAGGTTTAAGCTTGCGTTAGGTTTGTAGCTTAGGTCAGGGTTTACACAAGCTGAATTGTTGACATGCATCTGTGTGTGTGTGTGTGTGTGTGTGTGTGTGTGTGTGTGTGTGTGTGTGTGTGTCAGCTGAACGCCTGGTGTTCTTGGCTGTGCAGCATTATTGTTGACAACCACAGAAGCTGTCTCTGCTTTATTTCAGTGAACTGAAATGTAGATATGTATATTCCATTTGTATGTATGAACGTGTTTTGTTTTTGTTTTTGTTTTTTCGAAATGTTGCAACCTGACAAAGATATGTCTGCATGTGTGTCATCAAGAAGGCCTGACATTCCTGACCATGTCGCAGAGAGTTCAGACTTCACATGCTTTTCCTTGAACAAGACTATTATTATCAGGCAGTCTGCATGTGTGTCACTAGGGAGGACTTACTTTCCTAGCTTTGTGGCATTATTGTCTTGGGAGTTCAGAAACCTTCTAATTAAGAGTGAGGATGCAGGTATCCTCTATCTGTGTGTAGGTAGAAGCGTGCAAACTCAATCATCCAGTGTGTGTTTGCAGGGAGGCCTGACGTTCCTGGCTGTCCAGCGTTATCGCATGGGGGCCCAGGAAGCCTTCAACACGGGCTACGACCAGGACCCCAACGCCTCCTCCCCCTACTCTTCCTTCCCAGGCAGCGACAGTGGGGACCCTTACCAGCAGCCTCCCTTCAGCCAGCAGAAGGACACCCCGGACTACCAGCCCCCGACCTACTGAGCACTGGGGGCGTCGCTACTCCCAGCTGGCTGCATCCTCATTCTGCTGTTCTGCATGGTCCCAGACCCAGGACACAGAGCCCTGGGTGGATTAGAAGGGTGGTGAAAGGAGGGCATCACTGTTAACAGTGGGTAGATTGGTTGGTTGGTTGGTTGGTTAGCTTCTCTGGGACTCACTACTCTTGCCAGCAGTGTCCGCCACACTCGTGTTGCATCAGATGGAGTCTGTTCCGTTTCATTTTTTTTATTTTGCTTTTTTCCCTGCTCTGTTGTTCTGTTGAGTCCTCCTGTCTTTTTTTTTTTTAATGTCACTCTTAATCCCGGTTTGAATTTGCTTAAATACTTGTATATTTTTGTTTTGTTTGTTTGTTTGTTTGTTTGTTTTTTCTCATTTCAATATAAAGAGTGTGATTGGTTTTCCAGTATCATTTTTCTATAATTACCATACAAAGTGTTCGGTCTTACAGAACTTTGCATGCATCACTTATCTAACCACTGTCTATCTCCATTGTTCAGTTTTTATCATCGTCTTTTTTTTTTCACAGTTCGCAGTGATTGTTTAGGAAAGAGAAGAATGAACAGTAGGACAACAAATCCATCAGCTGTTTAGTGGTTGACAAAATGTTTTGTCGTCCAGATACATTTTAATGTGTAATGATCTTAATTATCAAATTTCACAACATATATAAGCTATTGTAGTTCTTTTCTAATGATGCGAAGTTTACTCATCAAAGATCAGTTTAAACTTCAGGGATGTTTTTTGATTATGCACTGGTTCCATATTCGTAGTTACTTCCCTTTATTGAGACCACTATGGACCAGTGCTTTGCTAAGAGAAGAACTGTGTAGATTTGTATGTTTATATTAACATACCATTCTACTCTAAAATACTGATTCAAAAAAATAGAATTGTTTTGCACTGAGATGTAATGACTCTTACTTGACATTGGTGTGAAACTGTTAAAGTTTTTAGTGGTCAAAAGAAAATGACTGTTGGTTTGAAATATAATGTAAAAGAGATTTGTCCTTTGGAGTGGTTGTATTTCTTTGGCTTGGAAAAATTATTGTATATTTAGCGGAACTGTATGATTTACTTGGAAAATGAAATGTTTGGCGAGGTTTGTATCGCTTGTTTGATTGTTTTGGTGTGGGGTTTTTTGTTTTTGTTTTATTTTTTGTTTTTCAATAAACAGGCAGAAGATATAGCTCACAAATTCTTATGCCTGATTGATAAGGGTGTATTGAATGTACCAGATGTAACTCAAGAATTGCAATAACTGTAGACAGTGCCATTCGATTTTGGATTTCCTTTGATCAAGTGAATTTTTCATTCCTTGAGGCGTGTACTTTTACGTTGTTATGTTCTTATGAACTTCAACGGGAAACATCTGGTTCAGCATGAGTCGTCAGTTGAAAAAGCAAATTGTGGATGAGAGACAGCCCATTGCATGTGATTGTTCAAGAGTGCTGTCCAAGGAGAGTGCTGGTTCTAGGGAGCTGTCAGCTTGCATGTTGTCTGTATAGAATGAATGGGTAGTTTATTGATTACCACATATACTGTTGGCTATTTTTTCTGTACTGAAGTTGTGTACCACATTCTAGTCATCCAGCATAATCCCGTCTTCACATCTGTTTCACTTCTTTCCACCACTTCGGCTCCTAACTTCCCGTCATTCATCCCATCCCCGTCCCTTCCCAAGCGAAAGAAGTTCAACAACAGCGAATTTATTGTTCTTCGTCTGATCGGAAAGTGTGTGCCCTTGGTCTGTCAGAGCCCCAGCTGATTATGAGGTTTGTCAGGAGGGATTTGTGTTCTTATCAGTTTTATCATTTTAAGCTCTTACCTCATGTCAGTGCTAGACTACCATTTGTCATTTTTAAGTGTAGTGATAGCTCCTTTTTTCAATCCTGTCAATGATTTGCACATCAGCTTGTCATCAAAGATGTACATTCAAGATTCTTTACTCTGCAATCTCTGGCAAATGTACTTTGCTTCATGTAATTCAGAACCTCTGTTTTGTTTTGATTAATTTTCAAGTTCTCTTCTTAATAAAATTTTGTCCTAATATTATGAATTACTCACTATATTTTTGGATTAGTTAATTGAAATACTAGATGTGTGTAGTGTGTATTCACACATAATGAAATCGTTACATGTTGGGGATGCTGAACAATTTATGTTTATTTTAAAGGCCTACCACAGTGTTATTGTCAGCACTGAATTCATGTGCATGTACGTTGAGGTTAAATATCCCCCCCCCCCCAAAAGAAGGAATTGCTGAAGTAGTGTGTTTCATCTGATTCTGTCCAAGTTGAAGATGTTATGAGGTAATTGGATGTTTAGCATGAGAACTATTACTGGAGAGATTGGAAACATAACAAAGTTAATGTACATATCGCAGCTGTTAATATATTGCCTGTCAGTCGACAGTCTCATTTGCATTTCTCGTTTTGAAGCCTCAGATTCTCTTTAACTTTGCGTTGTGACAATGTGAATGATTTTCTCTGTAATATGATATAATTATTTTGCTCATTTTAAGTCTGCAGCCTGTGTTCTTTGCTTATCTTCTTGTATACAATTTTTATGTTTTTGTTTCTGGGATAGGACTTGGGAGTAGAAATCTTCAAAGAAGTCTTTAAGTCTCAAGATTGCTAAAGATGTTTTTAATCAAATCCAATTAGATCAGACACCACAAGAATTTAAAAGTACAATAGATTGAACATTTGATTGTTGCCATGAATGTGTGTTAACCTCATGAGGAAATATTTACAAATCTGGCATGTTTTTTAAAATTCTGCATTATATACTGATCAACAAATAGATTTAAGCTGTGGTGTTAATATAAAATTACAGTTACATTTCTGTTGATGTCTTAATATTTAAACGTAGAAGAAGAAAACATTCAAGTGTCAGACCTTTCCTAACGTATCTTTGAACTATAAGGCAAAAAAAGCTAGATACTTTGAATGTTAGGTCGTGTGATTATGTTTAGAGAGAATAGGAAAATTTGTACTCTTTTATAAGAAACATATACATTTCACAAGCGATCTCAATATTTTACATGCAGATCAGAGTTGTGAATGTAGATACCTGGCATTAGATGTATTTCATTTTTGTCTCTTTGCTAGCTTGGCTGCAGTGTACTTGCAAAATGCATGTCAGCATGTCTGTTCTATCACCTATTGTCACAACTCAGACGCTATAATTTTCTGTGCTTTATTGTAAAGTGTGTGATTTTTAGAGATTTTAGTTTGTGTTTTGTCAGATTTTAATGTAAATGTTTTTGTTTGGACATTCTTTTTTTTTTCTTTTTGCTTGGGGACACAGAATTTAAAAGTAATAGTAAGAAATCATTCTTTGATATCGATCTGATTTCTTTTAGTATTTATGCCTGATTCATTATATCAGTCTGGTTTCTTTCAGTATTTATGCCTGATTCAGTTCACGCATGTGTGATTGTTTACATACAATGTTCACTTTCATCTCAGAAAGTTTCTGTTTTTTAGATGTTTAAATGTGTGCCTTTTTGCCAGTGGTACAGATCGGAAGACTTCTCAGTACTACTAAAAGACATGATACTGGAATGATTTTTATAGTATCACTATTAGTTCATGCCAGTGTCTCACAGTGTGTGGCATTTGGTGTGTGATGTGGTATTCTTCAGCTTCATTCTATGCTGTTTTCTCTGTCTTTACCATCACTGCAAATATTCGAGTTACGTAACTACTGTAAGTAATGAAGTGCATGCAGAACTATAGCAAGCCAGTGTTGCATTTTGCCATATTTTATTTCTTTTAAAGGGGAACATTTTTGTTGGTTTGTAATAGCCTGTTATAAATCTTATTTGACTTCATAGATCTTCTTACTTGTGTAGACTGAAAGTCAAGTGAGCTGACAGTGGACGCATAGCAGCTGACCATCATCATATTTTGTCTTTTTGTAACTGCGGTGGGTGGACCAGTTTTATAGCCGGAAGGTGCTTTGGCATTCTAATTGTGTTTGATTCGCAAAGAAGATGTCAGTGATGAGTATTGTCGAGACGGCTTTTCATGTAGCAAATCACTGGGATGAACTTCTGCAGAGGAAGACAAACATGAAGAGGATTGCCAATCCTCACTCTAGCTAGCATCATGAACTGTGCCTGATTTTCTGATTATGCAGTTTTGCTGATTTCAGTCTGATTTGAAATTGTCAGGAACAGCGATTGAACTGCCAGTGCGGAAAGTAAAAAGAAGCTGAATAAGTCTGTCATGTCTTTTCAGAGCCACAGCCATGAATAAATCTGATCCATCAGTATGAGTCAGATAGATCTGTGATCATTGCAAAATATTGAGTTGTCTGTGTTTGGTCACCGACAGTGGTCACTGGAACATGAACAGCGTCAAAGAAAACACACTGTTTTTTAGCAACAAGAGTGCTGCAGACACAAAGCCACTTAAGTGTCAAAACTATGTAAGAACAGATCAGCTTAAAGTTTGTTCAAAAATATATCCTCAGCAAATAAAGTTCTTGCTAAGTACCACAGTGCGGTACATAATGTGAAGGCTGGCTCTGTCTTTGAAGCTTTAGAAGATAAGGTAATATTTGTTTTCAGCTTTGAATAGAAAGAATGGTGCTTAACTGATAAATGGGGCAGTAGTATCAGAGAAGAGCAGTTGTTTTGATTTTAGTACTATATATGTGAAGGGTTTTTTTTTGTTCTTAACATAGTCCGTAACAAAAGGTAAACTTTTTGATAATTGGTTGAAGGGAGCAAAATGTTATTGTATATTTTTCATCATTGCTATCATTTCCTTTTTTTTTTTTTTTTCTTCATTTTTCAAGATCATTTTGGCAGTGGTTTTGGGTCTGTGGCTGTTTAAGGTGTCAGGTTTGGTTTGATTTTCGTACATACATCATATTATGATTTCAAGATCTGCTGGACTCATCTACATTAAAACATTTAAACACACCATTTGTCAAAAGTGGCACAGTTTGAGGAGTAGATGCCGAAAAGAGGTGTTGGTTAGTAGCAGTGTGAATGAGGGAGAAAAAAACTGAGAAGAAAAAGTTTTGCACATGTTGTATGTTATGGAAGTGGGAAATCGCTGGTTAAATACTAGTTTGTTGTCTCTTGCAGGCTGGCGTAAAGCATTTTCCTGAGAAGTTGATGGTTTTGTGATAGAGAGCAACTCCGATGTTGGAGACTGTTGATGTAGACGATTCATTTATATAGATGATGTATAATCGGTGGCAAGCGTGATGAGAAAAAAGGTTAGTTTCTGGTGTAGAGATGTGTGGCATGATATTGTGTGCACATATTGTAGGTTAGTTCCATGTCAGCGATGGATAAAGTGCAGCGCCCTGTATTAATCTGCACTGTTTGTTGTTTTTCAAGATATACTCTGAAATTGTGTGCATCTAATTATGCTTCGTTTGGTGTAAATAGTCATTAGCATCTTGTGTGTGTGTGTATCATTTTGTCGGTTTTATTTTGCTCACTTTCTCTTGCCACCCACTATTGCCTTTTGTTTGTCAAGTAATTAATCAAGCTTGTTTTTATTTATAGCTTTCTTCTTATTCTCTTTTTTTTTTTAATTGATTGTTTATCAATCTGTCAGACTACAAACAAGTTCATGATTGAAGAGAGATCTGTTTTATTGACTAAAAATCAATAAATCATAGTAATTATGTAGTTCTGTAAAGGCCAAATGTGCTGAAACTATACACATATTAAAAGGGGAAAAAAAAGAAGACTTATTAACATGTAGTTCTTGTTTAGGTGTTTTTTTTTATTTGTGTGAAAAAGATCTGGCGGAACTTTCATGATGAAAAGCTCCAGTCTTTGTTTCAGCTAACATTCCCTCTTACATTAAATTGCCATTGCTAAATATTTCCTGGTTATGTGGATTGTAATACACATTTTTGATAATGGTTACATTTACTCTTGCTTTTCTAAACAGGTGTTTGAAAAATAGATGAGTGCTATTTCTTGGGATGAGGGGAGAAAAAGGTTTGAAATAAATCTGGAGAAAATTCAGGTTTCTTGTCTGTAGTTTCTCATCCTAGCTACGTAGTAAGATGATGTTAATGAGCATGAGAAATGGTTCTGAAAAGAATTGCATGTTTACATGATTTATGCTTGTCAGGTTTGTGTGTGTGTGTGTGTGTGTGTGTGTGTGTGTGTGTGTGTGTGAGAGAGAGAGAGTGAGTGAGAATATTGGCATTTTTAAATCATCTCCAGTGATATGAAAAGGAGAGTCTCCATTCCAGCTTTTTTCTTCTCATTCTTCTTGATTTGTCATGAAATTTGCTTGCAAAAATACAACTTGAATATAAGTTGAATCAGTCATTGTATTCATTTTCACCTGTGTATCACTATCAGATTCATCAGGATTCAGTTGTTGGTTGGGTATGTTTATAATGCATAATTGCTGATGTTAATAATTCTGAAAAAAAATAAAAGATATGTAATGTATTGATTTATTAACACTTTAACTTTAAATAACCATTCCGCTCGTCTCTTTTCTGTCTTTCCTTCACTTTGTACACACATGTTCACAAGCATATATATAAACCCTCTCTCTCTCTCTCTCTCTCTCTCTCTCTCTCTCTCTCTTAAAATCTGTCCTGCCATGTTTTGTCCCATACCATCATCCATGTTATCTTGATCTATGAGACTAAATAAAGAAGAAAGCAGGTTCAGGAGATAGGGAGTTTCATAAATTGATAAGATGATGTAGTAGTCTTGTGAGGTTGTTGCTGCTGCTGTTAACAACTGATGTTCATCATCATTAGAAGTATAGTAAAATGATGAATTTGTCATAACATTAAATTTGACAACAGTTCAAGAAGTCATCTCCACCCCTACCCCCATCTCTCTCTCTCTCTCTTTTACACACACACGCTCTCTCTCTCTTTCTCTCTCGCAACACATACGCATGCACACACACACACACACACACACACACAAAGCATGTGTATATTTCATAACAGCAATGTTCACCCTCTTGACAGCATTGATCTAATTCTTTTGTTTTCTCTTCTTTGACAATTTCATCTTAACATTCTTTTTCTTTTTCTTTCTCTTCGTTGATCAAAATTATTTTCCATTTCCAATTGGAGTCATCATTCTACAGTCCCCTCCCCTCCCCCACCCCCACCCGCTCTCCAGATGGGGAATGCATTTACTCTCGACTGACATTTTCACACTGATGCAAGTGTTCATTATCAGTGATGATTTCTTCAGCCAAGGGGCAGGAATCCCTTGACATTCACTGACCTAAGTTATTTGTGTGCAATGCTGTAGGTAGGTGGAGGTTCATATGCTCATAGCTGCAGAGTATGCACTGTAGATTGCAACAGTTGTGTTGTGCTCTTTCGTCATTACCTCTTGCTGTTGTCAATATTTCATAGTGATGAACCCAGCAAAAAGCTTTCACTGCCTGGTGTTGTGGGTGTGTGTGTGTGTGTGTGTGTGTGTATTTTGTGGTATGGATGGACTGTTGGAGGCTGTCAGCACTACTTTCAAAAAAACATCTTAATTATACATTCTTTTGTGTGCGTGTTTCTCTCTCTCTGTCTGTCCCCCCTCTCTCTCTCTCTCTCTCTCTCTCTTTCTCCCTCTCTCTGTCTTTCACTCTCACTCACACATGTATAAAACACATGCATATATGTAAATTCACGCACACATGCACTTTGAAAGTATTCACATATGCACATGTGTGGTGCGAGCGCATGCACAGGCACGCACACGCACACACACACACACACACATAGAGAAACACATTGAACAACAGGAAATTCAAATCGCATGCACACACACAAATTGAACAACAAAAAATGTAAATCACTTATTACATGTGCAAAACATGTTTCATGCACTTTCTTGTGTTCTGCAAGACTCTTTCAACATGAAATGCTGTTTGCAACCCCAATAGGGGTAACACATAAGTACAGACTAACTTTTCCTCACGCTCTGATAGTTTATGACTCCTTTGGTGAGTCGGCTGAGGTAGTATACATGCTTGCAGATCTTCAGCTCTCCTGGAAAGTACATTTTGTAAATCAACAAAAAACGAAGTTACCTTAGATCATATTTCCCATTCACACTCTGCCTGTAAGTTCAATTCAAAGTATTGGATGATAGTATATTCTTGGGGATTGTTTATGTGACAGTGAGCAGGGTTAAGATATGGATAAACAGTTTGAAGAAGTGGGGAGGGAAGAGGCTGTCATCTAGCTCCGTAGGGAGTCTTCATTCTAGACCTCCAGTGAGGGGTTAGCAGTCTGCAAAGCAGTAGGGCAGTGCCTTTTCTGATTGGTTGGATGCTGATAGCTCTCTGGGCTACAGGTTCTGAGACTGCAACAGAACAATCCCGTATGGAGCAATGTATGGGGCAATGGTTTGAGAATTATGTAACTGAAAGAATGGCAAAACTTAGAACAGCTGAAGAGAAAAGAAAAGGATATGAATAAACACTGTTAGCCCTCATGTACTGCTCTCCTCTCTTCTCTAGAAGATGCATCAATTACAAGACTTGCTTTCTTTTGGCATAGGATGAAAGAAACCTTGCACAGAAATGTTCACATTAATTAGCATTTATCATTTATGCAGATAAATGTGCACCTGTATTTACAAGCCTAACTATGAAGTACACATGCACGCGTTGTACAAGCCTGTTGCAGTGGTCTCTATGATCCAGGAGATGACCAGGAGAGAAAAAAAAGTTCACCATAAATATCCTCGACAAACTCAAGTTTTGACCCCAAGAATGTTCGACAGTTGGCATGCATGACATGACATGGCATGTAGAGATGTACACAGACTTAGGGAGATGTCCTTCGGTAACATCCACATTATCTCTTTGTCCAAAGCGTTGAACACGTTTTCGTCGTGCACGTCCGTAAAGTTGATGCAGAGGGGGGAGATGCACCCCAGTGACTTCTGCAATGACTAGTAACGTGGCAATATGGTCAGCATGGGGCCTGTTCCTGCGGAAACCTGCTTACTATCACAGAGCTTGGAGTTTGCTGCCGGCTGTATCATTCCGTGCGATAGGACTCCGTTCAGGACTTCACCTGTGGACCATCATAATTATGCAGGTGGGATGGGTGACATGGAAGTGGAACACACACACACACGCAAACTGGTGTTGCGTTTAGACATCATGCCACCCCCCCCCCCCCCCCCCCGCCTTCCCCCCCCCCATCCCCCACCTCTCTCCCCCTAAGATAGAATGTGGCTACCTTGATGGTGGGATTAAAAACGGTTGCATTCGCAAAAACCGTACAAATGGTGAAACTCGGAATTCTAGGCCAGAAACGAGGAAAGAAAGGAAAGGGCTTTGCCGGGCACACGTTGGAGCATAAGATTTCTATTGCTGCTGTGGTCCCTAAGGTTCCCCTTCTTCAGCAGCTTACTGAAGATTCCTTCCTTCCACATCCGGCATTTGACCCTCTTCCAAATCACCCTGGAGAAATTGTGTAACATGTCAACAGCCATACCTGCATCAGCTTTGGTGCTCCTGTTGGAATCTCGTCTAGTCCTGTGGCTTTCCTGTTCTTCAGAGTCATCTGGGCTTTCTTTATCTCTTCCTCGGTTTGTCGTATTTGATTGGCAGTATTGTCTCTATACCATCTGGAATGACAGAAACATCACAATCAGTTCCAACATCAGACTAATGCGGTCCCTTGTCATTGTCATATTTCTCTCTGCCTGTGAGACGTGGAATCTGACCGCTGAACTTGAGAAAATGATTCAGGCATTAGAGATGAGATGCTTCCGCAAGATCCTTGACATCTCATACAAAGACCACATAAGCAACTTGGAGGTCCAGACCAGAGTAAGGCAAGCCACTAGACCATACGAAGACCTGTTGTCCACAGTGAAAAGAAGGAAAATCAGATGGTATGGTCATATATCAAGATCGACAGGACTTGCCAAAACCATTTTACAAGGAACAGTGTGAGAAGGCTGAAGGAGAGGAAGACGGAGACAGAGATGGGAGGACAACATCAGTGAATGGACTGGCCTCACACTCAGCAACTGTCTGAGAGCGTCTGAGAATCAGGAGGAGTGGGGGAAGCTGGTTGCAAACTCTTCTGTGGCGCCCCAACGGTCTTCAAGACTCCAAGATGGTTGACAGGTAATTGTCTCTACTGGTAGGATGTGTACGGTGGCGTTTCAGTGCCGATGAGTTCAGTAGCTTCCTAAACTCCTCCGCACATCTCTTCAGCTACTACTCTGTCGTTGTGCATGGGTTTCCCCGTTTATCTTTTAATGCTCATGTCTGCAAACTGTGTCTGTTTGTTTGTCACCGTATCAATCTCTTTAAGTTTTCCCTGCTCAACAGCTTTCTCCGCCTGTTCGGCCAAGTCATCAGTGTGGTCCCTCGTATCCTGGGTAACGTTCTTCTTCACTGCTCTGTTGGCAGCAACGTGCTCTTCTGCGCTGTCTCTTTGGACGGTCATAGTCTGCTCGCGTTTGGCGTCATTTTCCTCATTGTCGTCATTTCCTGAGTTTCTGGGTGTAGGCTATTCATGGAGATCAAGTCTGTGGGCTGTTATGTTCTTGCTCAGGACCACTGACTTCCCAAGTGCCGTGCCTGATCTGCTTGGGTGTGTGGCACCATCGCTTATACAAACAAGTCTAGTCATATGTGAATACACATTCCACAACATCATGCATGCGTTTATATTTTATGCATCCACACATTTGCACTGTTCATATTTCATGCATCCTCACAGCTGCACACACAACAATACACACACCCATATAGACTCTATTGCTCCCTGTGAAAAGATGTTAAACGAAAACTCTCTTCTCTCTCTCTCTCTCTCTCTCTCTCTTTGTGTTGTGTGTGTGTGTGTGTGTGTGTGTGTGTGTGTGTGTGTGTGTGTGTGACAGTATCATCATTGTAGGCCTAACTAAACTACTCGTGACTATTGGGGGTCTCTTGCCAATGCCTGGGTTTGGACAACAATTTATTTTGTCGGTCTGTTCATTCTTGTCACTTCTTTCTCTGTCACCTTAGTTCCATTCACAGCACCCTGATGGGCTCTCTGGTCATTCTATCTTGTACCATTGTGTCCAGTTTCTTTGACATTTGTGAGTCCACGGCTCGTCACCTCGAAATACACTGTCAGCCAACGATGATTTTAGATGCACTGTGTCACTGGTCAACACACACACACACACACACACAAAATCTGAGGACTCGTCCTTTCAAAGACCATTCATGCGTATAAAACTGTGGGGAGACAGCGGAGGGATGGGAAACCTGAGATTAATGGCCAGGCAAAGTCGCCCGTCAGGAAAGGACACATGAGACAGACGATGAACAGACTGACGTCATCAGCATTCGCTGACATTCACCTACCACACCCATCTCTCTCTCTCTCTCTCCTCTCTCTCTCTCTCTCTCTCTCTCTCTCTCTTCATTACAGTTTCATGAAAGCTTTTCACGAGACCTGCAGTTGAAATCTAGAACAGTTGACAGTAATTAGTTACGACCCAGGGACCTGGAACCATTAACAGAATTTTGAACAGCTTAGTAAAGAATTACAGAACAATTTCAGTTTGGTACCCTTTCAGCTTTACTCATACATAGCTCATACTGACTCCCACGAATGCAACCACACTCACGCACATCACTCTCTCACAGTCCCATAGAAGGCAGTTCCCAGGAAGGTATGAATGTCGACACGTTGCTTTCTTGCCCACAGCAGAATAGACCTGACCGTCCTATAGAACAAACGTTGATAGTGTTCGATACTGAGCCTGTTGTGATTCAACCCTTGCTGGACCCACCCAGATGTCTACCAACTGAATTCTGTCTGTAGTGGCGCTAGAGTGAGTAACGGTGTCTGGAGAGAGAGAGCCAAGACTTCCACAACACTGTACTAAGTATCAGACCCACTCCACATTACCCCGATCTGCGCTTCAGGCAGAAACACCACGCAGTGTTGGTGTCTTTCATTTCAATTCAGACTGACTACTTGTATTTTTATAAGTTTGTGGTCCGAAAGATATGATTTAGGGTATAAAACGTGATGGACATTTTAGTCTTTCGTTATATTACAGGGCATTTTACATCGTAAAGTGACGAAGGCCTTCATCTCAAGCTTTTATGTTATTACCGCGCATTGCACTAAAGTATGTCTGGAAGATACAATTCATTGATTGACGCAGGCCCACATCTCAGACTTTCTTCTTATATCAGAACATTTGACTAAAAGTATGTCCAGAAGATATGAAATTTGAACTGACGTGGCCTGCATCTGATTAACATATGCCCAAAAGATTTAATTCATGAACTACATCACAGGCTTACGTTTATGAGAGGGCGCTATACTAACCAGTATGCCCAAAGTGTGTTATGGTGAACTGACCTATGCCCAGATTTTAGGCTTCCAGTTACTTATTACTAGGCAATATCCTATTAAAGGATGTCCGAAAGATGCAATTGATGAGATGACGTAGGACTAGCCTACATCAGAGGCCTTCTCTCTGCTTCAGGGCGTTGTACCAACTGAAGTCTCACAGCCTTCAATCTCTACTTCAGGGCATTGTACCAACTGAAGTCTCACACCCTTCAATCTCAGCCTTTCGCTCTACTTCAGGGCATTGTACCAACTGAAGTCTCACACCCTTCAATCTCAGCCTTTCGTTCTATTTCAGGGCATTGTACCAACTGAAGTCTCACACCCTTCAATCTCAGGCTTTCGTTCTATTTCAGGGCATTGTACCAACTGAAGTCTCACACCCTTCAATCTCAGCCTTTCGTTCTATTTCAGGGCATTGTACCAACTGAAGTATCACACCCTTCAATCTCAGCCTTTCGTTCTATTTCAGGGCATTGTACCAACTGAAGTCTCACACCCTTCAATCTCAGCCTTTCGTTCTACTTCAGGGCATTGTACCAACTGAAGTATCACACCCTTCAATCTCAGCCTTTCGTTCTATTTCAGGGCATTGTACCAACTGAAGTCTCACACCCTTCAATCTCAGGCTTTCGTTCTATTTCAGGGCATTGTACCAACTGAAGTCTCACACCCTTCAATCTCAGCCTTTCGTTCTATTTCAGGCATTGTACCAACTGAAGTATCACACCCTTCAATCTCAGCCTTTCGTTCTATTTCAGGGCATTGTACCAGCTGAAGTCTCACAGCCTTCAATCTCAGCCTTTCGTTCTACTTCAGGGCATTGTACCAACTGAAGTATCACACCCTTCAATCTCGGCCTTTCGTTCTATTTCAGGGCATTGTACCAACTGAAGTCTCACACCTTTCAATCTCAGCTTTCGTTCTATTTCAGGGCATTGTACCAACTGAAGTCTGATAATGACACCCTTCAATCTCAGCCTTTCGTTCTATTTCAGGGCATTGTACCAACTGAAGTCTCACAGCCTTCAATCTCAGCCTTTCGTTCTATTTCAGGGCATTGTACCAACTGAAGTCTCACACCCTTCAATCTCAGCCTTTCGTTCTACTTCAGGGCATTGTACCAACTGAAGTATCACACCCTTCAATCTCAGCCTTTCGTTCTATTTCAGGCATTGTACCAACTGAAGTCTCACACCCTTCAATCTCAGGCTTTCGTTCTATTTCAGGGCATTGTACCAACTGAAGTCTCACACCCTTCAATCTCAGCCTTTCGTTCTATTTCAGGGCATTGTACCAACTGAAGTATCACACCCTTCAATCTCAGCCTTTCGTTCTATTTCAGGGCATTGTACCAGCTGAAGTCTCACAGCCTTCAATCTCAGCCTTTCGTTCTACTTCAGGGCATTGTACCAACTGAAGTATCACACCCTTCAATCTCGGCCTTTCGTTCTATTTCAGGGCATTGTACCAACTGAAGTCTCACACCTTTCAATCTCAGGCTTTCGTTCTATTTCAGGGCATTGTACCAACTGAAGTCTGATAATGACACCCTTCAATCTCAGCCTTTCGTTCTATTTCAGGGCATTGTACCAACTGAAGTCTCACAGCCTTCAATCTCGGCCTTTCGTTCTATTTCAGGGCATTGTACCAACTGAAGTCTCACACCCTTCAATCTCAGGCTTTCGTTCTACTTCAGGGCATTGTACCAACTGAAGTCTCACACCCTTCAATCTCGGCCTTTCGTTCTATTTCAGGGCATTGTACCAACTGAAGTCTCACACCCTTCAATCTCAGGCTTTCGTTCTATTTCAGGGCATTGTACGAATTGAAATCTGTCCGTGAAAGATGCGGTTTATAAAATGACGAAGGCCCACAACGCAGGATTTGTTGTTGTTGTTGTTGTTGTTTGTTTGTTTGTAATTGTACCAATTAAGGAATGTCTGGGGGAAAAAACAGTTAATAAACTGATGCAGGCCTGCATTTCGGACTTTCCTGTTATTACAGGGCTTTGAACCAATATCAAACAATGAATTTCAAAATTGTGGTAGTAGTTTTCAATCACACAAACGATTAAAAAGAAAAGAAAAGAAAAGAAAAAAACAGAAAAAAGAAGGGGGTTAAGGGGGGGGGGGGGGGGGGGGGGGGGGGGAGAGAAAAAGAAAAAGAAAAAAAAACCTACCTCAGGCACCTGTGGATTTGACCTCCAAGACAAATAACAATGGATATGACCTCCTCATAGTTGCTTGCGGGGTGACACGGGAGAACGAAGGGGAGGAAGGAGTGGTCTGATGGGGGGGGGGGGGGGTAAGTGTGTAGGTGACCCATTTCACCTCAGCTCTCATGAAGGGAGACCAAAGAGTTACACCCCACGAAGGACAAAACTGGGGTGAGACCTGGCGGGAATCCGTTGGGAGTAGAGTACTCCTGAAAGACATTGAAGATAATGACAGGAACACTACTGTATCACTTCAGCTGTCTGACAGCGTCTGACGTTGTCTGTGTGTCAATTTCAACTGCTGTTCGAGGCTGACAGAGGAGATCGACCACAGAGGAATACATAATGGGTAGTGGTGTGTGTGTGTGTGTGGGAGAGAGAGAGAGAGAGAGGGGGGGGGGGCAGATAGTGTGTGTGTGTGTGTGGTATCGAGATTGACCTCCGTTTAGGATTTGAATGATAGATTTGAACAGCACAAATATGTTCCCTGTCCTTAACACCATTGGGGATAAGACCTCTCTCTCTCTCTCTCTCCTCTCTCTCTCTCTCTCTCTCTCTCTCTCTTCAATGGCATGCATCAATCAGTTTGGTATAGGGCTTTGGCGCATACCCGCGTAAGTAAACACACTTTCAACTGAGACTGAGTAAACACACACACACACACACACTCTCTCTCTCTCTTGCTACGGAGTAAACTCTCTCTCTCCTCTCTCTCTCTCTCTCTCTCTCTGCTTTCCGTTGATTCTATGTGTGTATAATTATGTAGGTTGTATAAATACTCATATGTCGCGGGAGAAAGGGGGGGGGGGGGGAGGAGGGAGGCTGTCTCAATCCATAAAAAGTGTATACAGATCTGTACCTGCTTGGCCGAGATGTAAATCAGGGAAGATTGTTGAAGAGAAGGCAATGCACAACTGGTGTCCTTTATTGTAAATTGCCTTTGCGATCTTGTCAGCGTAGCTGTAGTTAGTGTCATTTGCATTTTTATTAGCTGTTTCTAATTAGGCATAGTACGGACGGACTGACATCTCTTTCTCCCTCTCTCTCTCTCTCTCTCTCTCTCTCTCTCTCTCTCTCCTCTCCTCTCTCTTTCCATTTGCCATGGTCGCCCTCTCCCTTCTCCCCCCTCCCCCCTCTCTCTATTTTTGATTGCATATCAGTATGTTACATTGTACCTTTCACCTATGTTCGTGCCGTATCAAAAACGCTTGCATTTTGTGCTTTGCTACTTCTTTCCGTTTCTCATGTTCTCCCTCTTCCTTTCTCCCTCCTTCTACGTTTTTCCCTCTCTCCCTCCCTGCCTCCCTCCCTCCGTCTCCCTCCTCTCCTCTCTCTCTCTCTCTCTCTCTCTCTCTCTCTCTCTCTCTCTCTCTCTCTCTCTCTCTCTTTAAAATTAATTGCATGTCACTATGCTACATTTTACCTTCTACGAATATTCATGCTGTTTCAAAAACAGTTACATTTTGTCCTATGCTACTTCTTCGCAACTCCGTCTTCCTTCCTTGCCCCCCCCCCCCCCCCCCCTCTCTCTCTCTCTCTCTCTCTCTCTCTCTCTCTCTCTTGAATTGCATGTCACTATGTTACATTGCACCTTGTACGTATTTTCATACGCTACACCACATCTGCGTAGTGTGGTCTCAAAACTTAGCGGATGTGGTGTAGCGAATATGGACTAGTCCGCACGCAGTGACGCCTCCTTGATGAAACTGAAACTGAAACTGTACCAAAAAGATTTCATTTTGTGCTTCGCTACTTCTTCCCATTTCTCTCTCTCTCTCTCTCTCTCTCTCTCTCTCTCTCTCTCTCTCTCTCTCCTCTCCTCCTCTCTCTCTCTCTTTCCAAAGTTTGTGTATTCTTTGTCATGCTCATTTTATTGTGTGTTTTCTACGTGCTAACTATTGTCATTGTAGTGTTTTTCTTTGTGGCCATAACCCCTCTCCCTTTCTCCCCCCTCTTCATTTTTTTCTTCATTCCTTTTTCCTTTTCATTGATATTCCATTATCATTGCAAGACCGATTTTTTTGTTTATATATACATTATTTCTCTTCACAGCATATTGTAGTCCATACTCCGGGCAAGTACTGGATGTAAAAAAAGCACATCAGAGTTTATCTACTATCCTCGTGTATAAAGAATTGTTACCCCCCCCCCCTCTCTCTCTCTCTCTCTCTCTCTCTCTCGTTCGGAGGATTTTCTTAACGTTCTTCTAAATACCCCTCCAGTATATTTTTTTTACATGCAATAACTAATACATACAGGTTAAAATTGTTTTTAGCCTTCAACTGTAGGTCTGACATCAGTTACTATTTCCGTCATCACCATCACTATAATTATTATTATCATTATCATTACCATTATTATTATTATCATTATCATTATCGTTATTGTGAATGTTGTTGTTGCCGCTGCTGCTATTATTATTATTATTATTATTACTATAATTGTTGTTGTTGTTATTACTATTATTGTTGTTGTTGATGTCATTGCCGATGATTCGAAGTAAATTGGATTAGGGCCTGCGTATGGACCTTACACAAAGAGGTAGATTAGAACAGGAACAGAACTCAGTGGGTTACATATTAGATGAGATTTTGAAAAGAATTTGGATGACAGTTCTGTGGTTACGTTAGAAGAACTGAAGAAAAATCAATTGGAAGATGTACGCAATAGACATGCTGAAGATATGATTCTTCGATCAAAATTCCAGTGGTTCATGGGAAAGGGAGGCAGTCATTAAATGTTCTCGTAATGTTGAAAAAAGTGTGATAGATCCATATCTTTTCCGAGAAAGATGGGGTGGCATTTTGTTTGTATTAAGAAAACGAATATGAAGTGCGGAAACTCAGTTCTGAGAAACGTCTTACAGTGAACTCCGTATGTGAATCCTGATGTTTGTGTATTTCCATGACACCTCACAACTGTCCTTCGATGAGAAATAACTGCTTGAGCCCCCCCCCCCCCCCCCCACCTCCTCCCTCCTGTCCGATAATAATCCTACCGCTCGATATTCTCCCTGATTGCCTATGGCATGTGTGTTTTTGTGCGCGCGCGCGCGTGGCGTTTTAGCAATGGAATAGGAAAGGTTTCGTTTCGTACCCCCCCCCCCCCCCCCTTCCCCTAGAACAAGAGCTTTTTATTGTGGGCGGGGTAATATTGAGCAGGAAATGTCGAGCATGGAACATTTTGGACACGAGGACTATCGAGCAGACGGAGTAGGGAGCAGCGACAAATGAGCAGAGTAGTGAGCCGGGGGGACGGGGGTTTTGGGGGGGGGGGGGAGAGAGAGATATTCAGCAAGGGGGTATCAAGCTGGGGGAATATTAAACGGGGGAAAGGGTGGGGTTGGGCAGGGTATCAACATACTCTCCTCACCGTAGAGTGGATGTGGACGTTAATCCTAATGTAACTCCGCGATTTGCCGAAATATGTGAACTTCTTCAAACATTGACGATAATCAAGAGCGCCAATCACCTGTTTTGTTTCCTGGTCATTGGAGTTCAATGCAAACCAAGCGGACCCAAGCGGCTGGAAGCAGTACAGCTGGACTGTACCAGGTCCCCCCAGCACAGCTTACATGTGGTGACGTAACCCGTCAGAAAGACATAAGGATGTAACCCGTCAGAAAGACATAAGGGTGTGGCTGGAAAAAAACGAAACTGAAGAACCCCATGTGGGTGTCGCTGACGGCTACTTCCGTCATTTCACTAATATAAAGGTTCACGTGTTAACTCAGTGCACAAATCTGACATCCAATTAATACGGAATTAGTGCAGAACGTATTCGGTAGATCTATCCAAACGGGCGTGAACGTGACAAAACTAAACGAAATTAATAATGCAAAAGGTCAGTGAAGTTATATATACTCCTTTTTTCCCCTTCCTTTTCTTTCTTTTTGTCTTTCTTTCTTTTTTTTCCAAACGAAATTAATGATGCGAAATGTTAGTGAAGCTATATACCTTTTTTCTTTCTTTTTTTTTTCTTTTTTTCTTTTTTTTTTTTTCCTTTCCTTTCTTTATTTCTTTCTTTCTTTTTTTCTGAACGAAATTAAGAATGCAAAAGGTCAGTGAAGCTATATACCCATTTTTTTTTATTTCTTTCTTTCTTTCTTCTCTTTTTGCTTTGTTTCGTTATAAGCGCGTTTCGGTTTGCTTTCGTTCTGTGACAGAACATCGTGGGGACTCCACAATACCGTGTCCTCTTGTTATTCAGCCGAGTCCGGCGAGAGCTCGATTCGTCCTGCGTTTGACCTTCACACACATCTGCCATCAGAAGGTCAGTGGCCAGGAAGCTGGGAGGGAACACCAACACCAGCCAAGCATGACGAGGAGTCGTGAGGGTGGAGGACAAACCTGATGACATTGACACTCTCCGTGTCACGGGAAGAGGGGGGGAGGGGGGGAGGTTGCGGGGGGGGGGGGGGGGTAAGGAAAAAGAGAGGGTGAGAGGGGGAGGGGAGGGGGTAGGAGACGAGGAGAAATAAGTAACAGGGGGTCGGTTGCTCAAGATGAAGACAAGACTCGTGTGTGTGTCTCGCCTTTGTATGCAATAAGCCTTGAATTTTGTTTGCGCCCCTTTCTGATTTTCAACAAGTTTTGTTTGTTTGTTTGTTTTTGATTTTGTTTGTGTTTTTCCCCTGGTATCAACAGTAACGAAGTAAAAACTGGTGCAGTTGTAAATAACAAAGAAAAGAAAAGTGAAAAAACAAGAGAACACATTCACATTCAGAGGACGGAGAAAAGAAGAACCAGTTCAATGCAATAGTAGAGAAATGTAACACATCATACCCACTGAATGTATACTTTTTTATTATTATTATTATTTCAAACCAACATACTCACTTTGTTCTCAATGAACTTCAGTGATTGACAAGTCTTTCAATCACCCTTATCAGCCTAACTCATGCCAATGGTTCATACGCCCAGGCATGGGCAAAGGAAAGTATAAGCTGATATTTCCAGTGCTGATCTAATCACTTAATCGGCAACTGGGTAACTTTCCAGTAGGTGTTTATTGTTGTTTGATTGTTTTTCATCGTGTAATACCAGCAGTGTTCCGAGTTCGTACAGGTCCGGGACTCTGTTACTAACCCCCTTCCCCCAGGTTACGATGACCATATCCCCTGGTACTGTAAGGCTGTTACAAGGTGGTTGGTTATATGACCATATCCCCTGGTACTGTAAGGCTGTTACAAGGTGGTTGGTTATATGATCATATCCCCTGGTACTGTAAGGCGGTTACAAGGTGGTTGGTTATATGACCATATCCCCTGGTACTGTAAGGCGGTTACAAGGTGGTTGGTTATATGACCATATCCCCTGGTACTGTAAGGCGGTTACAAGGTGGTTGGTTATATGACCATATCCCCTGGTACTGTAAGGCGGTTACAAGGTGGTTGGTTATACCATCAGTTAGGACTGCTATCGGTTTTGACTTTTATTTTCATGACTGCTGAACGTGACGTCAAGAAACGATCAGCAAGCCTGTTCCTGGTAAATAGATCAACGTAGTAGAGAGAAAAATGTAGTTATGACTGAATCATGGATATCGCAGCCTAAGGGAAGAATCAATACTTAAATAAAGCATTTAGTGTTTGCGGCGAATGAATCATGGGTATCAGAGCCTAATGAAAGAATCGATACTTAAATAAAGTTAACGGCGAAGAAAATCGAATGAAATAGGCTATTTTGGACTGATATTAACTCATCAGTGGTCAACCTATTGCCTCTTTCATAAGATCAGCATTGCAGGTGTATTGATATTGATCCGATTCCTTCCATTTTCACGCTTCTCAGCAATCTTGACGTGGATTCTCTGCCACTTAGAATTCGACACAGCGAGCAACCGTAGATCAATTTTCAGATCGAGGTTTTTTTTTTAAATTCTCTCTCTCTCTCTCTCTCCTCTCTCTCTCTCTCTCTCTCTCTCTCTCTCTCTCTCTCTCTCTCAACCACCACCACCCTTCACTCCCCACCCCACCACCACCTCCACAGTTGACCTTATTCTACTGCATACCAATCTGTTTTTGCAATATAATTTGTGGACTTAGGTTGACGAAAACTGGGACCTGAAAAGAGAGAGAGAGAGAGAGAGAGAGAGAGAGAGAGAGAGAGAGAGGTAATAGTAAAGTCGTAAGCGGATGGACAAGGAGAACTACATGTACATCACAGATTGTATATCGTCTTCTCCCTCGTACACACCCTACCCCTTCTCCACCTTACTCTCCCACCCGTATTTCCTTTTCTCAGGACAACTCATCTGGAGATGTTCTAGTTCTTTGCACAGTGCTCAGTTTCCAGGCCCTCCCCCCCCC
>CM065714.1:137092491-137169991 GCA_033310375.1 Conus canariensis
TGATAATCAGTAGCAATAATAATGACGAATGTAATGCTTACTAGGATAATAATACTCATCATCATCATCACCATCATCATCATCATTAGTACAACAACTACAACAAGCGCGGGAAAGATGTGAATTGGTAAACATAGAAAGTACGTCACATAGAAATAGTAGTAAGATACCCAATGGATGAACAGACATACAACTCTCCTCCTCCTCCCCCCCCCCCCCCCCCCCCCCCCCCCCCCCCACACACACACACACACACCGCCCCTTCCCCTTCTCACCACACGCGCATTACCATCACCACTCCCATCTCCACACGTACTTGCATGCCTATGATTGCGCACGAGACATTTACATTATTCTCTCCATCCACACTTCCACACTCACGGGCATCAAGAGGCCACAGTTACCATGCTAAGACCCCCATCAATCTGTGATGTACCCCCAATACGTGTTTCTTCCTTGGCATATCACCAAGGCATCACTAACTGTAAATAAATCAACAGATTATAAATGAATAGATCTATCAAACAACACGTAATTGCAATTAAAAGTTCCCTGACATAGCCAACAAAACACCACACACACACACACACACACACACACACACACACACACATGGTTGCACACTGATATACACGCTCACACACGAACGTTTGCGCGGGTGCGTGCATAGACACACCAAAGTGCGTTTGACTTCATATCGCAATGCAACCAACTATCCCTTCAGAGATGTTGTCTTCGGCCGTTCTTGTGTTTCCACATCAGCCTAAAAGACCGTGATGCAAGGTATGAATAAACAAATGAAATCAGTTGCTAAACATGCTTCGGTTGTTGCGTTAAACCACACACACACACACACACACACACACACACACAAAGAAAGATGCACACACGATGCGACCTACTTATTTCGCAAGTGACTGAATACTGAAATCGACCATAGCATTGCGAAATGTATGCCATTGCCAAACGTTGACTTTCCTCTACATGACCTCTGACTCCAACGGGAAGGTGGCGCCACCAGAGCATAGAGAAGAGGGAGGGGGAAAAAAAAAAAAAAGAAAAGCAAGAAAAAGGAAAAGTGTGTGTGTGGCGAAGGTGACCGCAAGCCAGGGAGGAAATAGCGTGAACGCGTGTATACGGCGGTCTTTCCCTTCAGGCACGGCGACGAGCAGGAGCTGCCTCTCGACACTCCCGATCACAATGGGCTCGTATCACGTTGTTGTTGCGGCTGCTTTGCTCCTCGTCTTGGCCGGAGAAGGTAAATCAATGTCACTTGGTGTTCAGTGCGCCACAGCCCATTGACTGTGTTCAGTTCAGTATCGAAGCCCCGCACATGCTCATTGATTGATCGAAATACCCCAGATCGAGCTACACGGTTGTGTTTTAGTGGGTTTGGCAGAAGTACTTTCTGACCGCTTTTTGTGCACTGAGACGGCCCATTTACGAGAGGAAAAAAGAAAAAGAAAAAAAGAGAGTTTGCCGAGAGCGAAAAACAATCACTGTTGAAGATAATTTGTAACAGAATTCTTTGTGTTTATGATGGTACAAAAATGATGTGAGTAAAACAGATGGGACTGTTACATGAAGCGCTCTTGTACGGGTTTTTTTTTTTTTTTTTTTCGCTTTTTTTTTTTTTTTTTTTCCCCCCGATAGTCAAGAAGGCAAGATGTTTCTTCTTTTTCTCATTTTCTACCCACATACCCCGCAGATACAAGAGGTTTCTTTCTAAGATCAAGATTCTGGATTTGTAGTTTGCAGAAACTAATTTGATTACGGAAAAAATATTGAGAATGCTGAGTTAATGCTGATGCATTTAAGCAGAATTTCTTCCAATGTTTATCAGGAAAAAAGTACAGAATGGAGGTACAAAAGAAAATCGTACCCACTGCTCTCAAAATAAGCTTGATTCAGATCTCGTTTTGTCCTACTCTCTTCACTTCAGACATGCTCAGGGACTCCCCCTTCTTTCCCTCCAGCTCTAAAGCAGTTAAGTTTATTAGTTTTTTTCTTTTAAATTGATGTACATAAAAACAGTTCAACTGTAGACTTCCTTTTAACTTTGACAGGACATTATCATCAAATATAATCATTCATAAATACAGATCTATAATATTGTGAGCACTACACTACATAAATGTGATACTTCAGTTCTGTTATTGAAACAAACATAATTTGATGATTTCCAAGTGGTCTGTACTCTTTCAGTGATGAGTTTCAGTTTAAGTAACAGGCAAATGAAGTGAAAATGAGGCTTTACTTTGCATTAGATTAATGTTCATGTAAGATATCCCATCTGCCAGGAAGGAGGTCTGGGAGGGAAGGGGGGGGGGGGGGGGTCTGAGGCTTGGGAGGCAGGAAACAAATTGAAAGCTTTCCTTCAATTTCTTTTAAAAGCTTTCCTTCAAAACCTTCCTTCAAATTCTTTTAACAGTTGTTTGCAACTGGGCAACTTAACTTAGAAAATTAAAAGAGAGGAAAAAGAAATGACTTTTTTTTTTTTAGAAGTCTGAATATATTCAAATGCAATTTTTGTTATGTAGAAATTCAGAAATCTTAAAATCACAATTGATTAAAAAAGAAAATAATTTTTTTGTTGGTAAAAACTTGCAGGAAAAAAAAAGAAACAGACACTAGATCAAATCAGGTTTGGTAAGTGCTTGGGTAAAGAGACTGGTAAGAAATGCCTCCATACTAAGTAACCTAACTCTGCTTTGCATGTGTTCAAAATCATGTTTTTCTTTTTCCTTTTCTTTTGTTTTTGTTTTTTTTAGTAATGTGTAAGGCAGCCAACACAACTTGCTGAGGATTCTTCTGGGCTTAATTTAGAACTAAAGATTTAGATACTAACTTTACACTATTGTTACTGTAACTGGTCACAGTAATCTACTTGAAAAATGATCAAGGGAGGTAATAGCAGGGACTTGTTACACATATCTTTCATACCTAATACAACTTTTGTTTGTATTTATTGTGGTCAGGTGACACTTAAAACATGCATTAACGATCATCTCCATAGATTTTTGCTAGCTATAACTCTCTGCCATATCTTTCCGACATTGTGATTAGGTAGAGTGTGTGAGACTGAGAGGAAAAAAAAGGGGCGGGGGAATGTTGGGGGGGGGGGGGGGGGGGGGTGTACTATTGTCAGCTGGATTGCCTTTTTGAGAAAAAAAAAATCAGAATATTGAGAAAAACAAATATAACATGTTTATCCTCTATTTCTGTTCATGGATTTTGATTACTTTGGGAATTCTGTTAGAATTTTGTCATTGACAACAGGGCTGACTATGAAAACATCTTGGATAAGTACAGAATTTGTCATTGACAACAGGGCTGACTATGAAAACATATTGGATAAGTACTAACCTTCAAAGAGGGGTGGGAGTGATGTGCTTGGAGGGAAGACTTTCTTTCTAACACTCACACACACACACAACACAACAACACACCCCACACACAACACACATGAACACACTCATTTTTAAAGCAATAAAGAAAAAGCCGTATGTTCAGATAAGCTGTATGTTCAGGTTTCCTTTTTTTTTTTTTTTTTTCCTTTCTACTGTGTAAGGCTAGATGAACTAGTAGGATGTACAGGAGAGCACAGTCCTCTGGGCTGCTAGGGTCAAGCTGAACTTTAACATCAATCAGACCTGACCAAAATCGTCTGTATATAACTTTTAATATCTCACACCAAATTATGACTGATTCATGAAACTGTACCTATTTGAATCCCCATTCTCACTTGCACTTTAGTATGAAGTTGAAGATTTGTACTCAGATTTATTACAGAGTAGTGACTGAATGAATACCCCCCTGCTGTATTCTCATCCACCCCCTATCCCCCCCCCCCTCCCCTCCCCTATTTCACCTTCCATATGAGTTTATTTTGCTCACTTGATCTAGCTTGTCAGGATCTGCATTACTCTTGTCTTGCAGGTTAGTACATATCAATTCATCTAAAATGTCTGGTGTTTTTTTTTTGTCCCTTTGAGGTCCATGGGGTATTTCTTGAGAAAGTTACCATGTTGAAAATGGCCAAATCATGCCATGTTAAAGTGAATTCATTGATCCACCCTTTGACAGGATCCTCATGAAAATTTAACGGGTTCATGCTTGAGCCACATTCCTTGTTTCCACTAAATTGAAAAGTGTGTTTTGTCGTTTTTGTGCAATGCTGTGGACAGACAAACAACAGGTGTGGGTGAAAACATTACATCCTTGACGGAGGTCCTCAGTAACTTTGAATTGAAGTGCTAAATAGCGGATGCTAACCATCTGATTGATCACTGTCAGCTTTTTAAAAAGTAATCTTTCTTTGTTTTCAGGTTTTTCTCTGGAATGTATCGAATGCAACTCCTTCACCAAGTCAGAGTGCGATACTGACCCTATGCAGTTCACAATAAAGTGCAATGATACCGCCACTTCATGCAGAAAAATGGAACAGGAAGGTAAAAAACTGAAATAAGTATGAAATTCTTATCGTTGTCAGCATGTGCTGTGTGATGAATGTGGAAAGCACAGGCTCTGTGACTCTTGAATTTAGTTCTGTGCAGTCTTGTCTAACAGTTCTGTCAGATGTCTGTTGATGGTCTAAGTCTTCACCTTCCCTGTTTCCACAATAAAGAAGAAAAAAGAAAAAGAAAAAAGAAAGAAAGCCAGTCAAACAAAACATGAAACAGTGGAGGTGGTGTTAGATTTGAAAGAAGTGTGGTTTTGGTATTACATGTATTGGTTTCTTTCTTCCTGTCTTTATTAAGTTACACTACCTTACCAGCCGCCGTGGCAAAGTGGTCAGCGTCGCGGACTCCCAGCTGGGAGGTCGTGGGTTCGAATCCCATCAGAAGTCATGTGGGTTTTTCTGCCCCGACCGGCTCCTACCCAGAGTTGAGTTGCTGCGGACTCAGTTGGGAAGACTGGGACCACACAGTCGAGTTTCATCCACTTAATGGATGCGTTTCTGAGAGTGTTGCTCAAATTTCCTGACCAACACTGCAGGTGCCTGTATCTCTCGGGCCTGGTTGACGCCGGGATATATTATGAAAGGAAGCGTAGAGTACAGCCCTGTCATGTAGTCTCAGACCGAAATGGAAATCCGTAGCATCATCTTAATCATCCTCATTCTCATCGATCAGCATGAAAAAAAAATGTCTCAAATTCTGTGGCCCTTCATGCCCTGCTCTCATGGTGACCTCAATTTCGATGTCCTCTCCACGTCTGTGGCCTTGGTTTGGTTCCGTCGGGGTCACCGGTATCGCGAGTCCATGGGAGCTGTCGTTGGACGGACGTGGTGGCGCCCTCCGGAGGGAGAGCTCACTCACGCCGGCTCCGCGACTAAGCAATTATTGTCATCAGTAGGGGGCTTAGTAGGTGGTGTCCTGCGTATGTTAGATCAGAACAGGCGCCACTGAACACCACCGAAGTGACTCGGCAGCAGTGCAGTGTCTCCTCCGGTGGGTTGCCTCTTGACGACTTGACATTGACTGCTCCCTGTGGATTGCCGGTGCCGGGGCTGCGGCGGGGCCGACCAGGGCTGTGGCTGTGGACGGGGTGTCGGAATGAGCGGCGTGGGTGCACTGCCTCTGAGGTGGCGCAGAGGTTGGGACAGCAAAAAAAAAAAAAAAAAAAAAAAAAAAAAAAAAGTTACACTACCTTTGTTGAACTACAGTTATTCTTGTTTCTTGCTCTTGTTTCTTGCAGCAAAGTGCCAGCTGCCTTTGTAATTGCTCTTTATGATTACAGTACTGAAGATTTGTTGTTGTCACGTTATTTTTCAGATGAAAGTTTCTGTTTTCATACATTGTGGCAATTATATTTGTAACTGAAAAACGTGAGAAAGGAGCATGGTGTGGGAAAGAGATGAGTTGACACAATGAATAATTTATTATATATATATGCGAGAATATTCTTAGTTAGACCAAATGAAGCTGATGTTTCACAAACTATTGTAAAAATGATTGTTCTTCTTTTTTATTTTATCCAGTGTTACATGACATGAGTAAAACCAATGAAACAACAGATAGTTTCTAGGTAGACACTGAGAAATATGTGCACTCACCATTTGCGCTTTATATTCTAAAAATGTGTTGCATGAGAGTGACTAGTAGATGAATGGGAGAATACACTGTTGATCAAATGTTTCTAGTGGTGAAAAAACTGAGCAGTGGGCAATGGTGAAATGTCACCCATATCCATTACTGGCGTAATGATGATATTCCTATGTTGTGTTACACCACATTCAGCAAAATGTACATGTTATAGAGGTAGAGTCTGCTGCTCACGCACCTGGTTTATTTGGTCCTTTTCTCTTTGCCCATGCCTGTTTTAAGGGCTCCCATGGATGAAAAGCAAAAAGCGCTGACATTCTAGATGGATTCAAGGGGTGTTCCTCCTTCCTGTCTGGCTCCCCAGGCCCTGAAAAATTCTGGAGCCTGAGTTCAAAATAGCGCAGTATGACACAAATTTGAGCAGCGAGTGATGTGTTGCCAAGGTTTCAATCCAACCACAATTAGCACCACTTGTTCATAACAGCTTTTATTGTTTGTTTTTCACTTTGGTGGCTTCTGGCCAATGCTCAGCATCAGAGTGACGTTGTTTTGCCTTCAGGGCATAGGAAATGATGACAGCCCGCCATTACAAAGAAGTTCACAGGAGATTTTGTGACAAGGATCATCTGTTAGCATACCTCAAATACCAGAAGGGCTTTGTGAATTCCACCACCATTTTTCTTCCCCTCATCCCCCTTCCCCCCCTATCAGCACCCCCTGAATTGTTTTTTTTTTTGCAGATATATATATTTTTTTCCACAGTTTCTCATTTTTAGAACTTTACCATTTATTTGAAATGTACACATTCACTTAAAAGTGTTATCCCTGTTTTTTTTTTTTTTTTACCTCTTCCCTCCTGTCCCAGAATTAAAGCAAAACCCTGCTGATAGTAAACCTTACTCCATTGTGTAAAATTATGTGAATATGTGCATAAAACAGTGTCAGTAGTCCATAATTTTTGTCTCTTTTTTTTTCACCAGTATATTATGACGATGATTACCAAGTGAGGACGATCCGTCAGTGTGCCTATGAATCGGGCCCCTTAAAGTGCGTCGAACGTACAGGAACCTACAGATTCAAGGTCTTCTACTGCCACTGTGAAGGAGATAACTGCAATGGGGCTGGATCACTCTCAGTTCCTCTGTTCTTAACTCTGTTGTCTTCAGTTGTTGCCCTTTTGTTAAAATTGTGATTTTTTTGTTTTTGTTTTTTTGTTCGTTAGTTATACCTGTGATTTGTGACTTCTAGCCCTTTGCTTTACCCCGGCCCGGACCCTTTTGTCATTGACTGGAAGTGAAATTAGTCATTCCATTAGTTGCAACCAAAAAACAAGAAAAAAAGAGGGCTGATTCCTTGTCGGTTTAAGTAATGCTTTTAGGTCACATTTCAAAATTTTTATTGTCAAAATACCTTGAATGTTAACTTGCACGGTGGGTAAAGTCATTGTTGTAATTAGCACAAGTGTTGGTGTCCACAATGACAATCTTGAGTGTTCAGTGTTTTTTTTAATATACATTTGTCCTTGTCACACAAGTGGTTATAAAGTTGGGGTTTTTTTTGTATTGTTTTTCTTTTGACTGTGAAGTAAATTTTGATAAATACATAGCTTAAGGACATGAAATTTATTTTCATAGGGCAAGTTATTTGTTCCTCTCCACCAGGTTTCGTTGTCAAGCAGTTCCTACGTTTTTTACGCAATTCTTGTTGATTTATTTTGCTGTGTTATCTTATTTGTTTATACTTGCAATATTTCTTTTTTGTTGTTTATGTAAACCCTTATGGTTCATACATGAAATTTACACAATGAATGATGCCAGCAACCTGCCCCCTTGTTTTCTCCCTTATGCACATGTTGGTCAATGGTAGGATATAGCTTGTAATTATGCAAAACAAGGGTTTATGTGCAAGATGTGAGGGTGGATTGGTCATGAAGAGAAGTTTGAGAAACGTGTCGGGTAAATAGTATTCTATACAGATGGGTGCCCATCTGTGTCCAAGCGAGTCTAGCTTAATACAGTTGCCAATGCGGGAGTGTGAATGATCTGAATGCGAAATTTACAACGCTGTCCAGGTTATGCTTTGCAAGTTTTGACATGCACACATTCATGCCACATTTCCGTTGAAGCATCATGCATATCTCCAGATTTCATTCTGTAACAGATTTTGAAATTATTTAATATTTTACTCCATTATCATCCCCATCCCCCCCCCCCCCCCCCCCCCAACCACCTCCGCATTCATTATCCCCCCTTTTCCAGCCCTATTCTTTTACAAGCATCACACACGCACACACACACACTCTCTCTACTACTACTACTACTACTTTAAGACTGTGGTTTGCTGTTTTATGGACTGGATGTGAATTTTGGTAAAAGTTTTAGAGAATGTGACATAGTTGGTTGGATGAATGTGTTTAGATAAGCAGAAATATATCAGTTTTGATTAAAAAAAAATGTACATCTTTTTTATATATATGCTTTTCCCCCCGATATTTTGTGAATAGATTTGTCTGAATAATCTTTACTTCTAGATTTTTAATTCCATGCTACATAGTTAGGGTCTTAAGACCAAGACAGTTAGGAACATGTAAAGTATATCAGCGGAAAGTTAGCAATGCACATTCTTTTGCAGGATTTTCAAATCAGATGAAAATTGAAAAATAGTCTCGTTGCCTCATCAGAATTGAAAATAAATTCTCAGAAGGGAATTGAGTAACTTGATCGAGTATGTCATTGATGTGCATGATGGGAATGCAGTGTGGTATGTATGTTGGCACTCTATCCTGTAAAAGCTTAGAATTCCAAAAATTCTGTGGGTGCTCTTGTTTTAGACTACATTTCCATGAATAGCTCCATTCTCCACCATTCCTTGTCTAACACCCACATACTCTAGTTGTTTTGAGAAAATCATGGTATCATGTGGGGAGTTCTGAAGCTCATACAAAGTGAAATTAAGAGTTGTCCTCTTGTTGTGAACCAGGAGCCAATAGATGATGGTAAGCAGTTGGAACCAACAGCTCTACCAAAAAAATATTTTACTTTTGTTACTCGTTTTTTTTAAAGGTATTTGAAATACCTCTGCCGTTATCATGGACAAGCAAATTGCAAAACATGATACATTTTGACCTCTTAGGTCTTCTTCAGGCAAGATAAACAACACTCTGGACAACGAAAAGAACAAGCAATCACTTATCTTGCCATATTCGGGGCAAAATGGGGCGTTTTGTAACTTGGTTTCTATAAAGTTGAAAAAGTATATTTCTCTGTGATTTGGGGAAACTATTGGTCAAGGTGGGTGGGTGTGCTCTCAGTTTACCTTTGGTGCCTCACGCCATGTCCTTGGAAATCCGGGCCATTGCATTGGCAACTATTTTGAGCAGTGTACTTCTACCTGAATTTCCACAGCTGTTTTATGCATAATAGTAACACATAGCCAATACAATAGAACATTTTGAAACATTTGCTGCAACATTTGGTGTCATGATGCAAGTTTTTTAATCAGATTTTCTAATGATATGGTGATATTTTAGAAACTTCACATCAGTAACTTCACCTTCATTTGTCTCCTACATGCTGTCCAAATGTTATATTTCTCTCCCACCTAATCCCTAACCCCCCCACCCCACCCCCAACACACACAATTATCTTTCCATTCACCTTTGTTACGGCTATCAACACTGGCACCCTCCGCATTTATTTAACTTGATCAGCATTGGTCATGGTTGACTGCATGCATTTTTCTTTCTTTCTCCATCGTTCTACACTGCATGAGAGGATGGGGAACAATCTTTCTCTAACCTTTCTCTGGTTTGTAATATTGGTTGAATGTCTTTTCTGAACCCCCAAATCCTGTGTATGACCATCTTTTTCCATTAAAATTCCTCACATTTTAGACCCCAGATCAATGCCACCCTTAGGAATCTAGATTGTGTCCCTCCCTTCTGAAAAATGCAGAAGTAGACCTTTGTGTGTGATTTATATCCATATTTGCAGACAACCCACCATGGACCATGTGAGCGATTTATCAACATTTCCAGCAAAAATGTTGGATGCGCACACATCGGCCCAGTCCAAACAAACCTACTAGTTGAGCAATGTTCTCATGGCTGGTGATGCCTCTTCATAGCAGCACACATGGACTGTTCCCAATGATGTCAGGAATCCCTTTGGAAAAGCATTCCCCGGCAAAATACAGGAGAGAGTGATGCAAACAGCTACTCCACAATCACCACCAACTATCTCCTTTGGGACTTCATGAAGAGAAAAAAAACAGAGGCAGCAGAACAAGCATGAAAGTTCCGCCATCACTAACCCCACTTGCTCAAGTAGCTTCTCAGTATCATGTGTGAAAAAAAAAAGCAGTACTAGAGCAAGACTACTAACAAATCACAAAAATATACACACTTCAGTTTCTTTCCTACGGCTAACGAGGGGTGGGTCCAAAGAGCAAGTGCACCCACACAAACACAGATCCCTTGCTAGAACTTTCCAGGTGAGCTTCTTTCCAACCCTAGTCAAGAAGGAAGAAAATTTTGTTGCCAATACATGGCAGGATCTGACATCAGACAAACTGATACAAGACAGTTTTTAGGGGTGCCTGTTGATCTGATCGACAATTTGCATGGCTCATCATGCCAAAAGTAAAAAGGGGTCATTACGGAAGTTGAACAGGTCCATAAACAGTATCTTTCAATACTATGTTCAAGCTCCAAAACGAAGTGACTGAGGGCGGACAATGAAGCAAAATTTAGAAAGAGAGGGGGTTCGTTACCGCCAAGGACATAGACAAAGAAAGTACAGGACAAAACACAATGCATTTCGATCTCTTACTGGCGGGATAAAAAAAAGGTCATACACACAAAACTCCACTCCCTTTGTTGGTAGACGGGATTAATCCTTGCCTGTCTATACAGGGAGTCTCCGCAGGAGTATCAGCCTGCGTACGCAGAAGAAGACCTCTTGGGTCTTCTTCAGGCAAAAACAAATAACATTTAGGACAGTGAAAACGAAGAAGAAACCACTTATCTTCTCATATTCGGCGCAAGATCAAAATGATACTTTGATCTTGTGCCAAATATCAGAAGTGGTTTCTCATTCTTCGTTTTCACTGTCCTAAATGTTACTTGATTTTGCCTGAAGACCCAAGAGGCTGAAATGCAATGTGTTTTGTCCTGTACTGTGTCTGTCTATGTCCTTGGCGGTAACTAACCCCCTCTCCTTCTAAACTATGTTTTAGGCAAAAGAAAGTTCGCATGCACAAGCGAACTTTACATCTAAAATACCTGGACAAGGCAATGGAAAAGGCACATTTTCAAAGGACTCAATCAAAGTTGCCATATCTCTCATGAAAAATACTCCAGAAATTAGAGATCAAGCTCAAGCTTTAACTACTGTATCACAGCTGAGAGCACAGAGCCTTTTTGGGGGCTGTCAAACTTGTGCAAGAAACAAGTCGCAGTGAATTTACCGAGTTTTTACAGTTGGCCTTCTAGAAACCGATTAGTTTACAAAGCTTTTTTTTCTTTCAAAGCAGTTACAAGCGCATACGTAACAGTATTTGGATTGGTGGATGGATACATTCAATACGAGACAGACAACTGAAATCTTTTACACTGTTTAGTTAATTAGTGCATTGGCTGGGTTTGCAGGCTACGGGCTGAATCGTAATAGTTTCGAGTCCCATCAGTAGCATTTAATTTGTGGCACTGATAAAACATACCCAAATATACATCCCTCCACACCCAAAAAGAGTTTTTGTCAGTCATTGATATTAGCAAGTTCATGGCAATAGTTACTGGGTGGACTTGTTGACCACCTTCCAGGGCATACCCACTCATGCTGGCTTATTAAATAGCTTGTGTTAGATCAGAACAAGCTGAATGCCACCCTCAAGCAGTGCTGTCTCTCCTCTGGTGGCATACCTTGTGATGACCTTAAGTTACTGCTTCATAAAGACACCAGCTGCAAGAGAACAAACCTTTGTGTTGCTAAAATGTGCAGAATGTAATGGTGGAGGAGGGTGCATTCGGGGAAGGTGGAGGAGGGAAGAATCGGAAAATAGGACAGCAAAACTTACAATAAGAGGAAAATAAATACTGAATGAAGTTTTGATACCTGCTAATTTCATTTTTCAGTAATAAGGACCTGGTTGTTAGAATTCATAATGCTCTGTATTATGGGAATACTTTGGTGGAAGTTATTCTTGAAGGGTATTAGCGCAGTGTGTGTGTATGCACACTCACATGTTAGTTTCTGTTATATTAAATGCTTCTAATTATGCTAGTTTGTCAACTGGTATTTTGTGTCATGACATAAGCCCATGGCAAAGATTTTGGACCTAACATGAAGCTGTCTTTTGACTGGTTCTTGTAAGCTTCTCAAGACAAAATTCTGATATGTAACTGGCCTTCCACTACTTCTTTCTTTGGTCAGTCTTGACCAGACGTTGTGCTGCATATTGCTTCCTTGTAAAGGCTGACCATCATGTCATAATCCTTTTCCTTTTCCATGGAACCTGTGATATTTTTGATGCAATGTGGTTTGTTTCATGTGTTCACATATATTGGAAACATTACGGTGCACCTCATCTTGTTAATTATAATTAACAAATGTACAGAAGACCAGCAGTGACACTAAGGAAGGCTGGTTCAAGTCTCAAAACATGATGCCATCCACATCCTCAGCTCCTTGTAGCAGACAAATCTGGAACTGATCACTGTGATTGTTGCAGTTCAGAACTTGTACATCACATGAAATCATTCCTCGGGCTTTCCTCCCTTTCTGGTCACAGTGGAGCCCCCACCCAATTCACATGTGCACCAGACTTCAAATAGAATGGGAAATTTTGTTGTGCGTTCAGATCTGTTCAACCTTATAATTTTGTCATATTTTGTATGATGAATACAGCAAACTTATTCATATATATTATAAATAAAAATAAATGAATGAATAAACAAATATATAAATAAAAAAGATAATCTTAAGACCAAGTTCTCAAGCAGTAACTGCATTTGCAGGATTTAATCATAATGGTGTCAATTCTTGCCAACTCTCACATTCGACCTTGGTGTTGAGAAGTACACCAATAGCAATTTTGGGGGCAAACAGGACTGTGCATTCCAGTGGACTCTTCTAGTTTCTCTAAAATCAGAGAACAATCACAGTGTGTAACATAACATTTGAAAAGGTTTGTGCATCTAAAATAGAGTCTGGAATCAAAATGAAGTAGAACTTCTGTAGGTTGGAGGAGAAGGTGAAAATGTTTGTAGGTCCAAGTATGGGCAAACAAAAGATTGAAACACAGTGCAGCTATGTGGGAAGACTTGATCTCCAAAATCAGCAAGGCATGTTCTGCTTTTTTGTGAATGGTGCTTTGACGGTAATTTTTTTTTCTTGAGGATAATTTTTTTTTCTTTAAGAATTCATGTTGCCAAGCCTGTTTTTTTTTATATATATACATTAAAGAACAAAAATACTTCAGCTGCAAGACTTTGCTTCCCGACTCCAACCAGGGCTCTTGCTCCGAGACTCCACCAAGGACCTTCTGCAGCACCCAGACCCCTGCCTTCACTTTCTTTGTTTTCATTCACTTCAAATCCCATGCCAGATTGTTGGCGACACTGACAATAGCCACTGCCTTGAAACACAGAGATGTGTCTAACATGAGGTCTGATTTCATGTGGCTTGTGCCTATGGATGCAGAATTTTCAAATGAAATGACTGTTAACATTAGAGAGCTCAAACTGATTTTTTAGTTCAAAGAACTATTCAAAGCCATTTATTTTTCACAAAACTTGAACAAATGGAACTTAAAAACAGTACGCAGTCGCAGCTTCCCAAGGGGGCATAATTAGTATGCCTATGAAATCTGCACATTTTTCACAAATTCAGTTCTTCAGTCTCAAAACTACTTGATACGAAGTCCATTATGCTTCCTCTGATAATCTTGTTTTTAATCTACAATCTATCAAGAACCCAATATGAAAGATGAGGACACTTTGCCAATGTATTCTGCAGAAAGATAGGTGCTTGCTCATTCTGACCTCCCGCCAATGCTTTCCTTCTTCCTGTCTCTTATTCTTTACATTTTTATTCTGAGGGAGCAAAAAATGTCTGTGGAGAAAAAGGGCTGCACTGCCCTCCCAACTGAACATATTTGCATTCCACTCTTGCACGCATGCATGCCAAAGAACGTTGATAAAGACTCACTCCAAGTGGAAACCTTACGTGTGCAACATCCCATTAATCACAAGAAAACATTACAAATCACATATGAAAAGTTGGCAATGCTTTTGCATCATCAGTTAACAACCATAAAAAGGAGAAAAAGTGTTCAGAAGCTTAGGTGGGTGGGTGGGGGGAAAGGGAGGAGAGATTCTTGTACATGTTCAACAGACAGTTGCTGCAGCATGTTCACAACATACAATTCAACCTGGGCAGCCAGCTTGGTGAAATGGAACTTCATGAAGATAGGGGAGGGGAGAGAGGCTGATGTCTTACATCATTGTGTGAAATATATACTGTATCAGAAGAAGAAGAAACTGGTACAATTTCCAATTAAAGGTGCAAATATCAAAGATCTGAAAGTGCTTTGAATATCTTGTTTACAAATGTGCGAGACACTGAAGGAAAAAAAAAAGTGGGATGGGCATTGAATAGAAGAGGAAAAAAAATCTCCCACTCCTTTTTTTTCTTAAACAAAGAAAAGGAAAAGTGGGGTGGAGGCAGACAGTGTACTTTAATCAGTAATTATTTTCTTAACTAAACAGCTGAACGTTTATGGGGATCACCACAGTTGAAAGAGAAGCATTCAAAATGGCTAACAATATGAACAGTAACAATAATAGTAAAATATAAAACATTTCCATTGTCCACGTTCAACCAAAACAGCATAGGTATTTACTAAAAACAACATGAATAGACAATCACTCCATCATTCTTTAAATCATCTGAACAATTCACCCAGCACTAGACACAGATATACATTAAAAACAGCAGGTGCAATATATAAGGAAACGTCTCCTTACTCAGAACACTGCAATGCATTCTGATGTGTTATGTAACATACTTACCATAAAAAAAATCAATCACAGCTTAAGAGGTAAGACAGCTGAAAAGAGACCAGGTCAATGACAAGAATTCAAAGAGAAAAAAACAACGCACAAACAAGCCCAGGGGAATCAACATATTTGGGAAAAGGGCATCTAAAGCACATCGATAGCATCCACACCTTGACCATGTAACAGAACATATACCCATATATCAACAAACCACACCTCTCCCTCTCTTAACAACCCAATCTTGTCAATCACCAAATTTGTGAACAGATTAAATTCAACAATGGGATACCACATAGCAGTTTTGCTAAATCATCCCTGAAATAGGTTACCGTTAAAATGTAACATTTGCACGCATGCGTACAGAGATACCAACACATGTGCACAGACACACATAATTCAGAGGATAAGAATGTCATGGAAGGTAAATAATGAATTCTTTTTTTCAATCTTGAGAGAAAATTCTGCAATCAGAGTTCATGTCCTAAGAAGACAGGGAAATTTGAGAACAACTAGCAAGTCACAGTCTGCGTACTTGTATTGCACACCAAACAGACCCATTCTTCAGAAATAAAAAATTTAGCAAATACCTAGCAAGCTACAAACGCAACAAAACAACTACACCATTGTAGACATTGGCCTCCATGTAGAGAATAACAATACTTCATTACAATGAAATAAAAGTCTCAACCATGCAAAACACTAGCTGTTGAAGAGCCGACGAAAAGGTGTATGGACAGGGGGAGGCAGGAGATACTACTCATAGAACAACATATTTCATTTACTTAGTGTATATTTAAATCAAATACAGTCATTCACAGATCTTCATTCTCAACTGTCACAATGGCTAAATCACTTCTACGCAAGCAAGCTCTGATTACAAATCGTTGGATGGAGCAGGGAAGAAAGGAAAAGGTACTCTATGGGAATTCAAAAGAATGACAAGTCTTTTTTCAGTGTGTCTAAAAGAGTAGATGCAGAGCAAGTGGCCAACAGGAAAAAAGAAAACAACTCCACCCCCCTTCCCTACTCCAAACATTGCTACTTCTAGCTATTCTTTTTTCATTTACAGCAATGAAATAAAACCAAAAAAGCTTTACAAGCAATCTACATACTTTAGTAGGACATATTTAAAGGAAGTGAACAACAAGAGGTATAGTTTCAGTTTGGAATTGCAAGCAGCTGAAGATTCACATTTAGCAAAGTCACACGCATGGGAATGTTATCAGGAAGACGGGGTATGGTGAGAAAGGGGAAAGGGAAAAAAAATCAAACTATGATGGGTGTGCATCAATCGTCAAATGCGCCTGAACACTTGTTTGAGCACCCAAATATAAAGACACTGTCTTCTCATGCAAGATTAATCCTTATAAAAAGAAAACACTTTCTCATGTCTCCATTACATTTCCATTATCATCATAACTTCCTTTTTTGAATCTATAAATCTGAACTACAAATCTTAAGGACCACAACTGAAACAAAAGATGCCATGAACTTATATCACATAAACTTTCCTTCACAAAACCAGACACTGTATTTACTTTCTGAATGACAAAATGCACATGTTCGTGAATTTATGTGCAAAGAATTAAAACAATATTTTCAAAACAGAAGAAAATGAAATGATCATGTAGTCACTCATACATACATCCATATATGTATGCACACACTGAAACACCTGATATTGTAATAGAAATTTTTTTTTTTTAAGGAGGGGGGGGGGGGGGGGGGGGGGAGAGACAGAGACAGATCATCACTGTAACAAACAGATCACAAATATGAAATGTCTGAAAGAAATGTGACTTTCTATATCCCAAATAATGCAAATCTGTTTCATCACAGCTTTAAAATGATTTTGGAGATTCAAACCAGACTAACTGAAATACAATCAGACACAGTAAAACGTAAATGTAAAATGGTGGTTAACCATCGTATGTCAGGTTTTCAGTTAGTTTTACTTAAAAACAATGAAAAGACAGTTTCTTTTAAATGAAAACAGGAACATCTAATTCACACAAATAAGTAACAAAAAGACATGCCAATCACAGCTTGATATTGTCAATCATCCTAAAAATGAACAGTGGCACAGTTGACAGGTTTTAGTAAGGGTTTCTATTAATGGAATACCAGCTAAAAGCAGGAAATCAGATGGACTGTCTAGATAGGCAAAAATCTTAAATAGCTACCTGTTTGGAAAGTTGCACATATAACTGGTTGGTTTAATACAGGGGATTACTTATACAAGCCAAAGGCAAAATCTTCTTTCAAATGATAGCATCCTCTACAAATAGGCAAACAAAATCTAAATCACCACACATTTTCCAGCAAATGAAAACAAAATGTCCAAAGGGTACAGATAACTATTTGCAAAGACAACCTTAGCAATGTGAACTGTTTTCACAACAGATGATCGAGTATCTGCTGTAAACATGAACATCATGAGTTCTATTTCTCCACTTCCTCTGACCCTAAGCTCTGGAGCAGTCCAAAGAACATCCGACACAATTCAACCATAACTGGTCAAATGTAGATGGCTTTAGTTGAATCCGAGTCCTGCGCGTGCGCGTGTGTGTGTGTGTGTGTGTGATATACAGAGATTTTTTCCACGCAACATAAAGTCTTTGCCAACTTTTGTGGTTTGTGAGTTAAAACCTCTTTATCACATTTTCTATTCATGAATTACTATGTGTATCATACCGAGCTCAGAGCTACAGGCCAAGCGCTTGATAAATGTATGTTATTCACTGTGAACTGTGCGGAAAGATCCATATAGGTGAGATATCCCGCACACTTAACTCGACACTTAGCATTTCTGAATACCTGGCCAACATCCACCCAAACCACTTGCTCTGCACTTTCACCGTCTCCAACAGAACATCCAATATCTCCAACAGAACATCAGTCATGTCAGAGTCCTGGCATTTTGGCAATCGCAGAGTGACAACTTTTAAGTGCACCAAGCAGGAACCTCATCATATTGCCAGACTGGAGACTCTGCCCACCTGGCACAAACACCTGAAAATACCCTGTTCCTATCCACCCCCACAGCACCATGCCGCAGTATTCTGTATGGCTCTGCGGCCACCTCACCATACTACTCATTATCTACCTCATGAATATGTTACAAGCTATTTCTGTCTTCTCTCCCTCATTTACCATCTACATTTCCTTCACTCTATTCTTTACCTATCAATCTATTCCTTCTTTCTTTCTTTACTCCAATTTTCTTTACAAATACACACACTCCTACCCATCTTTTTTTTTTGTGCTTCTGCTTCAATAGCACTTATAGATTATTACTCACTGGCCAGTTTAATTCCTTTCCACCTTATCATTATTGTTACTACTATTGAAATATTGTTAATTTTCATTTATTATAATCATTAATGGTAAAATTTGTGTCAAAATCATCACATTATCATCATTGTTTCTATTTTCATCATCATCAACACTATTCATACTTGTTGATACTTTTTTTTTTCTCTCTGTATTTCATTGCTATTATAGTACAATTAATTTCTAATTATGATTATCATTAAAGGTAGTACTAGTATCAAAAGTATCATATTATCATTATTTTCACTATTCAGACATATGATAATCTCTGTTTTTCTGTGTTTTCTAAGTTTCTATGCATTCTAAATTTCTATGCATCTGTATATTTCTAAGACTTTATCTTTCCCACTATTGTCATTATTACTATTATTGTAACAAACATTTGGATATATTGCATTGATGTCGGTGTTGTTGTTATTATTATTATTATCAATATCATTATCAACACTAAGTCTTATTTGAACTTTTTTTACTCTTTCTCCTTCTTCCCTTTCTTCTTCCTCTGATTAATCATCACCATTTTATCATCATCACCATAATCATGTGATTATAATACCAATGTTACGACTATTATTATCATTATTTCCATCCATACCTTTTCTCCTTGATTCCTTCCTTTAAGTTTCCTTTTTCACCCCAGACTACATTTTGCTCTGAGATCGAAGAGGAAAGCGACTGTTTGTTCATCCTCTTTGTTTTCATTGTTTTGAACATTATTTGTTCTGCCTGAAGAAGACCAACAGGTCAAAATGCATTGTGTCTGTTTTGTAACTTGTTTCCTTCATGCATCTGGCGCCCCAGAGATTCTACATTTGCTCTAATGCTTGACTGTTTTCACTATAACCATCACCCTATCAAGTTACATTGTGAGTTCATTCCTGGCAGTATGGGTTTGTTTTTTTCCTTCTGATGTTCTTTCTAGTTTCACCTGTTTTAGACTTCTTCTCATTGCTCGTAAGTCTTTTCATGATCATACTTGTTACGATTACGACAGAGCATGCACATTCTTGATGGTAATTGATGATGCATGTTTTTGTCTGAGGTTAAGCCTCAGTGGATCTCTGTTATTATACTATATGGTTTATGATGATACCAATCACAATGTTTGATCCTGTGTACTTAACATCACTGATCAAAAGCTCTACAAAGACTCATACTTCCTGTTAAATTCACCCCAATACTCAAATTGTTCTCAAGCCTTCCCTGCTTAAGAGACAAACGAAAACATTATTTGCATAGCAATTATGAAATGTGCAATGCAAACTATTAGTGCCTTTTCCAAGGGCAGATACTGAGACCACTAAAACTGTATCTTTAATATATCACCGTAAATCTTTTTTCTCCACTGTTTTGGTTTTCTCTTGCCATACACTGGCATGACTAGCAGAATACTTTTTAATTATCTAAAATGTGCACATTCTCTATATGAATACAGATTAACACACATCATGAAATGATGAAATGGAACACATCGAAACTGAAAACAAAATAACCTACATTCCCTAAAACATGACATCCAACAACAACACTGAATTCAACACACCAAAAACTTAACATCATAGGCATTGCCGGAACAGGTCCATTCTTCACTTGGCAATTCATCACTCATCTTTCAGTGCGCATGTCAAACTGCTTCTTTCTTATTTTGTAGTTATTTCTGTGCAAGAAAATATGAATGAAACTTTTTACTTATTTGTCATGTTTAGTGAGTATACAGATGAATATTAAAAGACAGGTATGATGTCAGGGAAAGGCAAATCAAGTTTTAACTATTCATACCTGAAAGGCAAGTCCATTCAATTGTTATTAATGAGTTGTTTTGTTCATCATCAGTTTAGACGACAATCATCACTGGTTTAAGTTCCATTATCATATGAGCATCGAATATCTTCATGAATATATATGCGTGCATATCTGTGTGTGTGTGTGTGTGTGTGTGTGTGTGTATGTGAGCCCACCACTGTGCATGTGCACATATGCGCACTGTGAGAGTGGACTCAAATCATGTTTGAGAGAATATGTTTGTGTGTGAGTGTATGTGTGAATAACAAACTCATCCCATCGAACTCGAACCGGAGAATCCTGTTCCCTGGATAATATGTAAGAGATAGCGGGTAAATGAGCCAACAGATAGTCCATAATGCCTGAAAGTAACATCATTTAAACTTCATTTCACATCAAGCAGAGTTCCATGGAAAAATCATCTGATAAAAATCTAACTGAATTCATACTTAGTTATTAAAAGAAAAAATTTCATTTCTGTGCTTGTTGTTTGAAATGCAGATCTTTTTCACATCTACATTCTGATGACAACTACTGAGGTGTTCACTGGTACTTGATGGATAAAAGAAAACCACTTACATATAACTCAGTTTCTTTTCAAGTATTTCAATTTATGCTTAAAACATAAAATCTAACAATCAAACTGGAACAAGAACCGAGAAATAGCAAGAGGAGACACTCTCTACATGCACAGAAAAGATCATTTTGAGTCTAGCATGAGATCAAATGAAAGGAAAATCAAGAAAGTCAAGCCATAATATCATTTTTCCTTTTACTCAACATAAGCAACTTGGCACTGATTTCCAACTGCAACACTCGCAGCAGATCACGGTCACATTTGGAATTTTCTCTTCAAACTTGATGAACCCACAAACAAGTTTCAACTGTAATAGTCCATTAGTCATAACTGATTCCACTGCTGATCAAACCTTAGATCACTATAATTCTTTTAAATACGATTGAACTGAACACTTCATCAAGGGCACAGCCTCAAACCACATAATCTAAAATGGACTCTCCCTTCATTCACTCCTTTTCCTCCCTACTCCTTACCAACACTGGAAAAGATCTCCTCATAAGAACACAAGATCCAGCTTATTTTCAAATGTAGAAGTTGCTTGTGTGCGCATTTTGGTTTCCTTTTCAACAAGAAATCAAATCAATTAATGTGTTTCTTTCACTTCCAGTGAAGTCAATCATGACATTACTGTAATCTTGAGACAATCCTAGTCATAGCTGCCAACCATCTGGAGTTGAAGTCTGAGTGGTGTGGAAGTTGGCCTTTTGACCACAAGCATGCTTGACCTGACTGCTTGAACTGCTCAACAGACTCTGAGGAGGGCAAACCAAAGTCACTTTGGCTGCATTCAACACTCAACAACCTTTCAGAACCTGATTTTTCTGACCGCATTTGAAAAATTCTGTATTCTTTTTCACCGAAGTTTGGATTCCCAGAACTTAAATTCTCTAACTATTTGGGAGGGTTGGCAGCTATACCCATTGCATACACATCAGCATCAACAGAAACACCAAAAATCCATCTGAATCATTCTCATCTTTCTTACAAAAAAAAAGAAAAAGAAAAAGCAAACAAATAAATTTGACTGAAAATAAATATGAACAATAAAGACCAAAAGATGAGGGTGCCGATTACTTGGCGGTTCACAGTGTACCTGTTCAAGCGGTGCTGACCTACACAGGAAGCCAGCTTCCTGCCAGACACCACAACTCATCAGATCCAACCACATCATGACGATTCCTGGTCAGGCAGGCTAGCGGAGGTGGCTGGGGGAATGACAGAATAAAGGAGAGACAGCCAACATAATGTGTGTAAAATAACACCTAGCACAAAACCAGATTTAGCAGTTAAGACTTTTGATGTTCTTTGTTGTTTGTATTGTTCACTGAGTCTCTTCGAGGAGGCATGCGCTCATTCATCTTGTCCAGGCATTTGGCTTCCTCAAAGCCGCTGATCTTGTGAGACGGTGAGAACCCGCTCAGAGCTGGAAAACAATCGACACAAATAATGTCAACAACATGAAAATCAACAATAGTTTAATATATTAGCAATCTACACCAGCTGACATAAGATCTAAAATGAATACTATCACTCGACAGTGCAGTATAGAGTACTGAATGAAAACTAAACTGCTTTGAGAAAGACCCTTACTTGCCCCAGCCTCCATTTTAAAACTTCTCTCTGAAGACTTACGAACAATTAGATGAAAAGAAAAGAAAAAATATGGTCTGGAAGTGCACAAAGAAAAAGGTATCTTTAACTCTTCCAGTCACTGGTAAATTATATCATTATATCAGCTATTCATATCAAAAAGGAAAACAAAGTCAACAAGAAACAAAACAAAACGAAAACAAACAAATAAATAGCTGACCAACCAGACAAGTGTCCACAGTCAGAATTAAATCCAATTTTGAGATTGGGCAGTTTAACTAAAACATTACAGAAGTACTTGCAGAAAGACAATCGAGATTGGGCAGTTCAACTAAAGCATTACAGAAGTACTTGTAGAAAGACAATCGAGATTGGGCAGTTTAACTAAAACATTACAGAAGTACTTGCAGTAAGACAATCATTATAACTAACTGTAATGTAATAAAAATCTTGTGGCCTCTATTCAGTTACAACATTAAAGCTTTCAGCATTCAATCCCCTTCTCAATGATTTTATCAAGACTTGGATAACAAGACACACTGTGAAAAAACAAAAATTACAAATGATAATTAAAACAAACTAAAAAAACAATTTTCAAAAAGTGCTTCTATGTATGAAAGAACCCAACAAAATGGTCATCCACCTCAAACTGCAATGAAGAGCTGTCAGTGACCTGACGGCTATTTCTTTTTTTGTGTGTGTTTTTTGTGGTGCCTGCAGAAATAGTCGATTCTTTTTCTTTTCTGACCAGATTAGCTTAAAATTTTGATGTGGTCTACTTGTTTGTTTAAAAAAGTAACAATAAGAATAATACAACAATGACAAAAACACAGGTGATGTGCAAAAACACAGGTTAAGCTTAATGACATCAACAGTGCAATTTCTACTTTCAGATGAAAGATTCAATGCAGAATATCATTTCTAAGTTGGCTTAGTCTTGCACTTACCACTGGTCAAAGTATCCTTTCCTCCAGACAGTGCACCCAGAGGCAGAAGTCCATTGGGGGTGAGACCCTTCAGCTGAAGAACGCTCTCACTCTCCTCTCTGGACCCAAGAAAAAAAAAAGCATTCCAGTTGCGAAGCATGCACGCACACACACACACACACACACACTCTCTCTCACACAGTCACTCATACACACACACGCTGCAGAAGTGCATCATGTACTGAAAACAAAAAAATGACCAAATTAACCAAATCAGAGCCCTGCATTGTCACCTACAAATCTGAGATCACACTGTGTAACAGAAGGCAATGCTCATTGACTTTTGTGTAGTACTGAATCTGTGGACAGCACTAATAGTCTTTTTCAACATCTATTTTATTGTCAAACTGGTCAGCAACATCTACATTGGGCACTATCCAATAAAATGTCTCTCCACACACACATACACGCACATGTGCGCGCACACCCACGTCTGTGTGTGTGGAGAGAGACAAGACAGACAGAAACCAGACAGAAAGACACACACAGACACACACACACACACACGCACACGTGCGCGCACACCCACGTCTGTGTGTGTGGAGAGAGACAAGACACACACACACACACACACACACACACACACACAACGCACACACACACACACACACACACCACACACACACAAACCAGACTGGCACCGACAACCACTTTTATTCTATACAAATTATTCCCTAATCCAGGACTGAATCACATTGGACGTTCCAAGTGACTGATTCTCCTGGTTTGGCTTTTCTGTTTTTTTTACAAGGCAACCTATTCAATCTAAAAAAAAAAAAAAATCTTAACTTTACAAGGCAACCCAATTAAGCTGAAAAAAAAAAATCTTAACTTTTACAAGGCAACCTATTTAAGTTGAAAAAAAAAATCTTAACCACCTCTGATGATTTTGTTACACCATATGGGACCACATCTTAATAACTTTAAGCAGCAATGAATACTTCGATTTTTTTCCTCTCTGCTGCCAGCATCAGAATTTCAAAGATTGATCTGGAAGAGCGTTTTCTGCTGCCAAGCTGCTTCCTAAGGATACTGGACACTGTTGACAAGTTACTGTGGTGGATTCAATTCTTTTTCCATGAGTAAAACTTAGTGATGCTCTCTGTCTGCAGCTGTCAGTCTAACTACTGATTCTTCACCTGTTTGCAAGGTTTGCCAAGCGTTTAGCCCATGGGCAAACTGTTGCTTTCGAAAAGGTGTTTTGCTCATCTGAAGCACTCTCTACAGCCTAGTTCCCAAGTATGATGTGAGCCTTCATGTAGAGCAGCAAACTAACAAAACCAAACAAAAGACACCACCAGCCAAACCCTTACCCTCCATCCCATCATCAGAATGTTTGCCCTGAAACTGCTATGGGTGTTCTCTTCTGCAAAAATGAGCGTATTCTCTACAAAAAGTGTGTACTTATCTTCCAAATTAAAAAAGAAAAAATTCTTTTCTTTTATGTTTCTTTCCCCCCCCCCCCCCCCCCCCAATTTTGTTAAAGCTGTGGGGGGGGGGGGGGGGGGGGAGCAGGATTCATTTCATTTTCACTTGGCAAAAAACAGAGGCTAAAGGGATACCTGATCTTGCAGTAACCCACAAAAAAAATTCTTAAAAAACAAAATTACTTTCAAACCCAATTCATCAGAATTCTTTGGCACAAATTCATGCTCTCTTGCCCCCCCCCCCCCCCCCCCCTTTTTTTTTTTTTTTTCCTCTCCTTCTTCAATACTTTTGGGCATGCTTTTCAAAATAAACAGACATGATTTTGTGCACAGAAGTTAGCAAGAGTTGTTGCTCTTTGGTCAATCCCCAAAATGACAAACCAAGGCAAAACCATGGTTACACTCTGCAACTTCAATTACTGCTCCAGAATTTCTTCTCTACCCTTTTTTTCGATTTATTTAGCATGGCTGTTCAGAGCAAGTTACTTAGTTTTGAGTCGCAGGGGAGTTTACAGCTGCAGAGGCCAAACTGTGAATGCAGGTGAGGGAAAGGGGTGTTTTCTGCAGGCCGCTCCCACCAGCCAGCTAACCGCACTGTATTCGGCCAACTGAATGTCATCTGTGCATAGCTGGTCTGGCAGCAATGTGTTCGGCAAGGTTGAGCGGCCGTTACAAACGGGGCTATAGGTTTGATAATTAGTTAGTGTCATGAAAAATGTAATATATCTGCGCTATTGAGATGACTGAAGTGGCGAATTCCCAACAATTCTTTTAATACCAAACTCGACTGGGTTTATTTTCCTGTAGATAACGTAGATGCGGCATGAAAGCTTGTACGCAAGTGGTCAGGCAATATTAGAACAATGACAACACACACAATATTGTGCAAAAATGAAGTCATCACTTTCTGGAAGTTAATTTTCCATAGTTAAGTAGTACACAAGTTTGATACATGCCTCTGCTCAGACTACAGCAACACAATATTGGATTACAAATGTGTAAAGCCTTGTTTGTTTGCCCTTTCACTAAGTGTCTCATTCAGGACGGAAAAATAAAGCTGTGTTAGTTCATTGTGTCTGTCACGTTTTCGCCAAACATATGTATAAAATACGGCAAAATTGTATGGGTAAACAGATTTGCAAAATTGTATGGGTAAACAGATTTGCAAAATTGTATGGGTAAACAGATTTGCATCATTTTCATGTTCTTTGTTTCATGTCCAAGTCCAACATGGCTACTGCAACAAATAAAATAATTGTTAAGTCTGCACACCACACCTCACACTGGGGTTTAAACAGTTTCAAGATCCGTTTTTATATTCTTCCTTATTTTTCTAATTTCTTGTGAAGCTATACTGATACCTCCTCATTTTACTGCAAAAATGTCCTTACAAATAAGTGCAAATTTAAAAACAGGTATTAAGCATTATCTGTAATCTTACTACCGTGGTGTGTACAAAATGAAGTTATTAATTTTCTTTCTTGAATACACACCCTTAATCAAAACTTAAGGCTTACAATTAAACAATTTAGTCTGAAACTGTAAGGAAAGACAGCACAAGAAAGAATATTCAAGAGCTTGGGGGTGGAGGGATGCTTACAAAAAAAAAGTAAACATGCCTTTGTACTTCGCAAAACTCAGAACAGCCCCTAAATTTCATACAACTCACCGCAGAACAGTGAAGACACGGGCCATTTTCCCAATGGCTCGTATCTTGTTCTTAATGACTTCCTTTCGAGCAGCAACTGTAAAGAAAAGGAAAGCAGCATTTGACATAAATAATGAAGCCAGAGCATTCTTAACAAGGCCATGTCATCATTCTGTTCAAGGTATGATGGTAGGAAAAAGCAAGTGTAAAACTTTGAGTTACATAGCAATATAGATGAAATTTCAAAATAACTGCACCGGCTCAGAAACACAAAATAAGTACAAGAAATAAAACAAGGTCACTCAGGCCTTCAATAACATTAATTTCATTTCCATTCACATTATAATCACGAACAATTCTCCCTGCTTTCATTTCAATAATTAAAAAAAAAAAAACCCACAAGACGTGTGTGTGTGTGTGTGTGTGTGTGTGTGTGTGTGTGTGTGTGTGTAAGAAACCAATGAAAACACAAGATAAATAAATAACAGATCTGAAAGAAACTGCGCATAAACATGCATCTGCCTGGATGCTAATAAGCTGATGACCAAACAAACATACCCACAAATAAACTAACCCCCCTCCTCCCTTCAACCCCCTCCTCTCTCTCTCTCTCTCTCACCACACACACACACTATATATATATATATATACACACACACACACACACAACACATTATACCATACAAAGCAATGCACCCTCCAGTTTCCAAGTATAAACATAAAAACAATGAAACAAAACTGACAGCTTGACCTGATAGTGAATTTACATACTTTCACATTACAATACCCAAATCTCACCCAAAGTTATCCTAGTCCTTGCAATAAAAGCAGCGTGACCATCACATTTAAATCAAAGATACAACCGCCAACAAGCTTCCTGAGTTGACCCTCATACACAAGATTTAAAAAGAGATCTGGCTGAATCAATACATGAATATTTTTTGTCTTATTATAACATATACCCATTTACACACATCCTAATAATATAGACCAATTACACATTACATCTTTTATCAAAGCTATAAAACAACGATTTCGATAAATCTGCATGGATCCTGCTCACAATGAAAAATACACACAGTAAACATAACGTACATGTATACACAAAACCACGCTATTAATTGCAGACAGAAAGTCTGTACCTAACATCCATCATAGAACACTTATTGCACACTAATGGATGAACAGTATCAGTTAATAATACAACAAACCAACTATCACTGCACAGTAATGACATGAGCTGCAGACTGGCAAGATAGTAAGTTCAAGTTCATTGCAACCACCAGTGTGTGTGTGTGTGTGTGTGTGTGTGTGTGTGTGTGTGTGTGTGTGTGTGTGTGTGGTGTTTAGCAGAAGCTGACTTCTCATTAGAATTCAGAGTCCAACACTGAAAGATGGAGAACATACAATTGAGTCTGATCCAAATCATAAAGAGTTCTGAGAGTGCTGGTTATATTCCCTGACTAGCACTGCAGATATATATGTATCTCTCTAGCCTGCTCTAACAAAAATGAAACCCTACTGAATCATCATCATATGACAGGCCATCATAAATTACTAAAAAACTGTCATGAAAATGTTGTGGGTCTGTAAAGCATTCTCTCATAATGACCTCAGGTTTGAGATGCCAGTCATATTCATGTCAGTGACGACTTCTTTCACTATCTTCAGAAACAACGAACGTTATCATCTGTAACACAGAAGGAGGACACCATTCTTTCTGTCTCCTTCTACAACTAAACTATTATTGCTGTTAACAGGAGGCTGTGCAAGTGCCATTCTGCTAGTATTACTTAAAATCAATATTACTGAAAACACTACAGTGACTGGACAGCAAAGCAGGGTATCATCAGGTGAACTATTTCGTGGTGACCTGGTAATCACAGATCCATCTACTGTTGATGCTGGGAGTGTGTCAGGACAGGTTTAGGTATGGCTGTGAAAATGAGTGAGCCATGAACTGCTATGAACAGTGCAGCCAATGCAGCATTTAAGGTAGTCCACATATATAAAAAAAAAATCATTATAAAACCAATAAAATGAAAAAGTCTGAATAACTTGTTTAATGCAACAGTAATAGAAGGTTGTTTCTCTTTAAAAAAAAAAAAAAAAAAAAGGGGGGGGGGGGGAGGGAGTAAAAAGGGGAAAACTTTCAAATCATACCTGAAGAGCCCAAGAACAAAGAGTAAATTTTAGCACCAAATGTAAGCCAGCAATGCTTAACCCCAAGTGTCAACTTATACAGAGAAACAAACAGGACATCAGAGCAGCAACAGAATAACTAGGCTACCAAACAAAGAAATAAACAAATTTCAAAACAAACATGAATGCATTTTTACTCATTGGGTCTTCTTCAATCAAGACAGAATGAAAACAAAAGACAGACAGACAGACAGTCATTTATCTCTTCAATCTGGGTGCAAAATTTGGTCCTGGGTGAACAACCAAAACTGCAGAATGGGACCGAGGTTGAAGGGAAGAAAATACAGCTTAACGTAGCAATAATAATGAAGGCTAGTAATACTGGTATCATAATCATATGATAGTAATACTAACAATAATGATAACAGTAACTGTAGTAATAACAGAAGAAGACAAAGGAGGAGAATAAGAATAACAGTTACAATGACATGGTTATAACAGTAACAATAATAATAATAGTAACAATAATAACAAAACAAAAAATGGGAATTATAGTAAAGTAAAATCTAAGAAATTATAATTATAATAATAATAAATATGTAAAAAAAACAAAAAAGTGATTGTGACTGTCACGATATAAAAAATAGGAAGGACGAAAACAAAAAACACACACACATAACATACTCACACACGCGCTCGCGCGAACACACCACACACACACACACACACACACACACACACACACACACACACACACACACACACACACATTTTCTTCAAATTTAACTTGATCAACTGAAAAGTACTGATTCTAGAATGAATGGAATACATCCGCAACCTTAGGTCTTCAAAATGTTGCATGGACATCAGAAACTAGAAATGCTGCACTGTTGAATATTTCAAATCATCTGCGTGCAAAATACTGTGAATTTCATGATTACTTAAAGAAACAAACGCAACTAAAGAAAAAAACCCTCAAAACTTATGGCACTGCAGATACTACCCATATCATAAGTTCTGCTGATAACAAACCCGGCTTAAATGTCACACGACTGAAATGAAAAACATCATACTCCAGCAACTTATGAAAGAGAGGTGATTTGAATGCCTAGGTAGTTACATCAATATATCTTTTATACTTGGGCTTTGTGTCCAATTTCACTCGAGTTGTCTGACGAACTAGTCAGAAATCTTGATTGTCTACGCAACCATTTGGAAAAAAGTATCTTTAAACCAGCGTTGTTATTAGAAACGCTTTACTGACCACAGTACCTCATTCTGATACCTTCTAACATTTGACACCTTTTACATCATCTATAAATAAATTTCAACATTTCAGCAGACAAGAAAATGAGAAATCACTGGGGTCAGCATTCAACAAAACAGCAGCGAATCATCTTTCAGTTTCTGAACCTCACCACAAATCAATGAACAATGGAATGAAAATGGTACTTGATGCATTCATACTGGTCCCTAAATTATTTCAGGATGAGCCTATATTTGGGGGGCAAAAAAAAAAAAACGATTGATATTTGAGTTTCTACCTCTAGATTTGATATGTCATTAATGTGTACCAAGACTGTGGCCATACACAATGGCAAATGAATAAGAATCTGATCCAAGATTCCATGTAAAACATGTGATGACCAGGTCTCCAGTAAAATACCAACTATTTACCTGTACAAAATTCTTATATCTAAAAGTCCACCTAAAATTACAATCCACCAAGCAGCACGTCTCAAATGACCCAACAAAACAGAAGCAACCCTCTCTCTCATCCAGCAATCATAAAACACAACAATGAAATAATTCTCTTTATTTAAAAAGAAAAGAAAGAAAGAAAGAAAGAAAGACAGACAGAAAGAAAGAAAGAAGAAAGAAAGGAAAGACAAATAAGGCTCTCTCTCTCTCTTTCTCGTCCATTAGTCAAAATGCATAATGTGAAGAAACTCTGATGGGATAAAATGCTTACACTGAAAGGAAGTGAGTTCGAGTCAGCAGCAGTTCACAAAATTATTTGGTTTAGGGAAGCTAGGCATTTTCTTTATATACTTACGTCAACCGAGACAATATCAAGCACATTAAGAAAAATGAGAATACTTTCACAAGATTTTAGTTATGGGAAAGCTCTCTAACTGAGGTAAATCACTGATTCAATTATGTGAAAATATCAAACATATTATGGTGACAGCAGTACAAATGATATGGCATCAAGGCATACATCCAATAATTTTACATTATGTTCCAATCAACACAACACTCATCACATTGGTTATAAAAAAAAAAAAAAAATTAATTGGATGAGTAATGATGAGCACTTCTATTATCAAGAAATAAATCCAAACAGGCCCTGTTCCTAAACAAACTGTGCACTGGTCAGGGACAGGGGTGGGGGTGGGGTGGGGGGTGGAGTGGAGGGAGAGAATATGGTGAATAACAAAATGCATCATAATCACCTTACACTGAGGAAGATGTTGTTTCAGTACATTTCAACGGCACTGATCAGTAAGTATCAAATCATTTTGGTTGATGTTTTCCAATGAAATCTTCTCTCTGCTTTTATTAGTTCGACCATCTTCACAGAAGAATCATCAACTCTTGACCAGATACTCTACTCGCCTGCTAAGCCAAAGTACATAGAGGGAAAGACATACTGCGAGCATTATCTATCATTACGTAGGGGGTAAGGGTTCTGTGTGTGTGTGTGTGTGTGTGTGTGTGTGTGTGTGTGTGTGTGTGTGTGTGTGTGTGTGTGTTTTGCGGGAGGTAACAGGAAAAAAGAGGACGCTGACAATGGAGGCAGAAAGACAGACACACTGAAAGAGAAAAGCAGGAGACAGGTGCCAAATGCAGAAGACTTTGCAAGTGCTCAATCTATGCATAAACACAACAAAATCATCACACTGTGAATGCCCTTCCAATATACTATTGTCTGGGCTACTGTGTAACTAAGTATCCACTCTCAATACAATTTGTGATTCATGGTATGATTCTGCAAGTTGTGATTTTCTGGACACTGGTACAATGTATAGTCTTTTTTGCAATGCAAATTTTCAGCAATATGTCATGTATATAGTATTCATGAGTTTTGCTGGCATCACATTAACAAACTAGCACGTTTTCTTGCTCACTTCATTCTCCTTCTAATGAAAAATTAGCTTTAAACTCCATGGCGATGTGCTAATTTTCAACCTTTGGCATCCCAACAACAAATGCTATCAGCAAAAGTTACAGCTTCTGCAGGATGAGGAATTTCTTTCTTAATGAAATTATATGATCACTGAAATTACACAGTTCTTTCCTAAAGTCTATAAACAATGTAGCTTTATCTCTGATAACTTTTTTTGTTTTTTTGTTTTTTGACTACCCTTTAACCAGCAAGATGGCAAAACAAAGGCAATTCTCATTTTGAGAAATAATCGAACTTGTGGTTGTAGAAGGATCCCACATTGCACATATTTCAGATCAAGAAAGGAATAGTACTTGGATGAAAAAGAAACTGTCTAATTCTTCAAAGTGCACTTCTAATGGACAGTAGTACTACTAGTAGGCACATTCGAATGTATGTACATGTACTTTAATTTAATGCTTTTTCTTTTTCAGAATTTAGTAACACAATTTTCAAAACATTGCATAAATCAAAATTTTACATTCAAACATAAATTGTACATTTTGATCAATTTAATAGGTCAGCTGATTTCTTAAAATGTAGACGTAATGTTACATCATGAGATGACAGTGAGTGTTTTTTTTTTTTTTCCCTAGCATATCACACTTGAGTTAAAAGTGCACTAAAGACCTGGATAAAATGTTTGTAGACATCTTTCCACATCCAGACCAAATGAAACCTGACAAACTCCATGATTCTCCTGGATCCCATCCCCTCTCATGCCCAGGTCCATTCCTCCCAACTTCTCTTCAAGCCCTATCATCCCCCATCCCATCCTCACTTCTCTTTCCTCTCCTCAATCATTCTGTCCCTCGACCTTTCTGCATCTGAAAATGACAAATCAAGGACTGATCTTTTTTCCCTTCTTTTTTTTTCTTCTTTTAAATAACTGATGCCCATAAAACTATCACTTCTCAGGAACTTATCAACACTTCCATTCACTTGGAGACCAGTTCTACTTGCAGTCCCTAATGCTGGTTGACTTGATAAAATGCTGTAAAATGTACTTTCTTTTTTGGGGTGGATAAGGTGTACTGTGTGGGTCAGGAAAAGAACAGCAGAAGGTGCAGATTGCACAGGTCCTGGAGAGAGAATCCAGCAGGGGAGAGAGAGAGAGAGAGAGAGAGAGAGAGAGAGAGAGAGAGAGAGAGAGAGAGGGTGTGTGTGGTGTGTGTGGGTTGTGTGGTGGGTGGGTGTGTGTGGGGGGGGGGGGGGGGGGGGGGGGGGGGGGGGGGAGGGAAGGGAGGGGCAAGAGGGATGGAGTCTGGGGAAGGGCATGTCTGCTGATTACATTTGTGTTTCTGAAGTTAACTAACCAAATATTAACATAGGTTTCAGGGCCTAGGAATGCAAAGAGCCTATTCTGATATTTTAATACGCATGAACGGTGTTCAGATACAAACAGGTCTGCGTATCTACTAACCCTGGAGATGGGGAGGTCAGGAGAACGAAAAAAAGGGGAAAGAGAAGGGGAGGGGGACTGGGAGAGGAGTGGGGAGAGGGGTAGAGTCCACCCTTCATCAAGCAGATACTGTTCAAACATGAATCCTGGACTTCCCTCATTCCTGAATGTGTCTGCACACACCACGGTAACCCTTGACTCATCAGTCACCCTTTTCCTACGACCATGAAGCTTGCAACCATCTCAAAATCTGTGCCTTTTCATATGGGACATTTCCAACAAAAAATAAAGCATGAGAAAATACATGAGTAATGAACTGGAAAATAATCTATTTCATTCAGGGGAAATTTCTTCAAATTATCTCGACATAGAGATAATCAAATCCTTAAGATACATAAACACACAAAATTTCATTCCTTTCACAAACTTTCACTCAATTCTTCTACCATCGGGTGCCTCAAATTTCTGGGAGGAACAACCTTGAAAACATTAGTTCAATGACCAAAAGCAGACAAAAAGCAGACAAAATTATCATATTAATGTCACCAGAGCTCAGTATGTACAATTACCATGCAGAATTTACAATGAGCCACAATGCATTTTCCTACGTTACTTGCTAGAAGTACTTGTTTTATGTCCATGATTACTAGACATTTGTATGATCGTTATTCCATTAATAATTTTAACCAAACAGTCTAGTCTGCATCTGTCTGTCCAGAACTTCATCTTTATACGTTAAGATAAGTAACATCTGAACATTTTTGATCTAACTAAAATTTCCCCCTTCCCTTTTTATACATATCTTTACTGCGCTAGACCCCACATTATTTAATATCCATTTGAAATTTTTCTGCTAATTTGTAATAAAATCTGCCACAGATTTTCGTCTACAAAGAAGGAAAAGGCCAATGAAAATCGCGCAGAGGAAGACAAGACAGGCAAATGGACATAAACAGTAAGAAGGAATGAGAGAGGCAGACATGGTTAATCTTAATAACACACATACAGAGAGAGAAAGGAAAAGGGGGCCGTGGAGGGTGTTAGTGGAACAAAAAGCATAACACATTAAAATTAATCCGCTTCTTCTCAAACTTATAAACAGATAAAGGGCGCCTAATCAGAAATCCTCTCTGTAGTCAGTAAAGCCATAATAATAAACCTGGCTAAAATGAAGAAAAGGTAGTACTAAAATTCATCTGCTTTACAAAATTATAACTCATTAAATGCATACAGAAAAGCTTTTCTGGTATATTCTCTTGCAGCAGGCTAAGCCATAAATACTCAATGGAGCAAGACTGGAAGAAAAACTGGTACAAGGAAGGAATATTTTCTCAGAAGACGACGATGAAAAGATCAACTTCAGATGTACTAAACAAAAAGACCTAGAGTCTAAGAGAGCAAGTCTTGGAAAAAAGAAAGGGAATTGTGTTGGAGGAGACACTGCAAATGCAAAAGAGGGGGTGGTCTGGGGAGCAAGAACCAGCAGAGGAGTACAGAGGACAGAACAGCAGTAAGCTACTTGGATCAAATAAGTAAGAATGAAAAAAACGTTTTCAAGAGGCTCTGTGTTTATGTGTGTTGTGTTGTGTTGTGTTGTGTTGTGTTGTGTTGTGTTGTGTTGTGTTTGTTGTGTTTTGTGTGTTGTGTTGTGTTGTGTTGTGTTGTGTTGTGTGTGTGTGTGTGTGTGTGTGTGTGTGTGTGTGTGTGGTGAGGTGTGTGAATATATGTGTGTGTGTGTGCACATGTGCATGTGTATGTGTGTCTGATCGTGTGCGCGTGTCTGTCTGTGTCTGTATCTGTCTTGGTGTCGTAATGTACCAAAATTACTGAGGCATGATTTTCACACCCATTACAGTCTGATCAATGACAAAACATTGGCAATGATTGATCAAGTCAAGTTATAAATGACAAGACTTCACTCCTCAAAATGTTTCCTAAAAAAATAAAAAAAAATAAAAAATAAATAAATAACTCTGGGCTACCAGTCATCTACTTCAAAGCATGCCCTTGCCCCCCCCCCCCCCCCCCCCCCCCCCCCCCATCTTTCTCTCGCCCAATTGCCTCCAAAAGATGTAATCAGAAATATGAATGCATACCAGCCAGCCTACAGGGATCAAGTGCTTGAACCTACAGTATGAACACCAGGTGGTTTAGCTTTTGGCTGAAATAGTTTTATGCCAAAAGTGTGAACTGATCTGAGGAGAGCTAACAAAGAGAGGACATCCTCCAGCACATCTACTCACTGTCATGCCAAAAACAACTCCTCTTTGTCCAAGAGAATTCTTTTCTTTCAGCCTCTCTCTCTCTCTCTCTCTCTCTCTCTCTCACACACACACACACACACGCACACACACACTCACTCACACACATGCACGCACGCACGCATGCATGCACACACACACACCACACACACACACACACACACACACACACACACACACACACACCTCAAAACCTACACACAGCACACTCAAAAACACAAAAAAAAGTTAAAGGAAACAAACAAGCCAAAACAACAACAACATAAAAGAAAAATTCCACCTTGAATTCCCCTTTCCTGGAAACAATTTTGCAATTCTGATTTTTCTTTCCCTTTTTTTGAAGCCAAAATATGGGAATGCTGTTAAAAAGTACAGATTTTCTGTCTTTCTTTTCCTTTTTTTTCTTTTTTTTAAAAAACTTTTAATTCTATTCTATTTATTCATTTCTTTAGCGAAAACAGCCTGGGAAGAAACAAGTTAAAAAAAATGTTCGAAATCACTGAACTCACTTGTGGATAAGAGTTATAAAAAACAAAAAGAAGAAAGGGATTAACGATAACGATAAAATGTTTACTGTAAGTAATGGTAACAATTTTTTTTTTTTTTTAATTACTGGGAACACTAGGTAAATCAAACATTACATCTAGTAGAAAATAAACACTATATATTTCACAAAACTCCTATTCAAAAGAGATCCTACATCAGACAGGATCAGAACACAGAAAAAAAAGAGTTACCAACACACAAGGTTGAGTGAATAACACAAAAATACCACAGAACTGAAAAGGAAGGAAGAGAAATAAAATCGTGATGAGGATAAGGGAAAAATTAAAATCAAAATACATATGAAGACAGATAGACACACAGACTGGGAGAGGTAGAAATACTAAGACAGCAAGGGACTGCTAACCTGTTGTCAATGTAATCTAATTTACTAAATCCCCTTTGATGACTCTACATCTGACACTGGCGAAGTGTTTTCTTTTCTCTCTCACATTTTTCTTTTTTTTTTTTTTTTGGACATTACATCTCAACAAAACTATGTCTCACTTTCACTAAGCAAAACTATAACTATGACAGATTGCTGAAAATGCTCTCCATCAACACATTCAAAACCAATCTTCAGAAACGTAACTGCCAATTCCCAGTCACATACTCAAGCATCTGTTTTTATGTATTTTAGCAGATATCACATGCATTTACAAAAAAAAAATATACATACACATAACATTAGTGAAATTTATTCTCAGTTTACACAAAATTTTCATTTATCATTTTAGTTATTCTGTTTCTTTTCAAGGCTCTAATTCTGTGTTAAAACACCCTACACACTGCTATTAAGGCTCACCACAGAGGAATCAATCTTTACAAACTGAACGGAGCGGAAGATTAGTCATCAGACTCCAGGTGTTTCTGGTCAGAAAGTGACAGTTTCAGACTTGCTAGTGCAGAATTAATGAATAAAACACTCCAGTCCTGTTAAAGAAAGCCATAAATAAAAACTCATAAAGAGTTAGTTGGAGACAAGAGTATACTGCACACTCCAGCTGCCGTGGTAAATCCGACATAGTCAAATCACCCAAACAGGGACGTGCAGCAACAAATTTCTCTTACTAATTTCTTTATTTGAGCGACCAAGTCTCTTGAGCACAGCATCACCTTTAAAAGGCAAAAGAAAAAAAAAAGGGAAAAAAGAAAGAATGACAAATGAAAAAAAAGTTGGTAACTAAATCCAAAGTACACATTGTGAGGCATTGTGTGTGTGTGGTGTGTGCATCAATGCTGTGACATGGAATAAACAGACTGCAGATGGAAGCGTCAGGAGATTTTCTGAAAAGGGAAAGGGCAGACAGATCTGTGACTGGAACAAACATTTATCAGTTGTACAAAGGTCCACAAGGATCAAGAAAGACACAAAACTAAGACACATACACTTATGTACACCCATATGTGCACCCACATCCACACGCTGCCATTCTTACACACAACATATCAACACATACACATTTTACAAGTGCATACATACAATCAGAATACAAATCACTATCCTTTAAAGCTTACAGAAAACACATCATCAACAACATATCATATGTTTCTGCAGTATACAGTGTTTATCTTAAAAAAAAAAAAAAAAAAAAAAATCACATATTCATCTGCAACAGATTTTTCAAAATTACATTGTTAAGAAATATACTGTATGTAAACAGGTTTTTCCAACATGCAGGCTAACAAAGGGGAAATATATTACCAATGGTATCTCTAGGAATCCAAGAACTCTAGGAATCCAAGAAAAGTCTGGGTTTTCAGAAACACATTAAGTCAAAAACACAAACATTTTAATCCCTAAGCATTAATAAGTGATTCAACTAAATTAGGATGTCAAATGATAAATTTAACATTACAAAACGGACTTCTCATATATATATACATTACTAAAGGTTAAGGCCTTCAAGCTGGAACCTAGTACACAATGCATTTAATGCATGAACCAAAAATTAGAAGTCCAGGCAAGCAAATATTCTATACAAAAAAAAAAGAAAAGAAAAAAAAGAATGCATTCCTAGCATTAGGGTATGACTATGACACTACTTTAACTTATCAAAAGAAAGTTCCTGCATGCATCTGGTAGCTGCACTTAAGCACTACAGAGGCAGTAGGCAAGCATGTGTCAACATCATACCCGATCAGATACAAACCATTCGATTTATTTCCTTCTAAAAGGTTTGACTTACTGGTGACACTTTCTGGTAGCTGTATATATCAGCTTAATGCCCTTTATCCATCCAAGAAAATGATAGAATGCTTTGGCATGCGACAACAGTTCCTCATTTCCCACCCCACATAACTAAACAACCCCACCACCCCCACCCTGCCCTAAAACACCATACTTCCCCTTATTTCACAATGGTTGTATGTATGTTATCTTTTGTTCCATTAAACTGTGCAACCAAACAACACAAAGACTACAAGCTCACAAACATATCCCAAGTGCTGATTCTGCTCCTTATCAATGATACTAATGAACAAGCCGTCAAACAGACTGCCAATTTTCTTTCATAAGATGAACGTTCAAACTGCTCACCATAACTGTGGATGTGTATGTTTTATCACTTTCCAGTTCGATCAAGCATCTCCTCTTCTAAAGTATGAGTAATCTGGACACTTTGAAGAAACTGAACAACACACTTAATATCAGTTTAATCATTCAAGCTGGGTAAATCTAAATCAAGTACCTTGCATTCAAAGGAATGGTAATATGGGTGTTGAGTAATAAATGTGTGAGCGGATGATAACGACAGGCAAGTTGAGGTCAAACAGTGGTTTATTTTAAAACTCAAAGCATATACTTCTTGGTGTATGTGTTGCTAATCAAATGGTTTAAATGGCAAGTTCTCCACTCGCATTTTCATAACTGTCATCACAATGATCTGGGATTCATGTCTTTGTTCAAAAAGGGGGGAGAAGAGAGGGTAAATAGAAGGGAAGAAGAAAGGATGTGCAGGGAGAGAAGAGAGCTGAACTCAAGTCATACATTTCACTTTACATTAGTCCACAGAACTCGTGGCACTCTTATAGTCCCCTAAAAACTTGGAGAACAGTGTCTCTGCCCTAATCTGAAATGGCCATTCACCTTTGTTTAGTAACATTCAGGTTTCAAGTCTATACCGTCAAAGGTGATACCATACCACTGACTGAGATAACCAGCCAAGAAGCACAAAGGGAGGAGGTGCGTCTAACCCTGCATCCCATCACCACACTAACGAAATTTAAAGGGCTGGAAAGATGGCAAGAGAATATTTGTGAAAAAAACTGGCAACAATCTTAAACATTTTTGTTCAGTCTGTCAGTGTCATGAAGAGCTTGACTGACACGTGATGCTGCACACCGAGACAGCCTGACACCCCAAATGATCGAAAGCACAACTATGATATCAAGTGGAGCACATGGGCATCATCACTGTTTATGCACACAAATGACAAGACTGGAAATGGGCATTCCTCCATTACTTGGATAACAAGTTGTGTTGTTCTTCTCTTTCCTTCTCATTTTTTAAGTCACCAGCGATACAAAGTTCATCCACTTGGACTAGCCATCATGGTTGCTTCAGCCGAAGAAAACAGTTTTTGGACTGGCTATCAAACTTCAATCACTGGCTAAACCGGTAAGAGCTATGCAGTTTTAAACATCGCAATTCGCCAAAAAGATTCCAGGCTGCAGCTTTTGTACGCAGAAGGACGAAATGAAGACCAACAAAACAGAACCAATATTCCTCTGAAAATGGACTGTCAGGTCTGCTTACGAAGAATCCTGCCTTGTAGTGACATTTCAAAAACATATGAACAAAAAACAAAAAATAGAGAATGTATAGAGGATAGGTATGAAACAGAAAGATATACTAGTACTGGGTGGGATAAAACTGGGATTTAGTGAGGAATAAAAATGAAAATGGAAATCTCAAAGCTCTCAACAATTTTCTTCACTACAGTCCACATATCCGATTTTAAAAGTCTGACAAATTTTCTTGCAATCCATCCTTATCTAGGACTGGTTATTTTATCAAATACAAACTATTCAAAATGCTCTTGAAGTACAAAGCCTTTGAAGCTATTTGCAAGTAACAAGTCAATGCAATGAGATATATACAGACTGACAGAATATGAACAGAAAGACAAAGAATCCCTCAGATTGTCAGAGACATATAAATGTTGGCAGATAAATGGATAGGATATATAAATGATATCAACATTTTTTTTTCTAAATCATGTGGAGGAAGCAGAACAAATTACAAGGAAACAATCTTTTACGCAGATAGAGAAAATAAATAACTCTTCAAAGACAAAAAAAAGGAAAGAAAGGAGTCAGAGACAAGAAAGCCTCTCTGTCCATTAAAATTTGCCAAGAAAACAATTACACAGAATTCTTTGGGGGGAGGAAATAATGAGAGCTGGGATGAAAAGTCTTCCAAAATTGTCCGTCTCAGCACAGTAAGTTACTACAGGCCACTAGTTCCACTCTCTGTTAAGCACCTCTTCCCACAAGAGGAGAAGTGTGAGTGTGCGTGTGTGCATGCATGTTGGGGTGTGGAAGAGCACAGGCAGAGAGAATGATGATGGAAGGCATCTAAGGTGTGTGTGTGTGTGTGTGTGTGTGGGGTAAAATGCAGAAAGAGAAGCAAAAAAAGCAAATAAGAAATAAAACAGCTGGCTATTTCAGCAGCATGCCTGCAGTTTTCAAGGGCTACTATGGTGGTTACTGTTGGCTCTGCAAGAGTGCTAAGCACGGCAGTAAATGTATAAGCACTGACTTGCATGTAATGTTAATTTCCGTTTGACCTTCCGAGATATTATCTTTCACTGTCAATAACATTATTCACTTAAAAGCAATGAACCAACTCCAGACAGTTAATGAACTTTTCTGTCCTTATCACAATGTCACAACAAACACTTTATAAAGGAGCAGAGGGTACACAAGACTCTTCAACAACACCAAATTAGGACACACAAAGACGGACTTGCTAGAAGTGCCAGACTTGTCTGATATTTTGGCTTTTCATGAATCATCTTTAAATACTGCAGTGCCCGACCACATGCCAATGGACAGAGAAAACCATCCTAAGAGTACTGACTTGGGAAAACTTGAGATGAGAAATAAATGGTTCAATGTAATAAAGCTAAAATGCTGATGCCAACTAATCTTCCAACTTCAATATAGGACACAAAGTGTTTACTTTATTTTGCAAATGACTTTAACTGTTAATGAAAACTTTTATAAAAAAAAAAAAAACTTTTGGAGAAGAATTAGAAACAATCACAATACACTTAAAGATGTACTGGTGCGGACAGATTGATTTCTAACGTTTTGAAGTGGAGACTGTCATTGCATATCATTACATGGGCACAATGCAAATAGTAACATACTGTATTAGGACTGGTTTCATTCAGCCGACTGACTCTACAGCATCACAACACTGACCATCTACAGTACTAAATCTATTGAGTGTAGCACAGGAATGCTCAGCTGTATATCTAGCATACCTTCAGCAGCTTCAGACAAAAGGGGGTAATAATTGTTGAAATCAGTATAAAATATTACCGTGATCATCATTTGTGCCATAAATTGATAATCCACCTGTAATGGCAAAAAGACACTAAAGACCGCCTAGTTGGGTGGTAGCACAATACAGCACAATTTACTGAACAACATTAGTCATATCATTTATTTTTGCAAGCAAACGCTGTTAAAGAGAGTTCTTCATCTCTCCTTCATACAGTATAATTTGAAAATGTATCACCAATTAACTGTAATTAAAAAGATATTGTTTACAAGCCTTGTAGAGAAACATTTTTCAATGTAGAAGTAATAATTCCACTGCCCTCTCACAGGATCTAGATGTGAAAACTTTGCTATATACACTTCATTTAAATCTATCCCGTGTATGCATGTGAATGTATGTGTGCATGTGTGCACATACATGTGTACTTGAATGTTTGCACATACATGTAAATATATGCAACGAGACAAATTTCAGTGTTTATAGGCATTATGTACACGCCAAGTGGAATGGTGTGTCATATGTATATATACAAGCAAAAGCAAACATTCCAATACATATGTTTTGAAACATACACCTTTCAGTAACCTTGTGTAACACATCTAACCTTATTAACCCTGAAAAAAGATTCATCTCTATACCACCCATGGAAAATTAAGTCCCACAAGGATTCAGTATTCAGGTTCTACAAGCAGGAGGTGATTACTCATGAATTCTGTTCTCATGCTACCTACCATGTTTGTGAGGACATGCTTGCGGATTTAGAACAGTACATTCACAAAATAATAACACTCTGTACGCATGTGGTGTTTGTACACCTCTAGCTGGTGATAAAACATGCAGCGGCTGCAGAAATATTCTAGCTGACTGGTTTTCACTCTGAATCGAGTTTGGAGCTTGGCAAAACTTGCGGCCCCTAAAAATAAAATGTATGAAGCATCTCTTTACATCTGGGCTTAATCTATATTGATACAAAGAAGATACCATTCAGTCCTTCATAAAGAAACCAAATGACGCTTGAAAATACATGTTTCCAGAAAGGCAAAATGCTCAAGGAATAAATCCACTATCATCTTTTTCTTTCCTTCAGTAAGAATGCAGACTTATAAAAGTTTCACTCCAAATAATCTATTCTCCGAAGCAATTAGTCTTTACTGCTTTTTCACAACCTATTCAGGAAAAGGAAAATGAAGGGAAAAAGAAGAGAAAAAAAAAGAAAGAAAAGCCTATTCTGCATATGATATAAAACAGACCCTGAATCAAGAAAAAAAATTTAGTACCAGCATCTAAAGCATTTTCTACACCAATATCAGCTTCTTACTCTTTTGTTCGTGGCAAAGGAAATATAGACTACGCTCATTTACAAACACCACAAAATATCCATGTCCTTGACTGTGTAATAAGCCTACAAAGAATTTGCAAAATAAACACATCTGCACTTTACTACTTTAAATCTTGGTTCCAGGTTCTCCTTCTACCCCCCCCCCCCCCCCCCCTCCCCACTCTTTATGGCAAATGCAAGAATATTAAGATGAGTAGGGTCAAAAAATGTGGAATGTGCACATGCAACACAAACCAGGACTTTACATATGTTAACTTCAAAAATTCAGTCAACAGAGCCTGATCATTACATCTAGAAATCAAACAATATGCCTACCACTCGAATCATCTTTCACCATTCATCCAAACCTGCCCTATCACAGCAGACACTCCCACCATCTCCCCCACCCAAAAGCAACAACACAAACATTAAAGATCTAACTCTCTCTCAGTTTCCCCTTTACCATACATGTACCTAACCAACTTGGGAAAAAACAAAACAACACTCCAAGCTTCTGAGTTCATAATATAACACACATATAAAAGAGCTAACACTCCCTCATTTTCCCCATTTGTCAAAATGTAAACAACCAACTTAACTTAAAAAAATGGAAAAATAAATCCAAGCCTCTGAGTTCATGATGTTCCTACTCCCAGTTGTGTGTGTGCATGTGTATGTGTATGCGTGTGCGTGTGTGTCTGCGTGTGCGTGCGTATGCATGTGTGTGTTATCGTTGTTCTGTTGTATGTGTGTGTGAATTTTCTTTAACACTGAGAGTCCCCAGCCTCTTCCTGTCAGTGCATATCGCCAAACCAATGACACACTGATTTACCTCTTTGTCTTTTTTTTCACGATCAAATGATAGTATGCAGGAATGAAAACAAGACTGTAAAGAATTCTATTTGTTGCAAATAAATCCTAGTGTTAAGCAGCATGAGAAGTGTGAATCTAAAACATCTGCATTCATATCCAGCTATTATTACAAGCCTAAAGGGCACTCTCAACCTATAGGCGCTGTCTAACTTAAGGTTAAACACTTTCTTCTTACATTTAAAAAAACCAAAAAACTGAGATATGCAGTCAGAATAAACTCCACAACAGTTAGCAAGAACAGTTACGATTAAGGAACAAAATGACCTCTATATCAGCAGTGGAACTGATCTACACAATAATAAATAGCACAAATACCTTCAGCAGCTTGATTGACAAAAGAACAAGAACAAAGCAAGAATTACTCATACAGCATCTGAAAATGAAAGTTATCAAAGACAAAAATAAAACTGTACATTGTTAATCTCTATCACCACCACCCTCCCTCTTTCCTAAATATGGACATTCTTTTAAAACAACTTACCAGGATTACTGATGACACAAAAAAATGTATAAACTTTAAAAAACAACAACAACACAAAACTAATAACTCTTTCCCCCAGAAATAAAGCCTTGGAAAACTTTTTTTTCTTTTGAACAGAATAAATCAAACACATATAATCCTTTCTCCTCCCTAAACCCCTTAATCAAAAATCCATTTGGCAAACAAGATAGATACAACAATCAAATATTTTTTTCCCATGTAAAAATGAGCATAGATCATCCTAACAAAAAAATTCTTTCAAGATTCAACGTTAAAGCAAACATAACCATATACTTGTAAGCATTAATGCGGGAAAGCTAGCTTGCAATATCATTCTTCTGTACATTTTAAGGATATGGACAAAGTCCATAAAATATCCAAAGAACTAATATTAATGCAAACCCCATGCAATCCTAGCTACTGATAACCCAAAAACAAACAAGAAAAAAACTGAACGAGAATACTTAATTGAAATGTTAATAAATAGACACATAAATGTTAATCAATAGACATATAACAAACAAAAACACAGAATCAACAGATAAATAGATAAACATATAAAGAAATGTGCACTGAACCATAGATCAAAGAAGAAAATCTTTCCACTTGGCAGTTTAACTGAATATCAGAGTGATCTCCAGAAATGAAGCCAATGACTGCATTTAATGTTACCAACACTGAAAACAAAAATGTGGAATGAAATTTTGCTCAGCAAAGTTACTGCAGGCTTAGATTGGATAAACTATCTACATTTCAAAGAATAAAAAGCACACAAAATATTTAATTCGAAGAAGGGGAAAAAATTTACAGACAAAACAGATTATAACCCAAGACATTGACCACAATGATAATAAAAAAAACAACAACACACATACACCAAAGTTACATGGCTTACCTTCGAAGGAATCCTCTCCTTCTGTGCCAAGTTCATCGTCTGAACATATGTTGAGAATGTTGACCAACATCTCTGTCACTGTAAGAAAAACAGGCATGCTCATTTCCCTCCTCACGACACATAAACACGGTAATAAGGAAATTAATTTCAGCAGACCAGTTTAAAACAGGATGCATCTGTGATGCTAGTGGTGTATTGTGTTTAAAACCATAGTACTCAAAGCCCTTTCCCACAACCATTTCTGCATGCCTGTCATAATCTCCACCCTCTGGTGAAGTTACACCTGTGTATGCTGTTGCTGATTTTTTCTAGATTGTATCGTAATTATTGAACCAATTTTAATGAAGCTTGCTGCAAAGCGGGAACATGGCCCAAGGCAAACTCACAAAATGTTGGTGCCTACCTGCCATGCATATAGCAATGTGTGTGTGCGTGTATGTATCATTAAAGGTAGTATCTAGAACATGTTCAACAAGATTATAATTTCAACAAAATTTGGTGGAAATGTGGCATATGGCTGAACAAGAAATCCTTGAAATTCTGGTGCCGATTCAATGAAAAAGCCGATCAGGATCTCTTTGACCTTGGTGGAAGTCTGCACTCTCGTGGGCACCCTTCTAGTTTATGACATGCAATCAATCACTGAGACAGCATCCCACAGCCAAAGCTTTTGTCGTGCGACATGAATGAATCACAGCTTGTCAATGGAAGCAAATTCTGTGTGCTAATGTTCTTAGCCTGTTGTTATTAATACTGATAATCAAAACTGACATAAAAACGATTTTTTTCCCCTCACTTTCAACATAATATTGAGTGCCAAAGGTAAAACAACTATTGCGCATTCATCTGATGTAACTTGATAGCCAACTTTAGCGGATTCATCTGATATGAGCACAATTCATTAATGAAAGGCCACACAAATACAGTGAATGCACTTATTTGATTCCGATTCCAACAATATTGAAACTGTCAGTTATGATTATTACACCAATAACCAGAATCATTCAGCTTTTTTCATGAACACTGATGCACACAAGGAGCAAGTTTTCAATGAAGGAAATAAACACTGGGTGTACTGAGCAGACTTCTCTCATTGAGAACATGTGGCTGGTTATTGCTGTAAAGACCAGACTCTTTCCACACTCAACTACAACAGAAACAAGTGCAGGGTGCAGAGGAGCCTCAGTCACATTAATGGTCAGGCATTCCTCCTGAATTGGAAGACCCTGAAAAAGTGAAAAACCAACAAACATTCTCTGCCCTCTTACCCAGTGCTCCGTCCCAGACATGATCGTCCTGAACAAGCACAAGAAGGACCACGCCAAAGAAAATGCCTTTGGACAAAGAGATGACATCCCTTCTAAAGGAACTTCCCTTAGGTTCCTGAACATACAGGTAGTGGCCCTCCTCCACCTCTGACCAGGTCCACCATCTAGCAACTAGTGGTGTGCCTATGTAGTGTGTACCTGAATGGTGGTTTCAAATTTCAGTTTGCCAGGGCTCTCCTGTATCTCCCACACTTTTCAACATATTCCTGGAACCGCTAATGACCGATGTGTTTGAAAATCATGTCAACACAGTCAGCACTGGAGGAAGTTTTACAGCAAACCCTTATTGCTTCAAGAATGAAAAACACTGAGCCACACAGATTATTTGAAAACACTTAAAAAAGCACCTGCATAGTGTTCGACTGGACACTTCGTCTTCTGCTGCTAATGGTATCTGCCATGTATTGTTCTGTGCTTGTTGTGAAGTGTATGACTAGAACCACAACATACGAAGATTTGTGTATGTGGAGCTGTAAATTTGGCCAGTGGGGCACTTGTTACACACTTTATCTTCTTTTTCTTTTCTTTTTTTTAAAAATCTGTTTCCGTCTGAGGCAAATTTTCTAAGTACAACCTCTTAGCAGACAGCCCTAGGAGCTTATCAGGCCCTTCATCTGAGCCTTTTCCAGTGTGCAGGCAAGTTTCAGGTTCCTGTAATTCAATGTCTAGGGATTGTTTTTTTTTACCTGCTCTGTAAGGAATGGTTATGCAATGTACATGACTGGACACATAAATTCATTTCCTATGAAATGATGCACATAACTATTCAAACAAAATAAAAGCAGCATCATTACTTGAAAGTAAAAATGTGCTAATAGAAATACACTGATCCTGATCGTTCAATCTTTGTGTTCTATTAACTGCTGTGGTGTCCTAAATCATAACACTCTACATGCAACCTATCCCAAAATCATGACTTCTACAAATAACTTATCAGCCACAATCACAGAATGGTGCATGTTTATACCTTTCTCCCCTACGAATGGCAACGACCACGTGAAAACATCCATGAAGTTGGGCAGCCAGTAAGGGTGAGGAGAGCAGTTGAACTGCCGAATGTTCATCACATTGTTTTCGTACTTCAGTATGGCAGCTGTAATCAATCAACACTTGAAACTGAATGCAAAATACAAGATGGTGATCACTTTGAAAGAAAGCAATTAATCTGGTGATCACACTGCCAGTTAAAATCGTAATACCATGTAACAAATTGTACTATGATTTCTTGTACTTCTGAACAGATCATCACTCATCATGGATTCAAGTTTTGGCGTCTCAATCCTTAAACACTGAATGAACAAATTCTTGTTCTCCGATCCCTCTCCTTTCTATGCCTATGCCCCATTTCACCTTCTGTTCCTCGATCTTTCTTGCCAGTGAGCGAATGAGTGAATGAGTATGTAACGGAAAGTTGTGGAGTGGAGTAGAGTGGGGAGAGAGAGAGAGAGAGAGTGTGTGTGTGTGTGTGTGTGTGTGTGTGTGTGTGTGTGTGTGTGTGTGTGTGCGTGTGTGTATGTGCAAGCACGCTCACTCATACAAGCACACACGAGTATATGTACTTCATTATGCAGTGACAGCACAAGCTCAATCTCTTATTTCACATCTTCTCTTCTAAAATAATATTAAACATACATACAAAGTGTACGTGTGTGTGTGTGTGTGTGTGTGTGTGTGTGTGTGTGTGTGTGTGTGTGTGTGTGTGTGTGCGTGCGTGTGTGCGTGTGAAACATGTATCAGATCAAGAAATCCAGTGCTCTTGAAGCATCACCAAGCTTCTTACAGTGCATGTGTTCAAAGAGCACTGTTAAAACCACGACTGGCACAGTTCAGCTCTTTTCAACAAATGAAAAACAGCAACTTGTCATTCCCAGCTTGTTCACTCTCCAAAAACAAATTGAAAACGGCTGATCAAAATTGATCACTTTTGAAGTCTTTTCAGTCCACTCAATTTTTGAACACTTGACATTTGTGCCTTCTTCATGTGTCTGGCCTTGATTTACGATTCATGACAGCCAAGACATCGTATTTTCCTCCAAAAGCTGAAGCCTGCGCTTTACCTACATATGTGCCTGCCACTGAAGGTGGTTTTCTCAGAAATCCTCGGATCTGAGGAGAAATCTTAAGCCTGCATGTGTGCACACAAATTACAGAGGGATTTTTCCCTCGGAGTTAACACTGGTTCTGACTCCATTCCCCATACAGTCCTTCGAATGAGACTATAAATTGAGGTTCCGTGTGTGAACGCACGTACTACATCTTGCACACACGTAAAATCCCATCACCAACTTTCGGAAGAGAAGGTCAGTTTGGCCGATGGTATGGATGACACGTTACACATAGCATGCACCTTCCCCGAAGTTGAAGTATGACTGCCTTAACCTTCACTGTCCTGTATTTCGTATGACAGAAGTCGCCTAGACTACTAAGTTTATATTGGAATTTGCTGCCCGAATTGGCGTACCGACTTTAAAAAATTGTAAAAAATAAACTAATGGATAAAAAGACTTCAAATTTTCAGCAAAAATCTATGGAAAGCTGAACTTTGGTTTGCACTTGTTATTTTAGGGGGATGTGAAAATATTTTTATGGCTCAACTCTCACACACCCGATTTTACCTGGAAAACACACCTACGTCAGTGAAATAGGTGATAGACAGGCAATACAACACCCATCAACTTTATAACACCTACCTTTTTGGTGGCAAGTGGTCAGGTTCACCATCTGAAAAGAACTGATGGGTGTTGTGAGGTGTTAGTAGTTACACAGGTAGCTAGGAATATACGTGAAATTTTTGTGATGCTTTTAAGTCACAGAGCAGTTACATAGCAGGGAAAAAATTTTTTTTTTTTAAATAACAGGTCAAAATCATACCATATTTACTGAAAATGTATTGGAGTGTATGCTTTTTGATCGGCATGAGTTAGTTTGTGTTTGTGAGAAAAAGAATTCCTATGACTGATAATATTTCTAACTATATGCAGGTGTTAGCAGGAAGGAAGAGAGGCAGGCATCACAACACAAAACAACACTCAAATATTTTTGATGTACTCACCATATGGTTCCAGATGTAATGAATTATATAATCCAAATGTGATCACACACAAACAACACAGTCACTGGAAATGTTCTTGCTTTTGATCACTTTTGTCACACACAGATCACTGACATGAAATTTTCTTTCCGTTGTGCACTTTTCTTACATGCACAAACTCCAGTACTTTTGTATGTGGCACTTTCAATATTTAGTCAACCCCAAAACAGTCTGTACAAAACAAAAATGACAAAGTCCAGGAGGGTCAACCCCAAAACAGTCTGTACAAAACAAAAATGACAAAGTCCAGTCCTTGATTCAGTCAAGTATCAGGTGTACTGCTAAGAATGAGTGTGTAGGAACCTACTCACTGCTGGTGAAAAGAAAAAAAGCAGCCACGATCCTTGCACAAAGCCACCTTACACATCACACACTCATGTGTTGACTGGATGGCATTGCCTGCTGGGGTTTTCCTGCCTTCCTTCTTGCAACAGACACAGTCCTTCTTGCCTCTGGCAGACTGGATTTTGGAAGGAGTGTGTTTGTGCTTGTCTGGATTGTCATGAACGACGGGACGGCCGATCCGTTTTTGACCCTTGAAACCATTCACCATGCCCATGACAATCTCTGTGAAAATCCACATGCAGTTTCAGTGGGGCATCTGCAGAGTTTTTGTAGATTACAAAGGCATTTACTGCAGCAGTGTCCAGGCAGAAGAAGAACACATATTTCCACCACTTCATGAATTTCTGCTTGGAACCATAATATGATCGCAACTGATCATGCTTGTCAACACCGTTGTAGTTCTTGGTGTAATCAGCCATAGCCAGGGGCCTAGAATACCTGGCTTTTTCAACACCCCCTGCACCTTTTCTGACAAGCTCTCCATCGGTTCCATCATGGACAGAAGTAAGAAGGGTGACCTTACGATGGTCAAGCCAAGCAACAGCCTGAAGCTTGCCCTTCAAATCATCATAGCCAATCTCACGAAACCAGCGCTTTGTGTCCCCAGACTTTTTGACACATTTTGCTGGCTTCATATCCTGTGGCAGACCCTTCCTGTTGTTTCGCACAGTCCCACATGCCAAGGTTTTCTTCTGAAAAGATATTGAATGAGGGGGACTGACGTGAAATAATTATCAAAGTAGATGGTGTGCCACTTGAAATAATGGGGTTCTGCCAAGTGTTTGACGACACGATCCCCAAGGGCATCACCTGTTCCAGCAGGCACATCATTGGTCTTCACAGTATATACTGAATAATTCAGCATATAAAAAGAATCGGCATCACACAAAGCCCACACCTTGAGGCCCCACTTCGCTGGTTTTGCAGGCACATACTGCAGAAAACCACAACGACCCTTGAACTTGATCATTGCCTCATCTACTGTGATGTTTTGCCCAGGTAGAAACTGCACAGCAAAACATTCTTGAGTCATGGAAATGAGAGGTCTGACTTTGAACAGGGGGTCATACCCAGCCTGACCTCTGGGAACAAACTGAGTGGTATCAGCGAGGTGAAAATACTGGTTCAGCTGTTCAAACCTGTTCTTCGACATGACACTTGACACCCAAACATTGAAGAAAGGAGAAGAGTCTTTCCAATAAAAATCACGATGAGGAACAGGGGCCATGTTCATAAACATGAGAAGACCAACAAAAGCTCTGATTTCATCCACAGTGGTTGGCTGAAACTTATCCTCAGGAAGACCAGCAGCCATGAGCGTTTGTCTTGCATACAGGTTGGTTTCCCTGACCATGAGATGGAATGCGTCCGAAGGAAAAACAAGTGAAAAATAATCAAAAGGTGTTTGAAGATTCACTTGTGGACGTGGGGGGCCCCTGTATGCATCAAACACACGAACTTCAGTCCGAAAGTCGTCGTTTGACCACTGCGATGACTGTGCACATCAACCGACATCAGTAGCACCTGCGTCGCCTGCGTCGCCTATGTCCGAGTCACTGTCACTACTCGCATTCACTCCTTCTGCAACTTCATAGTCACTGTCGCTGTCTACAGAGTCAAGATCAATGTCCGATTGATTCCAGTCGTCATTTTCGGTCGGAAACACATTCATATTGAACATTTGGTCCACAGTCAAGCTCATGTCACTGTCACTGTCAGAGTGCGACATTTTGATCGTAGTCGGAAGTCGATGGGATGACCAAAAAAATCGATTAAAAATCAAAAAAGCCACAAACCGCTTTTACAAATGGCGCTGAGAAAGGTAGGAAAGACCTGGATAATGACCGGTTTGTCTTATTACTGTGGTCAACCCAAATAAGGGAGGCACACCGAGACAATCAGCCTACTGAGGAATGGGCGGTACAGGGCGGATCGGGAGCCTGACGGGTCGGGCGGAAAAGGGCGGAACAGGGATAGAAAGGTTAATGGCGGGTTGAAAAACGGTCATACACACAAAACTCCACTGCCTGTCTATACAGGCAGTGTCCGCAGGAGTATCAGCCTGCGTGCGCAGAAAGAAAGAAAGAAAGAAAGTGCACACAAATGCATACTGTCAAGTGCTCAAGCTTTTACGTAAATATGTCTATGTACCTGAAAGTACTATCTACTACAAATCTGATAAAATAAAAATAAAAATTCTCAGACTGAAATGAGTATGAGCAGGTAGTGACATATCTGTGTGTATCTGAACACAAACATGTAATACAATGTCATGTTGAACACGAAAATCTTTGACAATGGTGTGAATTACAGATGGCAAGCCAGTCAGATAAGCAGCAATTATCATTAATTAATAACTGTGACATGCTCACAAGAATGTAAATTACCTTTATTATTGTACACATCCAAGTAGTTGGGAGCTGAGAATATTGTTATCAGCGATGGGAAACCTGTTGTCTGGCTTTTTCTGTACATGCGGTACCTAACAGCAGAAATCATGAGACATGGGAGTATTATTCTTCGCACACAGACATTCAAACTGTTGACACGAGAGGTAAGAACCGTGTAATGCTTAAAGAAACCAAAACGCTATGCTAACATTATTACCTTGTATGTTAATATGACTGTGCATCTTAAAATCAACACAAACTGACATAATGAACACCAAGTTTTGCTTTACTTTTAATGTGGAAACACACACACACACACACACACACACACAGAGAAAAAAAAACTGTCCTTGAATGTTAATAATGCCGCATATGAAGTTTTAAATATTTATTCCTGGTGTTATTACTGTTTAACAAGAGACAATGTTGTCAAGGCTCATGTGATTCCTAGTCCACATCAAGTGAGGAGTGCAGAAATACAAAATATGTAACAGCCTACAACTAACTGCAATCTGAACTGCAGCTGATGAAAAGAACATGTAATTCTCCGATACAGGGGGAAAAGTTATCACTCATCCTCTGGCTGTTTCATAAAAAGCAACTGCAGTTAAATGAACAGCTGAATGATCATAGTCAGGCCTAACCACAGAAGGGAAATTTGAGCAGCTAGCTTTTCCAATTAGGATGATCATCCTGATCATCAAATCAACACTTTTATCCCAACCACTGCTTTCATGTCCTCTGTTCATCCATCTCCAATATACAATACACTTTTATCCCAACCACTGCTTTCATGTCCTCTGTTCATCCATCTCCAATATACAATACACTTTTATCCCAACCACTGTTTTCATGTCCTCTGTTCATCCATCTCCAATATACAATACACTTTTATCCCAACCATTGCTTTCATGTCCTCCATTAATCCATCTCCAATATACAATACACTTTTATCCCAACCACTGCTTTCATGTCCTCTGTTCATCCATCTCCAATATACAATACACTTTTATCCCAACCATTGTTTTCATGTCCTCTGTTCATCCATCTCCAATATACAATACACCTTTATCCCAACCACTGCTTTCATGTCCTCTGTTCATCCATCTCCAATATACAATACACCTTTATCCCAACCACTGCTTTCATGTCCTCTGTTCATCCATCTCCAATATACAATACACTTTTATCCCAACCATTGCTTTCATGTCCTCTGTTCATCCATCTCCAATATACAATACACTTTTATCCCAACCACTGCTTTCATGTCCTCTGTTCATCCATCTCCAATATACAATACACTTTTATCCCAACCATTGCTTTCATGTCCTCTGTTCATCCATCTCCAATATACAATACACTTTTATCCCAACCACTGCTTTCCTGTTCTCCGATCATCCATCTCCAATATACAATACACTTTTATCCCAACCATTGCTTTCATGTCCTCCGTTCATCCATCTCCAATATACAATACACTTTTATCCCAACCATTGCTTTCATGTCCTCTGTTCATCCATCTCCAATATACAATACAATTTTATCCCTACCACTGCTTTCATGTCCTCTGTTCATCCATCTCCAACATACAATACAATTTTATCCCAACCACTGCTTTCATGTCCTCCGTTCATCCATCATCAATATTCAACAACGAAGAAGAGACTTCAAGACAGGTAACAAGCTGAATTCATTCACAGAAAAAAAAATCATGTACCCTTTGCCACAATACATAGCTTACCCAGCATCCTGTGCTTCATGTGCTCGGATTATTGATAACAGATTGTTCTGTTGCAAGAAATCACAACAAGCTGCATAGCTGCAACACAAAATAATGCCAAGATGAATGCACAAACACACACACTTACACATACACACACACACGTGTGTGTGTGCACACATACACAAAAAACACACAAACAATGCATTACCCCACACACCACGCACCTTTTCCAAATCAAGGTCTTGATGACGAGTAACAAAGAGACTGCATATTATCTACTTTTGCTGCCTTCTCATGATGATGATGATGATTACCTATGTAGCACCATTTTTTTTCCTCAAGCTTTTAGCACTTCAAAAAGAAATAGCTTCTCACTTCACTATATTTACAATCCGAAACACACGTGCACACACATCATCCATTCTTTATCCCCCACAACACATCCACTCGAATGCACAAACATCAGTAATTCCTCACCATCATGTTTTCATCTGACTTTCTTGCTCTCAAACAAGAAAAGATATAGACATCCAAAGCTGCCCACAGAAGAGGAATTACTGAGCCATAAAAAGAAGATTTTAAAACTGACTTGAAGCTATTCATGAAAAAAAAAGAGTACGATCATGTGTGAAGAGGACTGTTCCCGAAAGTAAGAGTCTTGCAAAGCTTGACATCTTTCATGAATGAATTTCGTTCCTGGAGTTGGGATGCAGAACATACAGTTGTCAGCTGAGGAACAAATCTGCTGAGGAAGTCCACAGACTTTAAGTATATCAAAAAAATTTTCCGAACTTGCTCCTTTTGCAGACCAGAAAGTGGGCAGGGGGGAGGTGGGGGGGGGGGGGGGGGGGGAGCTTATAGGATATACTGGATTGAAAAGAAACTCAGTGTAAAGAAAGCAGCAACAGGTTTTATCCTTCTCCCACTTTCCTCTTCATATTTGCTTGTCATACTTGCTTTACTTTGAAACATACACAGTAGCAGCCATTAATTGCACCACAAAGCTCATGAATGCATAATGATGCCCTGTAAATCTCACCCATTCTCAATGATGTAACCAAAAAAGTCTAGTATATCTACAAACAAGAACAGATATCGCAGCTGGGGCTCCAGACAAAAACATCCCCATTTTGCAATACCTGCAAATTTCATCAATACATCCTGACCATCATAGCTAAACAACAACTGCTCAGCGACAGCTTCAAATTTACGTTTACTGTGTACACACACATACACACACAAAACTAGCCACCAATAAAAAATAATGAAACCAAATAAAATTAGAAAAAACAATTCAGTGCTTTACATGTGAAATGAAATCAAAGCAGCATACCTGTAAAAGTATGAGCAACCCCGAACAGTGTTGTGCGTGAAGTGTTCTGAAGTTTTTTCATTGCCAAAGTCTTCCAGTGGATCTGACCACAGCAAATCACACATGGGGCCAAAGGCTGGTGGCTCCTTGAAACGATCCAGCTGAAAAAAATACATATGTAATGTAATGTAATGTAATGTAAAAGGATATTTATAAAGCGCTTTATCTCGCGAGAGCCCAAAGCGCATATTACAGAAAAACATGATAAAATTACAATTCTAATTCAAAGCGCGCACACACACACACACATATACACACACACATACACCACACACACAAAACACACGCACGCGCACGCGTGCTCGCGCGCACACACACACACACACACACATACACACCACACACACACACAGCCGGAAAAAAACAAACAAACTCATATGTATACCTATCATTTACTTGGTATGCTTAGACATACCACACACACACACACACACACACACATACCTATGTGCCTGGATGGCTATTAATTTCAATTCTTTTGTGATGGACATGAAATGAAAAAGGTCATCCACCACCAAGGGAAATTATTCAGTATAGCGGATACTGAATAATTTCCCTTGGCGACAGATGACCTTTTTCATTTCATTTCACACCTCTTAATACAAATGTAAAGGCCTATTGTTGTATATCAACAAAAAGAGTAAAGCATGAAATTACACTAAGTGTACTCTTAAATACCTTTTCACAAATACAAAAAAGCTGTTGTGACCTACAAAAAAGAAAACCACACACATGAAATCTTATTGCCTAGTACAAAAACATACAGCCATTCTTTGTTCTAGGCTCTTTAGATAAGATTCTATATCTTATAATATTAAAAAAAAATAACATTGTCCATCATCTGACGCCACAACAAAACAAAAACATGTCTGCATCCATCAACTGGAAGAAGGAAACACATAACACTTATTTCTTTTCTGATTAACGGGGAAAAGGGAAAACGCAACACTTTTTTTCTTTTCAGATTAACTGGAAGAAGGGAAAACGTAACACTTTTTTTTCTTTTCAGATTAACTGGAACAGGCATGGTACTGGAGGTAAATCATTTTTCCCTGAAATTTTTTGAGGTTTCTGGGGGCAGCGGCGCCCCCTGAATCTGAAGGTTTTTCAGCAATTCTAGCCTGTAAAAAAGCCTCTCCTTGAACTAATTTCTGTTCTTCATACTAAGCAATTTCTGCCATAAAATAAGCTCTCCTAGAATCACTTCATCAGTCATTCCTTCAACCCAAAGGAGGTTTTAAACCCAAGTAACCACATAGCAAAAATAAGTACATATCTGCATTGCTTTAAGTGGCATACACTAAATCAAAGCACATGCACAGTGTACACACACAGGAGACCCCTCATTTTGCACAACTTTGATCATCATGTCCAGCATCACCAACACAGCACAGCACAGCAAAGTAGTGGTCTATTTCATGTCTTGAGTTCCAGTTTTGTTTACTATGTCTGTTCAATTTCTTATGATCTGTCTCCTCTACATTAGTAACTCCTCTTACTTTTTACATCTATGTGAATACAGTACAAAATGAAGTTAAGTTTTGTGTCTCTTTTAATGTACAAATTTTACATTATGTGTCTCAGCTTTTGCAAGCATGACGAAAACGTTTCATTTTCGTGGTTCCTGTTCAGCCAATCCCATCGCCATTTGTTTGCCACACCAGCATCAGTATCTTCTGTCGGAGAATTTCACGGAACTATGTCTGTTCGCTTTGGCATTTATATTTTTTCCTTCTTTTTCTTTGCTCTTGTTCAAATTCGATCATGTCGACCCAGAGTGGAAAGCAGTGGCGAATGTCTCGAAAGCGCATGCGAGGAAGTAGTCCTACTCAATGCTACTTTTGGCGGGACAAAGGCCTGAAGCGAACTACCTGAAACCAACTAAAAGGGACAGTCTCGACAGGCGCGGCCTGTTTTTGTTTTGTTTTTTTGCTTTTTTGCGGATTTCCGTGAATTCGTGGACATGTACCATGCCTGTGGAAGAAGAGAAAACGTAACACTTTTTTTTTCTTTTTAGATAGCTGTCATCTGCACATGGCACTTCTTTTTTTTTTAGACTAACTGAAAGAAAGGAAAACGTAAGTCTTCTTTTCTTATACTGCTGTCATCTACACATGGCACAGCTGACAGAACAGCTGCCTTGCCATCACCTATAAACAGCATGCGGTGAAAAAATGATCAAGTTGTTGTGGATTTATCTGTTTGCTGACCATTAGGTACAGGGATTTTTACCCTTTCCTCATGGTAGTAGTGAAATCTAAAGGGAATATCAACCAACATATTCTGTTAGTGTACAAGAAAACAACCCTGCTTCTATCCTAAAGATACAGAACTATATCAAATATGTCTCAAAATACACAAAGCATGTAAATGTCAGTTCTTCATAGGTCAACATTAACCTACTCTACAAAAAAAAAATTATATAAACTTAAGCAAACCTTCGTGAATCTGGGGTTTTTGTGGGTAAAAGTAATGAAAAGTTTGTAACCACTGGTATCGCTAAAAAATGCCCATCTAACGAAAACAGATTTTTACCACTGTAAAATTAACTAAATGCCAAACAACCCATGTCATCTAGTGACCAAAAATCAACATCAAACGCACCTTTCGGATGTCTTCTAAAGTGTGGATTTCCGGTGAAAGTCCTCCATGTACGCACAAGAACTGCTGGTTCATTAAAGCTGACAATGGCAAACAATCGAATGCTTCCATGCAAGCATCATACACCCGTTCTGTGTACTTGATTTTGCCTGCACAAAGTCAAGAAAATACAGAAGTCAGTAGCCCTCATACAAAAATTTTGTACGCTCAATGTCTGGTCTACAGAAGCATGACTTCTTGCCTAATATTTGGTCCCATTCCAAGTGTCTGTCTCAAAGCTAATTATTGCAACAACAGCATGATCTGTGCACTAGCTGTATTTGGGCCAGTTTCTCTAGTCCAGGTAACAGTAAGAGATATATATCATATGACATGATTAACTGACTGCTGATTATGTTCTAAGCATTTCATTTGTTCACTGCGTATGCTGTAAAACGTCTTAACATTCTGACAGCATTACCTTCAATTTCAACTGTACTATAAAGAATAAAAGCATTTGGAAAATGGGAGTGGTAAAATAGACAATTATGTTACAATTTAAAGGACATCAACAACAGTCTACTTGTACATATAGGAATGAGACCAGTATGAACACACTGCAAATCATTTCAAGTTCAGATGTTCTGTTTATCAATTTTCATCACAAAGAAAGTAAAAAGAATAGATCGGAAAAAAAATACAAACTACAGTTTAAAAACTGCTAGTTATTTTAATACAGCAACAGGTCCAACATTAATCAAGGCACATGTATACAAAAAGCAGAAGATGGCACACTAATAGATATTAACATTTTTCTTTCAGTAGATTAAAAAGACAGAGTCTAAGAAGGCCCATGACATTTGAAATATGATTCCAGATGGAATTGTTTTTTTTTTTTTTAAAGAAACACAATCTTTCAAATACGACACCAAACTGGTTAGAAGGCTTGTTTTTCAATCTTTGGGGCATGTGTTGGATACCAATTAGTTCCAGAAGGGTAAAGAATTGAGCAAGATTTTTCTCATCTGCAAGGTCAACATGAGCTGTAGCTTGTGGATGTATGTATGCAGATCAGATACCCACATCCATGTCATGTCAGCAATCAGGTTTTGAAAACAAAAAACACCCAGTGTGCACCAAGACACTTAAGAGAGGAGCTTAAGATCATGAAGCATTCCTTCACCCCCCCCCCCCCCCCCCCCCCCCCCGCCCAAACTTGTTATGATAAACACAGCAGCAACATCCTTTCAGACTCCCTCATGCCACCCTGTGACTTTCTGGCAATCATGGAAAAAAAAGAATCTCTCCTGATCAAAGAATCTTTCATTTCATTTTGAAAAGTAGCAATTACACAATTGCCTGAAGAACATTCAAAGAGTCACAGATTAACAGAAACAGAATACAAAGGAAATCTTTTAAAAAGAGGATACATACAGAAAAATAATAAATACACATTGTATCAGTCATAATTCACACCACCAAACTTACACTCTTGCTTGAAAGTGAAGTACTCTGTTAGATGTCTACATTCGTGATTGCCTCGTAAAAGGAAGAATGTTGTTGGGTACAAGATTTTCAATGCCCACAGATACAGGACACACTGGAATAAAAGTGAAAATTTAATTTTAAACAACACAGAGTTCCATTTCTGCTGGGGTAATAGAATCCATAAAGGAAGCACATTTGATCAAAAACAACAGTTTTAACCCGAAGAGTGCCTATAAGCCGTCAGATGACGCCAAAGTAAAAATGCTTTCCCAGTGCCTATGGGCCGTCCACTGACGTCATGCATTTTTCTTGAATTTTCATTCGTTACTATTTCTATTAACGGACTTAAATAGAGTGTGCGTAGTAAGCCTTATATGTCTGTAGTATTCAAATGATATGCAAATGACCACACGTGATGGGAAAGACCATTTATTCTCATCACTGACTGGATGACCAGCTAGCACTTCGTCTCGCTTGCAAAGATGGTGGCGCAACCTTCGACAAGCGTAGCGACCAAATCAGCGTATTTACACAGCTGAGCAGGCTCTGCTAATCATTTTTGACAAAGACAATAATCTTTTATTCAACGACTTACTCGAGCATGAAGGTGAGATGATGATAGTGATGGAATTGCCGACCATATTCGTCAGTTATTGAGTCGGGCTGTGTGACCTCAGTGTGTGTTCAACTGACGGCTTGCCAGCGTCGAACAAGCTAGCCTAGTGTGTACTCTGCACTGTGTGCCAGTGGCCAGTGATGTGATAGTCAGCGCGAGAGGGGAGCGCGGCCTGCTCGCGACGTGACACGGGGCAGAGGGAAAGGTAGGGGAAGAGGAGGAGTGAAAGAGAGGGTTGAAGTCCAACAAGGGGGCGTGGTCGTGGACTGACCTGTCTGCATAGAGTGTGAGCATCTGATAGACTTCTTAACTGTTTTACTTTCATTTACAGGTGTAGTGTGACAATACAAACTTTATTTTCAACTTTTTTGCTTTGAGTTCTTTTTGGATGTGAAGCTGTAGTGGTAAATACATACATTTTTGATCCTGCAAAAAAATCTGTCCAAATCTAAATGCCTAAATATTTTTTCATTATCAAAATTAAGACAAAAGCCCAGATTCAAAATCTTCATTCAATTTCCTTAAAAAAATCATATATATTTCATTTTTATATCTTTTGTAGTTTCTGAGCTAGAATGTTTTGTTAATTATTACCCCAAAATCATTAGATTTCCCTGGCACTGGGAAACCATTTGTTTGTAACATTTTCAGGCAGTGAACGGGTTAAATTGATAGAAAGTCTACCCTTATTCTATTTTCTCATGTCACACAGTTGTTATGATTAAAGAAAAACTGAATACTGACAGTTCCAATTAAAGCATCTGTCAAAAACAAAAAAAGGGAAAACAATTATGCACACTATAATTTATAAAAAAAAAAAAAAAGAGCATGACATAACAAAGACAATACAATGCCCAGTGCAAAAGATTTCTTTTTTTTTTTCTGACCACAGCTCTGTAAACTAGAAAGCACTGTAAGTATCAACTGCAAAATATTTTCTTCTGAACAACTGTGTAGCCAACTTGCACATGATCTACGATCACATTTTACTGTGTTCATGCCAATACAACTCAAACTTAGTCAAAGCAAGCTTTTAATGTCCAGTGTGTACTGTACATCAAATTTAACCCAAAAATACAACAGGCATACAATACACATTGATTTTAATTCAGACTCACACTAATATGGAGTGGGGTAAACAACAACCTTTTTATACAATAACTTCTATCGTAAGAATCAAGAACATTCACCGAGTCAATGTCAATAATATTACTGAAATATTTGTCCTGTACACATTTTAGATTCAACATCTGGCAACTGCTGGGGTGGGGGGGGGGGGGGGGGGGGTTACTGGAAATTTAAAAGTTGATTCTAAATTGGATTAAAAACAAAGAACTAGCTCAGAAATGGAGATTATAGAGTTCTGACCTGTTCACAAAAGCAGAACTAATAAACGATAACCGATTGTGGCTGAACTAAAACTGAAGTGGTTGTTCACATCAGTTTAAAAATGCAAATCCACCTGATTCTAATCTCAGCACATGATCTGACTGGGTCTGATAAATACTGAGCACAGACTGTTTTTTCTTTTCAGACCTTACATATGGTATGTACTTTCTTCTTTGGATCGACTTTTAAGCTGCAAGTTTTCAGTGTATTTTTTACTATTATCTATTTTAGCTAGCTATCACTGGATCTTGGAGTAATCTTGTGTGTACAGAGCAATGGTTTCATAACAGCAAAAGAAGAGCCTGGTTGGCCTAATGGGCGAGACATCACACTAGTTTAAAGGTCTGGGCTTGACTGCCTCTCCATGCAACCAGGCTGGATGAGATTTTCTCTTTGCAGTTATCAGTAATTTGTAAAAGCTACAATCCCCACAATCCCCACCTAGCCCTTCGGAAGAGACCTAATCGAGTTTTCATGCATGAATGCATGCTTAGAAGTCCTGTTTGCGCGTTAAATCCCTTTCCATTTTCAATGCATGTCATCACGTGCTGATGGGACAGACAACACAAACATGCACAACTGTTGTGTGTGTCGACATTATTCCTGAAGACAGAATGTGGCTACTTTAACAGTCGGATTAAAAACAGTCACATGTGCAAAAGGCTCACCAATGATGAACTTTGCAGGAAGAGAAAAACACAAGAAAGAATAATACTTCATGCCATGCACCCTATTTTTTTAACTGCCCAGTTGATAGTTAAATTTCATGTAAAATATCAAGGGCACTATTTACTGAAAAGTGCTCTGTGTGCTGGAAATAACATCACTTCATATATTCACTATGAATTTGAACAGCAAACACCAAACAAAGCTCTCTGACAGGTACAAGTACTTTCGCAAATGTTCCTGAATATGCTTTCGCCAAGCTTTCGTTATTGTCTCCTTTCAAATTTCTCACTCTTTGCTGAACAGAAAGATAAAATTGTACAGCCATGCTTCATGAACAGCCAGCCTGGCAGAACTATCCAGCTGGGCATTATGCTAAGGGGCAAAGAAGAACTACAGACAGCAGAAGAAGAGAGGACACGATCAGGGTGTGGACATGTCTGTCTTTGGGTAACAAGGGAAACATTATATTCCCAAGTTTCCTGTGGAAGAAAAACAACAGCAAGAAAGCTGAAATCATGATCTCTTTAATGTTTTAACTCAATTCCTAATTGAAACAAACAGGCAGCCACAATCAACTTGAGAAAAAGGAAGTCCATATTTTCACGGCTAAAATCTCTGGATAACTGATGTCTGACATTTCTTCCTTTTGAAAATAAATTCCAATTTATTCATTTTGCTGTTACCATTCATGCATTTTAATAGCATACATATATTATGAGCAATTCAATATCATCTGAAAAACTATTAAACTTTAAACTATCCACAAATCAGCCGTTTCCCACTAGCAATCAATCAACCCATATCCACTAACCCAGGGTGAAACTATATTTCCACACAGCTTATTTGGGCAGCTTTGACCAAGCATTATAATAGCAGTTGAAGCCATCTGCTACAGTTAAAGTGGCTGCCATTCAGCTTGTACTGAGCTTGTTAAGTGACAGTCCATTTAACATGCCTTAGGGCAATTCAACAGCTCAGAGACAGCTCAGAAAGCAATGTAAACTGTACTAGCATGTTTGTAAGGGCTTCAAAATTCAGTGACAGGGAGATGACTTATAAGCTGGGACTTGCGTGTTTTCCTGCTGACTGATTTCAAATTTTCAGACTCTTAATTTACCTCAAAGGTTATTCATAAAAATCAACACTAGACACACACATACGCAGAGCAAACAAAATATTTTCAATAAGTAAATTTTTAAACATTTTGACAATCTGGATTTCAACTTTTTATTTTTGTGTCTTTTAAAACTCATCCTAGTTTCATACATTTGTCTAGCATAGTAACAAATCAGACAATAACAAAAAAAAAAAAAAAAAAAGCATGAAGTCACACATACCTCTATGCTAAAATATCCTCTGTCTACATAGTCACCCAGGAAGAGGTACCGTGTTGATGAGGGAGGTCCTCCAACTTCAAACAACTTCATGAGGTCAAAGAACTGACCATGGATGTCCCCACACACTGAAAGAGACAAGCATTGAAAACAGCACACTGAATGTTTCCATACCAAAAATAATGGTAAAGTTCTACTCTAAGAAAGGCAAATATGACAAAACTAGAAAACCATACACCAACTATAATCCTACTCACAAAAACTGCATGTGCTATATTCCTGCTCTGAAAACAACTTCTTTGAATCTTAAGAAAATTTCCATAATCTATTACATGCATTTCACCTTCACTAGCAACATTTCTCTCTTCTTAAGTGGCAAGCAAACCGTCAATAAAGAATTTATATCTAAGTTATAATCAGACAAAAACAACATTACAAATGTCATCTATTCCAATAACTTCACAGGACTCTTTTCTACCCAAATATCACTGACGTAAAATGGCGAGTGGTCTGCAGGAGAATGTTGTATTTTAACAACACATGCATATGTACTATTTGAAGATGCATCAAGGTGAGTAAGACAATGGAAAATTATGAAACAAGTGCTCCAAAGTCAATAATCATTCTTGAAAGGTAAGGTGTTACATGACAGGTCCTTCCATATCAATCCATATCAATTTACTATTGTTCTTAGAGGGGTATAAAGTTACCTGAAACAGATGTTTTTACATGAATAATTCTCTTTCTGGACAGGTATGGTATTACCTGTGACCGGTGCTTCAATGTCGATCATTGTCTTCTCTTGGCGTAAAAGAGCAGCTCCTTCATTGATAATGCGCAATGCTACGTCTTCAGTGACACGTCCTTCAAGAATGAAGTGTTGCTTCAGCACATCTGGTCTTGGTTTTCCTTTGGCATCAAAAGCCTCACTCATTGTGACCCTGTGACTTGGTGGGAATGGCACACCTGCAACAATGTCACACACACATGTAAGTGGTAAATTAGCAAAGGGAGGAAACAGCCCTATGCAGGGGTGGGAGCAGAAAATCATAGCTATACTGAAAAGGCCGGGGGGGAGGGGGGTCAGGGGGGCTGCTTTAAGCCCCTGGTGGAGTGCAGGGACAACGCCCTGCTGGGGAGTCTGGGGGGCCTTGCCCCCAAGACACTGAAGAAAATTTGTCTTGCCAGGACACTTTTGTGGCCTCTCCTTGAAAACAAAATTAATAATTAACTTCTATACAAAAAGACTCCAAATATGATAAAGTATGACTTACAGCTTAAATATCAAACTGAAAATGTTGTGCCAAGTACTTAGAATACATCTTAAATTAAGTAAAACATCAAAAAAAAAGAAAAAAAAAAGAAGGATGCAATGCATAAATATTACTCACCAGTAATGTTAATATAAGATAGTGGCCAAATGTCAATCGCTTAATTTATAAGTTCAAGAATGAGAATTCCTGTTTTTTTGTTTGTTTGTTTGTTTTTTTTTTTTGGTTTTTTAGTCTTACATGGCTTAAATTCCGCAGAGTCAATGTCAGCACTAGCACTGGATTGTAGCAAACACCGAGCAAAATCAAAAGCTGTAGTGGGCCAAGTCTTACAATAGAAATCGTGGCTGGTGGCACTGGGGCATCCAAGAAATGAAAGTCAATGGTTAGAGTGGATGAACCTGGAAGCAATAAATCAGTAACCCCAACTGAACAAATCTTGAGAAGAAAATCAGTGGCTGCAATGAGTGAACTTGAAAAAGACTATCAGCTAAAGCAGCAAGGTGAGTATGGAACTGGAAATTAGTGGCTGCAGTGAGGCGAATCATGGTAACAGAAGTCTGTGACAGCAGTGGGGTCACCTTTTCAGTGACTACATTGGGGCGAGTCTTGGAAACAGAAGTCAGTGACTGCAGCAAGGTCAGTCTTTAAAATGAAAATCAGTGTTAGTAGAGGGGCAAGTCTTGAAAACTAGAAGCTGCAGTGGATTAAGTCCTGAAAATGGAAATCAATAACAGCAGAGAGAAAAGCCTTGGAAATGAAAATCAACTGATTATATCCGATTGTTGTCTGTTCCTTAGTTGTTTTTTTTCCTACTTCTCTGCAAAGAAGCTTCTTATGTCTGTGGGAGTGGCTTTCCGTTTCACTGGCTGACTCTGTTCTGGGAGACAAACCGCAAAATGCCTGTTAAACTTAATCTGGCATGTCCTTTCCAAAAACAAAGGGAATCAACTTTAGACACCGGAGCCATTACTGGAGCAGCAGCAGGACGAGATGATGTATGTTTCAGCGCAGCCAATCTCTCCACATGTTTCGTCTCCTGGGAATGCACTTAAATCGACGTTTTTCCATTTGACTTGTATACAAGCATCCGACTACACAGTATACACCAAGTAGCGCCCAGTTCATTTGTTTTCAGCAGCCATTTTCAGAACAGACAATTCACTTCGTCCATCTCATCCATCCTATCATTTCTCCACTTGTTTTTCTTCAGGTCATTGTCGATCTTTCGTGCCTCTGCTTCGTCGTTAATCAGCTCCATTTTTGACAAATATAAAGCACAACGATATGGTCTTCACGCATTGAAAATAAGATGGCAGATTTCAAATACGAGTGGTGGGAAAACCTGAATTGGAACATGCACACGGAAAAAAAAGGGGAAAATTTGCTCTATGGAATTCTGTATCAATACGGAAGGTCTCCCACCCCTGCATATGTGATGTCCATAACACTGGGCAACATCTTTGGTACACAGGAATCGGCAAATTGGCAATGTAATATTTCTTTGCAGATCTAACTTTTTTCATGAACATTTTTAGCAATATCTCCAAAACATCAGTACAATGTGGACTAATCAATGCTTCATGCAGCATTCGATATAAATGAACCACAAGCAAACCCAGGCTTTGGATTTTAGTTTTGCTTATTCTATGGATAAACGACAGAATAAAAAAAAACTAGTGACAAATTTAGTGATAATCTGAGAACTGGTGATTTCATAAAGACATTATCAATCAGCACGTCTATGTAAAGATTATTAACGTTTACTCACTGAACAAATGACAAAAATATGAAACAGTTCACATGAAAGGTTGAAGTTTCCACTTCTTCAGACCTAGTATTCTTCATTATGAAAGCATGCAACCAACAAACCCTGAAGCAGAATACATAAAATCAACTGAAAGAAAAAAAAAACTGAAGAATGATCCTGAGAAGGAGGAATTGTATAGTGAATAGCATTTCAACTCTTCATGAACGATACCACCTTCTCCTCATACTGTTGTGATCACTTCTTTCAAAATGTGACCCATATTGTTTTGTCACAATAAAAAAATCTCGATAAATAATGTTTGGAAAAATGAAGAAAAATCAAATGTTACTTCACCTATTCATCTTATTTTTCCACAGCAGCAGGCCTGTTATGTCTCACTTCATTTTTTCTCTTGTAAATGCTAGCCACTGTATTTTGTAAGCTAATGCATCTGAACTGGTGAACTCTGTTGTTAACATCTGCTTTATATTTTGTCTTCCACATTAAAAATCTGAAATGAAAGAAAACCAACATAAAAGGGGGAAAAAAAATTTTTTTCTAGGGTTGGGGCAATCCACATCATGATAACAGTAACCTGTGGGGGAAGCTATATTATGTTTACCAACAATCTGCTTTAAATCACTGTTTAGACTGTGTCAGTAACTGATATGATGATATCTTTATTTTTCAACAGATTTATTTTCGACTGTTTCTGATGACTTTGAATATAAATGTAATTCCAATCAAGACATGAAATTCAGCTACAATCTTTAATCTTGTGTACACTGGGAAAATGTTCCTGTAAGAATGGCATTCCAACAAGTATCGATCGGCACACTGATGAAATGGGATGTCCCATGTATAAAATGTCATGTTTTTGACTTTGGGTCTTCGTTTTTACAGCAGAAAATCAGCACATGATTTCTTTTTGCATCTAAGTTGTCATGAATCTTAAAACATCATACTTCTACAAAACAAGAATGCTGCTGTTAAAAATGATTATGAATACTCCGCCTTTGCTTTTTCTTTTAATCTTTCATCACAAATTCGTTTCTTTTATTTCACAATACATCATATATAACATCAAACCATCAAATGTTCCCAAAGTTTTGGGTTAGTTGATATACCACTGAATTTGGTTTCGTTAATACATCTTCCATAACCCAGTAACATGGACATTCTTACACATTTCTTTAACTCGGCTTCAGATGGTCCACAGTCCTAAACATCAAATCTGTTTTGGTTTTTCACCATAAAAAATTGTAATGCACGTTATTTCCAAAACGAACACACACACACACACACACACACACACACACACACACACACGCACGCAAACACTGAGCGTGAGTGACAGACAGACAGACAGACAAAGAGGAAAGCGAGAGACAAAAAGAGAGAAAGAGAGACATCATTTGACTGCATGGAATAACACGCAATGATTTACATGATGCTGTTAAAGTATTTCATCACAAGATGTGTTTGAGAAAAACTCCTTCCTGAAGGGATATAAGAGAATGAACGAGAGAAAATGGACTATGTAGATTGCTACTGGGATGAATATTTTTACTATTTTACTAATTTTAGGTCTCCCACCTTTCAACCCTCCACATATTCCTCCCTTTTCCTTCCTCCTTACTCCTATGAGAGAGAGGGGGAGCCTCTCCCCGCCCCTCCCATTCACCTTTACCATTACCAGCCCCTTCATGATGATAACATCAATGATGATGTTAGGGAGAGAGAAACAGCTGGTTCTTATTGGGACGAGTACCACTTCCATTTGTGTCCCACACTCCTACTGTCCTCACATGTAAGACCACTACTTATATTCACAGTAGTGCTCATGCTCATGTGTACTGACTGCTAGACTGGCTACTTCAGCATGCATAAGTGGTGATGCATAACGGCCAATAAAACAGTTCAGCTGTGAGTTAATAAGTCGTGTTGTCAACCTGATGGCTGTAACAGATGTTTACCTGTGCATAATAATGATTTCTCAAAATTGGAGAGTTCTCATGTTCACAAATTTCTGTTTTCAAGACAGGCATTAGTTGGGTAGCAAAGATCAGATGCGCTCAGTTTTGCTTTTAGGCTAGTGTGCATGACAGTTTTGACTTAACGTTGAGCCAACCCGACACATATCATAAGTAAACCCTAAAGAAATGGATGGCATAATTTTCCATTTATTTCTACAGAGTTTGTTGTCCAGAAAGCTAAAAACTTAATTTCAAACTGCCAAAATGCAAATTCTGAGGAGATAACTAAAATGGAAATCAAGTAAAAATGAAAGTAATGCTAGTACAACTTTCATACAAACATTTTCGTTTCTGAACTTTGTTTTCCTCCATTTTGGAATTTGTTTAATATTATGATCAGTTTTTGTTGCTGTTTTTTTAATTCAAATCAACAGACTTCAAAGTTCAATACTCTCTCTACTGTTTCCCCCAGCAGATTAGCTGGGGGGGGGGGGGGGGACAAGGCTTGGGAAAAGGGGAGTGGGGAAATCACAACACATCATGTGGAGCAGCATTTCAACAACAACAACAACAAAAACTGAATGCAGATACCTGTGTGATTAACAATATGGCAAATCAATCCAAAAATTCCCTTTGCTAATGAACACATGCATTCATGCATGTATGAACATTACATGGGATGTAACGAATGTTAGACACTCAAATTTGAGCCATGTGTGTGACCGCTTCCTATGCGTTGTGACTTTATGAAACAGCCTGTTTATTCAAAAATAGCAGTAATAAATCACACATAGAACTCCCTGCCATTTTATCACAAAGTAGGTAATGTTATCTCACATATAATCACAGAAAGAAAAGTGGGGAGAGTGGTTCTGTGTGCGTGTGTGTGTGTGTGTGTGTGTGTGTGTGTGTGTGTGTGTGTGTGTGTGTGTGTGTGCATTCCTGTTATGCACTTGATCTGACACTTAAGTGGATAGTGTACTGTCCCTGTTCAAAGTTATTTTTCCAATTGTTGGCATCTAAAATTTGTCAAATTAAACAATGATTTTAATGAACATTATAGGGAAGGAGAAACCATACATACATACTCTTAGGGACCAAAGGAGTTGGTCAAGGTAAGCATGTGTCAGCACACACACATACACACACACACACACACACACACACACACACCACACACACACACACAAAACCACACTCCCCTCTTTTCTTTCTCTGCGATACAAATGTGTGTGAGAACATTACCTCTTTTGTGCCACAATTTTTCACTACACAGGCTGGCTGGGCATATCAAGGTGTGCCTTTTTAGACAGTTGTCTCACCCACATCCCTAACGGACACCTGTTTTAAGCTGGGAAATTTAAGCCTTACAAAAGTTCACTTTTGTTCTTCCTTGACCAGATCTAAATGCCTCTGACAATGTCTTCAGGGTTCTGGTCCTCTTCAAACCAGAAATCCTGAGCTGTTTCATGAGATCATAGGCTGATGAGCCTACAAATCCCCTTGCTCCAACCTCTATGGCGAAGATTTGGGCATGAAGCCAGATTCCCTCAAGCCGCTGGCTAGACTGGCATACTTCTCAGGTCTTGTAGATGTGAGCTTACTCCATTGTGCTTCATATGGCGCAATGAATTCAATCAGAATCATCCCATTTAGTATTTACAGAAATACACTCATATGAAAGAAAAAAAAAAGTAAATCTTTATTTTTCCAAAAAGGCAGCAACATACAGTTAATTGACAACTGAACAACTGGGGAGTTAAATGATGCTGTAACCTACGTCTACATAAATAATACTGCACACATCATGTTTACAGCTCAGCCAATCATAAAAAATATATATCTACAGCTGATTCAGATCTATTATCGTGTGGTGTTATTTGTTCAAGTACAGCAAGAATCACATCATTCTAAAAACTGACTGTAGAGAAGTATTTAACTGTTAACCCAACCCCCCTTCCCCACTCCTGTCCCCCAAGCCTACACCATACCCCTCCTCTCTCTCCTAAGACTTGAACCATCTCGCCCATGGTATGGCAAATGTCTTAAAAACATTATTTAGAACATTATTTATAATGCAAAATCCTGAAAGGCATCTGCTCTGCCATGGGTTTTATGTCAGCTGATAAACTCTCATGTGAAGAAAACATTAAAGTCCAATTGTCAGATATATATATATATATATATATATATATATGTATGTGTGTGAATGTGTGTGTATATATCTCTCTCTCTCTCTGACAACTGGAATTTCAAGTTTTCCTCACTTGCGACTCCATATATGAAAAGAAGATGGTATCTCTAGCATAATGTGTCGACTCAAAGCCTGAATGTAAAAGACTGAAATTTTAATTAATTTTGCAGAGCATACTGCAGTTTGACGTAAGTGATGCATCTGTATGGGTATGCATGTCCACACACTCGCATAAACACAGCTACCATGACTGACATAGAACCACAACATGACTACCCCTATTTGTGTGTCCCTGCATTCACATATGCATTCACACAGGTAAAAATGCATCAAAAATTTTCAAATGGGGTCCTGGGATATATTTAGACGGAAACAAGCAGGTCCAAGGACACACTTCACCACTGCTAATGAGCATCCTGCATCATGTCTGCTGGGATGTCATCTGCTTTTCTGTCTCACTCTCAGTCTCGGGAGTGAAGGAGGCTGTGCCCAACAAGGTTGTGAATTTCATACCAAGAATGCAATACGCTTGTAATGGGGCTTTTTAGTGCTTAATGTGTAAGAGGCATTAAAAACATTGGTCTGGGCCAAGTGTCATCTTCGCCAGCTCCATAACAAAAAAATAATAATAAAAAAGACCAGAGAATTCACACAGAATCAGACTGGCTTAAAGCTTTCTCCTAGTCTGAATATCATGAAAAAAGAATATTTTGTACAATGCGCTGTGATGCAAACTTGAAGAACAAACTTCAAAGGCTGTGTTCATCACTGATTTAAGGAACTTGCGCCCTCCTGAAGAGGTTTTCTGTCTGCAGGCCTACAGTGAGACCGAGAGCCTTTGTGATTTTCAAAGTACAGATTTCTGGTCCCCCTTCATCTGAATCTAAAAACTGGCTGGTTGTTTGCTCTGTGTGTGTGTGTGTGTGTGTGTGTGTGTGTGTGTGTGTGTGTGTGTGTGTGTGTGTGTGATAGAGATAGAGAGAGAGAGAGAGAGAAAGGGGAGAGAAAGTTGCAAGAGTGAAAAAAATCTTCTGGTTTTAATATCTTCTACATTCTAGCTAAGATTCAAATTTTTTCTTTTAGATAATTATTTTTACTGTCATTATTTTCAAATGCTTTGAATTATTCACTTTTTAAAAAAAGCATTGTTAATTACGATTGTGCCAAAATGACACAACTATTTATTCCTGAGATGATAATGAGATCTCTTTCACACATTTGTGGCAAATTATACACTTATTTAAGAAATCAATTCAAATCATCTTTTTGTCAAAGCTGTATGCTGCAGACAGATTGTGAGTCCTATCACATTTCTACAATTTTCTTAAGCCTGCAAAGTCTAAGTAGACAAAAGCCATGATGAACAACATTATATTTGCTCGTTACCCTTTTTATCATATAGTATGAAAGAATGCATTTATTATTCAAGTTCAATTTCAGACAGTTTTATTATTTAACTCATGTGACAGGAGACAGCTTGAATGTGTGTGTGTGTGTGTGTGTGTGTGTGTGTGTGTGTGTGTTGTGTGTGTGTGTGTGTGTTGGAAAAAAATATTTCTTGATTGATAGATCTACTGATTCTGTGTGTGTGTGTGTGTGTGTGTGTGTGTGTGTGTGTGTGTGTGTGTGTGTGTGTGTGTGTATGCGTGTGTGTGTGTGTGTTGGAAAAAATTATTTCTTGATTGATAGATCTACTGATTCATCTGTTTATCCATTTATATTTATTCATTGATGTATTGGTGACATTCCATGAAAGAAAGACAAACTGGGGTACATCACATATTCATAGGGACTTCAGCTTGATATCCTTGAGCTTTTGGTGCCTGTGGGTACTGATGGATGGAGAAAATGTGGTGGTCGTCTGGAGTACATTCCAAAGGCACACATGCTCATGTGGTATGGGAGCTGTGGTGGTAGTAGATGGCAGCATGTGTGCGAGTCATGTGTTCCACATGCTCTAGAAGAGAAAAGGGGGAGAGCAGTGGGGTGGGAGATTTTTTTTTTTAAGAAGTTGTGGTATGTCTGTCCAATGTTTAGCTCACTAATATTTTTATTCAACTTGCTTACTTCTTTTGTATTACTTAATTATTACTACTACAGTACTAGTAATACTACTATGCCTACTACTGCTACTATTATTATTTTCATTTTAATTACCATTTTCACCCCGGTTAATACCTTATTCATCACAATTTCCATAACAATCATCATCATCATCACCATTGTTATAATTGGTGGTGGTGTTATTACTGATCTGTGACAACTATGTCATCTGATGATCATTTGTTCCACACACACACACACACACACACACACACACACACACGCACACCCATGTATGCACATGTGAACACACACACACACACACACACACATAAACTTCTGTAAACGCCATCTATATACACATCATATATACATACACACATACATGTACACATATGCACACACATCTGTTCATGCAGTGGCACGCTCACAAAGCCCACTGACGACATGCATACATATGCACATGCAAGCACACACACTCGCGCGTGCATGCACACACCACATACGCTACCAAAAACAAACCTGTCCATGCCCATCCACCCCACAAGCACATATACACCTACGTGTAAAACTAAAAGTGGCATAGACAATTTAAGAAAAAAATTATTGTAAGTAGGTATTGAAGGTCTGATTAGCACTCTGACTATTATGCACAGGTCAAGACATCTGCTTAATAGTATCCATTTATTTATCCATCAGCTGTAAAGCTTGCGCAGTGTGGCCTCTGAAGTTTGCAGATGTGGTGTAGTGCATATAACAACATAGGCTACAGGGCGCTTTATAAGTTTATACACAACACACACACACACACACACACACACACACACACACATACACTGGCACACTGTCACATACACATGCACTGTATAACACGGTGAACAGCTAATTAGTACACAAGCAAGTGTGAAAATGTTTCTTTGCATTTTCTGCTTATTGCCTGGGTTGAGTCTGTCTGGGCAAGAGTCAGAAAAGGGATTGCATTTAATATTTGTCAGCTTTGCAATATCTATGCGAAGAGTAATGTGTCACTTCATGATGAAGTTAAATTTTTGCTCTTACAGATGTTCAGCACAATCATTTCTTCTTCCAGCCTCAGAGTGGCAACTTGGTTTTTTGGCTTGAGGTTTCTTGGGGACTTCAGTGACTTTGAGCCTCCTGTACTGTGCCACTCCTATTCAGTAAAATGACTTTTAAACAATTAAAGTGATTGTTGCAAGTTTGATTGTATCAATATCTTTTTTCCACTTTTATTGAATGAAAATGTCAATTAAAGTTTGCTGGAAATGAGCCATTATCCAAAGTGAATAGGCTCCTTCTTTTCTCTCTGGATGTCTCTCTTCTGCGCGGCCACATTCAGTACATGATTTTAATGTCTGGAATCGGAATGGTGGATGAAGGGGGTTGGGGGGGAAGCGATTCCACCACTTCTGCCGGAAGAAAGAAGCCTTCAAGTGTCAATCTCTTGAGGGAACGAAAATCGGTCTCAAATGTAGGTCGAACTTGATTCCCAAGGTTGCCATCTGCCAGCAAAATCTGAATTTGTCAATCAGTTGGATGGGCGCAAGTCAGCGAAGTCGTTTTGTAGCGACTTACATCCTGATCCTTGCTGTGTAGATAAACTGTGCCATATAAAAAGGCCCTTCTGAGGACTGAAATTACATTTAAGCGTGAATAGTACTGTATGTCTGGATTCAATGAATGTTTGCTGGACGTGATCTACCGTCATCCAAAGTGAAAATAGACTAGCAATGACGAACGCAGTAGCTTGCCAACAGAGTTGTTACGAATGTAAACACTGCACTCTGCAGTTTGGAGATGGAGAATATCAGTTTACCCCCCGAAAATATGTTCTCTGTAGTAAGACAGCATGAACATTATTCAAATGCATTTATACAATAAGAATAACTGTAGCCGCTTCGCAAAGGGACGCTTAAAAGGCTGTGTACGGTGCGATCGATGCAAATGCTAATGGAGGACATGTCTAATATGGCGGTTGGAAAGATGATCGAGACTTCAGAAACAAAATACTCACTTTTGATGACCCTTTCGGTCGTTGAAAATTTATTATCCGTTGTGGCCATCTTCGTTTACGTTCTCATGAAATGTCAATAGAAGTGCCGTCAATGGCACGGAATATGCACGATTTTCTTCTGATCACCCCTACTTATCTCCCTGGCACAGCTTCAAGATGGCGATCACAACACAACATTTGCATAGCGAGAACGGTTTACTGCGCACCACTTTTGCGCAACTTTCTATTGCCAAGGGATTCACTCAATGTGCAAGCGCTACGCGAAGCGCTCGCGTACTGTAAGCCTATTTGGTGTCGCAGAATAAACGGTTTGTACAGTGGGAGGAGGATGAAAACATACAAAACATCTCCCCCACCCCACCCCCACCTGTTTTTATCACTGAAAAAAAAACTCTGAATGTGTGTGTGTGTACTTGCTGGGGGAGGAGGGAGGATCAAGTTGACCAGATCTATATACCAGCTTGGCATAAAATTATTGCTTATGTAAGCACGTGCAAGTGCTGGTTTCTGGCTAAGGTTCAATATGTATTAAATGTTCCTGTTTTCTCTAGACGTGAGTACAATGATATTTCAAAACGTGGGATTTGTACTAACAGTGGAGATCAAAGTTGAGCAGTTGACCGCGCGTGTATTTCTCTGATACAGACCACTGGCGGCCAGTGTTCTAGCCTACATAATCCATTAAAATACATTCTTTAATCAGTCCTCTTAATTTCATTTATCCTCATTCCACCCCCACCCCCACCCCTCTTCATCGTGTAAGTCTGTCCCTTCAGTCCTCCCACCCCCAGCTTGCGTCTTGCCAGACTACCCTTCCCCCCCCCTCCCCCCCCCCCCCCCCCCCCCCCCCCCCCCCGCCGGATTGTTTGGTGTTTGTTTTCTTGTTTCTGTTCATTTCAATGAGAATGTATAAGCTCATACACGGTATTTCGTTGTCCGGTTGGAACCAGCCAACAGCTGATCAGTCTATTGACTTCTGTATGGCCTACCAATCCGCAAACACGAGGAGCCACTCACGCGGAACTCAAAATATGTTGCATAACTCTGTGTGTGTGTGTGTGTGTGTGTGTGTGTGTGTGTGTGTGTGTGCGCGCGCGCGGCGTTTGTGTGTGTGTGTGTGTGTGTGTGTGTGTGTGTGTGTGTGTGTGTGTGTGTGTGAATGCGCGCGCAAATGTGTATTTTTCGCTCCATTGTACTGTTGAATATTAAATAGTAACTATGTTGTTCCTGTCACCGTGTCGCTATACTACTACACCCGTACTACTACTACTACTACTACTACTAACTACTACTACTACTACTACTAACTGATATAATAATAATAATAAGAAGAAGATAATAATAACAATAATAATGATGATAATAGTAATAATGATAATGATGAGGATAATGACATTATTATTATTATTATTATTATTATTATTATTATTATTATTATTATTTCAGTAGTGCAGTTGTGGTAGTGGTAGCAGTATCACTTGCAGCCGTAGTAGTGGTTTAGTTATATGTTCCGTTGTTTTATCATAATTTTTTTTTAACGTGCAATGTTTTACCGCTGTTTGTTGCAATGTAGTTGCTACAATCTGTTCTTTGTGTGGAATGGGCGGCAGGGACTGAGCGAAGATATAGTCACTGCCGAAAACATTCATCTTGTCTTTGAATAATAAAGTCTCTCTCTCTCTCTCTCTCTCTCTCTCTCTCTCTCTCTCTCTCTCTCTCTCTCTCTCTCATTTTTTCTTTCTTCGTCATCAATTCATTTGTTCTCGCTTTTTGTTTCAGTGGTGTTTCTTTTCTTTCTTTTTCTCCCTTTAAATTCACCTATGCGTCAATGTTAATGGAGAAACAACTCATCCACAGTTTAACGTATTTTTCAAGATATGTGTGTTTGTTAAAAGGTTTGTAAGTATTAGATGTTTGTCATGCTTGGTTAGTCCCTTAGCGGGGCAAGGACAGGATGTAAGAAAAGCATGTGTTTGCTTATCAGTTACCTTTGGAAATAAATGTTATCCCCCCCCCTCCTCTCTCTCTCTCTCTCTGTTGTCGTGTGTGTGTGTGTGTGTGTGTGTGTGTGTGTGTGTGTGTGTGTGTGTGTGTGTGTGTGTGTGTGAAATTTCAACATCAACATTCCCCAGCAACAACAAGTGCAGGCATGACTCAGCTTAGCCAAACTGTATGTAATCAGACTTACCAGCCATCCCCTTCTTGAAGGTGTCACCAACAGGAAATGGCCGCAACTCTGCAATTTACATTTCAACAATACTTTCAATATTACAAACTTTAAATTTTCTTTAAATTTGTGATCACTAGTATTTTCTGCTTCATACACCGACAAAATATAGAATACACTTTGTTACATGCAAATATTGTTGTGAAAACTTTATTTATGTACCTTTCCTTGAAGATTGAGTCTTTTATTACGATTTCTACTGAGCAGAGATGGAGGAGAAAATAACTATATTCAGAGATGAGACAGACCACAAATACAAAGATCTCTAATATTGCTAAGCAAGACTATAGGAATATGTGATTAATCGTAAAATCAAGCAAGCAAAGCTATGGTAAGCATTTAATAAAAAGTCTTTCTTGTTTCTACAACATAAGGACAGCAAGATACTACAAATTTTATATCGTTTTTCAATTTGAAAAAAAAAAAAAGTGATCAGGGAAACCCAAAATGCATCCGTGAAGTAGGCCTACAATGATTCCTCGTGTGTGTTACATAGAATAATACTAATAATTATATGACATCTGAGATTTTGAAAATTTACATTTAGAACACACACACACGCACGCACACACACATACACACGCGCGCGCGCGCCACACACACACACACACACACACACACACACACACACACAC
>CM065714.1:137172491-137244991 GCA_033310375.1 Conus canariensis
CCAGCTGGGGTGATTTGTCCTGCTCCCTTAGAATGACCTTCAATGCCTCCTCATCGTTAAGATGCTCAGGCTCTCTTGCTTTCACTGGGCGAGTAGTTTGCTTGGAAATTGGGCTGGGCCAAAACACTGTTCGCAGGATTCTTCAGTTCGGGATTCTTCGAGTGGTAAGATGAAAGGTTGACATGGTCAATGTCTGTCACTATTAAATTAAGCATAAACAGACTTTTGCAAGGGGGACTACTCCTTGTTGCCATGGGTTCTTGCACGTGTACGACGTGCATGCATGCTACACGCAAGTTCTTGGTTTATTGTCTCTTACGAAAGATTGAAATTTTCGTGCTGTTATAGACTGTCAACTGATAAGATTGTCCCAGTTTCCTCCATTTCAACACTGGTAAAGCATACTAACCTGTCCCTGTGCCGTATGCATGAAAACCGTTGCGCCCGTAAACCACATGCCTGTTGTGTCAGAATTATCATTTCTTATCTTGAGTGTGCTGGCCTACGCCTGCAGAAAGTGCTGTTGACCGAGTGTCATAAATCACCATGTCTTGTTTTTGCCATATCTGTGTCATCGTAGATCAGACGATGGTTTCTGTCCGCCCACCGGTGTGTGTGTGTGTGTGTGTGTGTGTGTGTGTGTGTGTGTGTGTGTGTGTGTGTGTGTGTGTGTACACGTGTGTGGCAGGTTGATACAGGACTCACAAAATACAAATGATAGAGAAAATCTTGGTCCTGACGCCTTCAGTTTCCAAACAGAAAGTCGAACGAATTATCAAAATCCATCCCAGTTATCCTCTTACACGCAGTTCTCTCTCTCTCTCTCTCTCTCTCTCTCTCTCTCCTCTCTCTCTCTCTCTCTCTCTCTCTCTCTCTCTCTCTCTCTCTCTCAAGCCTGACATATCCTCTCCCTTACCCGCTTCTGTTTGTGTGTTGTTTTCCTATCAGTATGGACGTCTATGTATACGTACCATCTCTCTCTCTCTCTCTCTCTCTCTCTCTCTCTCTCTCTCTCTCTCTCTCTCTCTCTCTCTCTATGCGTTCGTGTGTGTGTGTGTGTGTGTGTGTGTGTGTGTGTGTGTGTGTGTGGTGTGTGTACGCGCGCGCGCACGCGCGTGCTTGCGTGCGCGCACGGTAAGGTGGGAGACAACCTCGCACCTTTTCCCCTTCTCCTCCGCCACTCCCCCTCCCCCATTCCCTCTCCACCCCCATTCCTCCCTCGATCCACCGGGTCTCCAGCAGACTGCAACGGATGACCCTGAAATACAGTGCGATCTCATCTGCATATCACGTGCGAGGATAAGAGAAGGGTCGTCGTGGAGGGGGGGGGGGGGGGGAGGGAGGGGGGAGGACTGTGTGTGTGTGTGTGTTGTGTGTGTGTGTGTGTGTGTGTGTGGTGTGTGTGAATGGGGACTGGTGGAAGCGTGTGCGGATTGGGGTTAGGCAGGGGGAAAGGAGCAGGTGATGGGACAAAACGAGGGGAATGAAGCGTGGAAAAGACTAAGGCAGTGAGGGAAACTTGTCTTCGTTTTTGGTTTGTGTCCCCCCCCCCCCTCCTCTCTCTCTCTCTCTCTCTCTCTCTCTCTCTCTCTCTCTCTTCTTCTTCTTCTCTTCTTCTTCTTCTTCTTCTTCTTCTTCTTCTTCTTCGATAGCTGGTATAATTGCAGTGGCTGTAAACCATAGGTTATCATAATACTCGTTGTCACCTCCGTTGAAGAGGTTACGTGTTTTCATCCGCTGGTGCTGGTTTATGGTATTTGTCTGTCTGTCTGTCTGACTGTCTGTCTGTCTTCTCTGTCTGCTCTGTCTGTCTGTCTGTCGGTCTGTCAGCAGGATTACACAGAATCCATCAGACTGATTTGAACGAAACTCGGTGTAGAAAGAGGGAGTGTGGACCAAGATCACGACTGTAACATTAAAAGGTGTCTAGATCTGGCGGATCCTAAGGACAGATCCAGGAGTCTGTTCGACCTTGTAGGACATCTGTCCTTGCCAGGCCATCCAAGCATTATTGAGGCTGCCGATTAGTCATCCTTACAGTGATTCAACCTTTCCCTGGTCTCATGTTCCATCCACCCAGTTAAAGCAACGGGGGTTAGATTTCACTGTGTCGGATACATATTTCCGCGGCCCGGTGGATCGAAGAACTGCGAATGAACCTACATGCAGGCAACGCGCATGTCTGAAAATAGGGAATCGAAGACTATTATTGTCAAAGACAGTTCTATTTTTGAGTTGTAACGATCTTTTGGTCTCCCTGGTAGTGTAGATGTATTTCACCACCACCAACTCTCTCTCCTCTCTCTCTCTCTCTCTCTCTCTGGGGAAAGTAAAACGAAAATGGAAAGAGTTATAGCACGCGATTAACAGCAAATCAAAATATTGTTTGGAGACCGAATATAAGAAGAGAAGCTAAAGCAAAACACCTGAAAAGAGAGAGAGAGAGAGAGGGGGGGGGGGGCGAGAGAGAGAGGTGGGGGAGGGGGAGTGGGGAGCACAAAATAAGAAGTTGCTATCTTAGTTTTGTCTCTCTTTGGCTGAGAGAGAGAGAGAGGGGAGAGAGAGAGAGAGAGAGAGAGAGAGAGAGAGAGAGAGAGAGAGACGCATGGTAAAAAATGTCCATTTACAATTATTGTAGATGAAAATGGGCGAGAGAGAATCAAAAGATGTCTAGGCAAAGGATGAGAGAGAGAGAGAGAGAGAGAGAGAGAGAGAGAGAGAGAGAGAGAGAGAGACGAGACAGACAGACAGAAGACAGACAGACAGACAGATAGACGGACGGACAGACGGACAGTTCGGTGTTCGTTTTCATTGTCGTGAATGTTATTTGTCTTGCTTTAAGAAGACCTTATAGGTCGAAACGCACTGTTTTGTAATTTGTGCAATCCTTCGTCTGATGGCGCAGTAGGCCCTAATTCTGTTTCTGTTCTTGTTTCCTTTTTCTTTTGTTGACGGAATACGGTTTAAGATTTTTTTTTTTTCAAATATCCAGTGTGTGCCAAGAGGCAAACTCATATAAAATAAGTTAGTTCATACTTGATAAACTGAAGTGGAAACATAAGGCCATTTAAGGCTTGACTACGTTTGCGAATGTTGTCTCTTACAACACTGATTGTTATAATCTTCCAGAACTGACCGTGACAACATTTCTTCTTCTTCTTCTTCTTCCTCGTTCGCCTCCCGTTAGATGAGCAGCCCGGTGTCCTCGATGAAGGCTGCCGTCCGTCGCAGTTCCTCCAGGGTGCCGTACAGCTTGTCTTCCACTGCTGTCGGTGTTGGCCAGTACTTTCTCCCGGATGCTGCATACGTCGTACAGACTTGAAGGATGTGGTCGGTTGTCACTGGTCCCTCACCACAAGGGCACTCTCCACTCTGTCCAGTGCTAAATTTTGTGTGCATGTGGTGGAGCAGGCGATTGTGTCCAGTCCTCAGGCGGAAGATCTTGACCTGTTCCCGTCGTCCCAGCAAATGGTATCTGTCTTCTGGGTTGTATTTGGGGTGCAGGAGGCGCCATTTTATTCCTTGCTGTGCCTTGATGATTGTCCTAATTTCATCGTATGACACCATTTAACTTTCATACATTTTCAGGGGCATGCGCCGGGTGTGTGAAATGACCCATGCATTAACTAGGGACACTTGTTGCAGGCTCAAAACTTTGCAGTAGCCTACAGTTTTCTTGGGCTACATCATTTGTGCAAGCCATTTGGTCCTTAATCAACACATCAGTTTGAATTAACTCGTGGGGTAACATCAAATGCTTACTTCCTAGTCGGTTCAGCTGACCCTTTCGTCAATTCTGACAGTAGTTATACCAAATCTGGAGATGTTAGAAGGCCAGTTACTTTTGAGTGTTGATCTCAGGGGCATTTTCTTTTCAAACACAGTTTAGTGTGTGTGTGTGTGAGTGTGTGTGTGTGTGTGTGTGTGTGTGTGTGTGTGTGTGTGTGTGTGTGTGTGGTGTGTGTGTGTGCTGCGTGCGTGTGTGGTGTGTGTGTGTGTGTGTGTGTGTGTGTGTGTGTGTGTGTTGTTGTTGTTGTTGTTGTTGTTGTTGTTGTTGTTGTTTTTCCTGTGTGGGAATTACTAAGTAAGGTACAAGCTGGATGTTGGGTGATTAGGAGGTGGGGTGGGGGTGAGGGTGGGGGTGGGGGGAGAGGGGAGGGTGTGCAAATTGCACTCCCCCCCCCCCCTTTTTTTTTTTTTTTTTTCCCTACGTCTAACAGGCATGATCTTTTTCCCTACTGAGATCTCTGCAGTTTTCTTCAGAAATTTACAGAAAGGTCGAGCATGCTGCATCTGGCCACGTTCAAGAAAGTGTTGTTATTAATAAAAAAAAGAAAAAGAAGAAGAACAAAGAAAGAGAGAGAGAGAGAGAGAGAGAGAGAGAGAGAGAGAGAGAGAGAGAGAAAGAAAAGTAAAAGAAAATAAAAAACCCCAGTCCTTTGATCCATATCCGCCCTACAATTTGATGAATTCGGCTTTGGGTCACATTTCATCTTCCACCACGTTTTCGTGAAGATCAGCTCGGTCATTTTCATACAATCCTGCTGACAGACAAACAGACAGACACAAAAACAAACAAACAGACGCCGGTGAAAACACAACATTCTTGGTAGAAAATGAACAGGTCTTTCACTTTTTTAAAATCCCGTTTTGATACCAGTTGATATATGATTCAATGCGATGAATAGGCTGATTCCCCTACCCAACTTAATGGTTTCAGTACTCACTAAAATGTCATCAACCTATCTCTTAATAAATAAGGGGTAAAGGGGCTCAACTCTCCCAGCTCACGCGGTGCGAGTCAGCCGAACAGACTAAAGCTTCATTCTGTTCATGTGACATTGCAGCCAACCTGCGCGCTTGTGAAGTGTAATGTCATGTTTTGGAGGCAAACAAATTACAAGACAAAACACGACGCGTTTCCACTTCTTAGGTCTTCTTCTGGCAAGATAAAAAACAACATTCAGGCCAATGAAAACGAAGAACGAGCAATCCCTTATCTTCTCGAATTCGGCGCAAGATGGGCGTTAAATTCGATAAGATAAATGACTGCTCGTTCTTCGTTTTCATTATTTATCTTGCCTGAAGAAGACCTGAGAGGTCGAAACGCGTCGTGTTTTGTCTTGTAATTTGTTTGTCCATGTTAATCGGCGGAATTACTTAAAATTCTTTTAAAAGTTTGTTGTAAGCCAAGTTCCGCCTGCAGTCACATCACTTTGAAACTGTTTTTGAGGCATTGACACTGAAAAACAAAACCATGCTTTGACGGGCGGTCGTCTTCGAATTTCTAACGACAGCGCTGAGAAGTTTGGCCTGTATGTTTGTCAGCATGTATGCTGACATACTGAATGATTACATAAATCTGTCGGCAGTGGCTCGCTCTCTCTCTCTCTCTCTCTCCCCCTCCCCCCCCCCCCCCCCCCCCCCCCCCTCTCCCTCGTTGCAGTCACCGTTATAGACCATGCTCCGCGTTAATTTGGGGCGATCATGAAGATCCATTTCTACTGGGTCATTTTATTTCCATTTCGTTCAGCAGACTCTGTGTGACCATGATATTCATAGGCTACTGACTGAACCGACGAGGTAAGTTCCACATACAGTAACTCGGTTCCGGTGTAACGAAAAGTTTTAACTCCCCGAATGGTTTAACTCCCAGGGAGTTAAACTGTTCATATGTAAATTTTAACTCCCCGGGAGTTAAACTAGAATGACTCCCACCCTGTGCCAAAATAACTCCACTCAGTAAAACTTCAAAATGTTCTAAAATCTTTTTTGTACAAGTCTCAACAAATTCTTGAAAAGATTAAGGGGGAGTCATTTTGTACATATATCAGACTTAACTCCCACCCTGTAACAGAATGACCCCCCTGGGAGTTAGTACAGATTAACTCCCGGGAGTTAATCCAGGCGTGTAAAAGTTTAACTCCCTGCCCACTAAGGGGAGTCAGTTTTTCACAGTTCAGAATAACTCCCCTGGGAGTTAATGTGTACACGTGTTTTCTGACTCCCAGGGAGTTACTTTGTAACAGAGGGGGAGTTAATCTGATCATGACTAAGATGACTCCCCACCCACCTATTCCCACATGTCTTTCTGTAAGAGAATGGAGAAGGGGATTTAATGTTCATGATCATCATCATCTTAGTGAAAGGAAATGTCCGTGTACATATTCATGTGCTCATCTATGCATGTCCTTGACATTTTACTATGCCTTTTTGTATATAATCTGTAAAGTCTGTATATACATGAATTAATGGTTTGATGCCTTTGGTAGAAATACTGTACCTTCAGTCTTTGGCGTTCTCTCTCTCTCTCTCTCTCTCTCTCTCTCTCTCTCTCTCTCTCTCTCTCTCTCTCATAAAATCTATGCGACTATCAAACAGTCACCCATAAGTGTAGGCCATTACACTCAAATGGTGTAGAAATGGAAAATGTTCAATTGTTCATTGTGTCATGCCGCCAAATTAGGGAGTGTGGGGGGGGGGGGGGAGGGGGGTGAGAGGGTAAGGAAGGTGTGGAGAGAATGACAAGTAGTCGCGACGTGACGTAAAATTGTTTGTATTGACTCGCTACATCTGGGAGAGAACGAAGGAGAAAAAGGGTTGGCATAGATTAGAAATTTGTGTGTGAGACACAGGGGACAGAGAAGTGGGGGGGGGGGGGGGGGGGGGGGGGAAATGGTGCCAAGCAGCCACCCTCTTGTACAAATTGTACAAGAAGGTGGCTGCTTGGGACCGATCTGATGAAGTTGTCAAGTGACTCGTCACAGGTGTGGGGCTGTGCGTGTGCCAAACTAAAAACGAAAGTCGGCCAGCCAATCAGAAAAACACACATTTTTCAATAAAATTCAGGACACGCGACTAATTCACAAAAACCAATAATATCGAAGGAAACAATTCTACCTGACAAGTCTTGATCTGGCAAGTTAGTGTAAGAACACACACACACACACACACACACACACACACACACACACACACACACACACATTTCGAAAATATGTATATAAGATGCATGGGTGGTAGCGAGGTGCGGGGAGTGGGTGGTGGGTGGGAGTCATTCTGGTGGTATGTCAGAATAACTCCCTGGAGTCAAACTGAAACACAGAGGGAGTTAGTTTTTTATATTCTAGTTTAACTCCCAGGGAGTTAAAATTTACAAATGAACAGTTTGACTCCCTGGGAGTTAAACCATTCGGGGAGTTAAAACTTTTCGTTACACCGGTTTTGGCCTTCCTTTCTGCTCGCTACAGTGAATAGCCGACTGACGCTTGCCGCCGTCACTTTGGAATTCATTTGTTGCTGATTTGTTTTTAAAGCAGAAGATCAACAGCCAAATTCCAGGGGGAAATGGACTTACTTCGACAGAACTTGGTGGAGTTACACTTTAATAACTACCACAATGATAGTTTTGAATCTAGAACAGTTGAGATAACTCATCATGTCAGATCTAGTTGCAAAGCGAGAGGACTGCAGGCGGAAATCTAAACAAATCTTAAATAAATATTAGCGAACCGCCTAGAGAACGTGGACAAACGAGTCACAAGACGAAACACAACGCGTTTCGACCTCTTAGGTCTTCATCAGGTAACGAATAAAACAACGAAAATTCACTTAGCTTTGATCGCTTCAGATCACTTCGCAGGGTTCAGCGCAAGGAAGAAGGCGTTGAATGAGTTTTTTTTTCCTCATTCAACGCCTTCTTCCTTGCGCTGAACCCTGCGAAGTGATCTGAAGCGATCAAAGCTAAGTGAATTTTCGTTGTTTTATTCGTTACCTGATGAAGACCTAAGAGGTCGAAACGCGTTGTGTTTCGTCTTGTGACTCGTTTGTCCACGTTCTCTAGGCGGTTCGCTAATATTTATTTAAGATTCATCATGTCAGCTTTCATGATGAACATGTAGGGCCTGTGCCTCAGGTTCTCGTAACAATGATCTAAAGAGAGGGAGAAAGAAGAGACAGTATTGACAAGCAGTAATTGAAATAGCAGCGGCAGCGGTGGTGGTGGTGGTGGTAGTAGTAGCAGTAGTATAGTAGCAGTAGTAGTATAGTAGCAGTAGCAGTAGTAGTAGTAGTAGAGAGAAGACGGGTAGGTATGGGTGACGATCTGTGAAAATGACAAATAAATTGAAATGCAAAGACCTACATCTCTTTGTTATCGTGACAAGAGAGAGAGAGAGAGAGAGGAGAGAGAGAGAGAGAGGAGAGAGAGAGAGATCATTTGATAGATTTGTTCCGTTTGTTTTTATTCACTTTCTCGGGGGGGGGGGGGGGGGGGGGGGGGGGGGTTGGGTTGGGGTTTTTTGTTTTGTTTTTTGTTTGTTTTTTTTTCTTTTCTTTTCTTTTTCTCAGTTGCATTCTTCTGTAACTAGGCTATTTCTCTCTTAGACCTTCCTATCTTCTTCAACATGTTTCTGTATAGGCCTGTGTAACATGCTTTAATCTTCAGTCCGTTATCGTTTTATTTATTTCCTTTCTTGTATACATACACACAGTCGTAGGTTTGTTTGTTTTTTTTCCCCAAAAATTTTCATGTAGGCCTACTGATTAAATATCTTATTCTTCTGTACCTAATTTTGACGGAATATACAATGAAGTTTTAAAGATATTACTGATGATGTAAAACGATTTGTGTCATTTTGTTTAAACATCTGTAATAGTCCATGTGTGTATGTGTGTGTGTGTGTGTGTGTGTGTGTGTGTGTGTGTAAGAGTGTGCGTACGCGCGTGCGTGCGTGCGTGCGCGCGCGTCTGTGTGTGTGTGTGTGCGCGCGCGTGCATGTGAGTGTGCGTGCATACGTACGTGCGTGCGTGCGTGTGTGTGTTGTGTGTGTGTGTTTGCGTGCGTGCGACCGTGCATGTGTGAGTGTGCGTGCGTGCATGGTGCGTGCGTGCGTGCGTGCGTTTGTCAGCGTTTCTGGGACGAGAGATGGAACATGTGGTTGACCTTGGGGTTTGTTTTACGGTGTTCTTAACACTCCATATCGGCTTTGTCAGCAACACAATGGCTGCCGTCAAAGCTGACAACACGAGTAGCCTATGTCATGATTGTTTATGATCGTGTTGCTCAGCGCACGTGGTTGTGCCACTTTGCCACGCTGTTATACTGTCTTCTCCGTCAGTGTGCGAATGACTAATGAAGTCTTTGTTGTTAGTTGTTGTACACTTCGCATAGACTTCCCTTTTTGACACTGTGTGTGTGTGTGTGTGTGTGTGTGTGTGTGTGTGTGTGTGTGTTAGAGAGAGAGAGAGAGAGAGAGAGAGAGAGAGAGAGAGAGAGAGAGAGAGGAGTATGATGTACTATTTGCGCGTGATCGTGGGTGGTACTACACGAGTATCCTTCTCATGCATAGATATGGCGTTAGTTCGCGTTGTGTGCCCGTGCACACACACACACCGCGCGCGCGCGCGCGCGCGCGTGCGAGTGCACGCACGCACACATACACACACACGCACGCACACCACACACACACACGAGAGACAGAGAGAGAGAGAGAGAGAGAGAGTAGCAGTAGTTTTTATTTCCATGGGGGCTGGCTACTCAGTCAAGTCTTCGCGACATTTCCAGTGGGCATCACTTTCAATATTTCACCCATGCATCCATTTGGTAGCGCTTGCACATGGTGGTTTGTGTTAATCACTAATTTTAAAAAGTAACAAGGACAACAACTCGTTTAATCTTGGATCACTGTCCATAAGACTGACATTGTGGTTTGTGTTAATCACTCAAATTTGAAACAGTAACAAGGACAACACCGAGTCGTTACATTTTGGATAACTGTCCATAAGACTGAATGTGTAAGTATTTGGCGCACGTCTAATCTGAACAGAAAGATTATTTTCATGTCTGTGCAATTCTCATGGCGGGTTAGCGACCGTGTGAGTGTGTGTGTGTGTGTGTGTGTGTGTGTGTGTGTGTGTGTGTAGGAGAGAGAGAGAGAGAGAGAGAGAGAGAGAGAGAGAGAGTGTGTGTGTGTGTGGAGAGTGTGTGTGCATGCGTGCGTGCGTGCGTGCATGCATGCGTGTGTGTGTGTGTGTGTGTGTGTGTGTGTGTGTGTGTGTTGTGTGTGTGTGTGCATGCGCGCGCATGCGTGAATATTACTGACTCCATAAGAATGTTCTTATCAGAATTTCTAATTGTTTTATCATAATTTGTAAATTGAAAAATGCTGTTTTAAACCCGTGTCATCTACACTGTTAACAAACATTTCAACCCTCCGTTCAGTCTCCTCTTCTGCCTTTTATTAGGCGTACGTCTGTGAGATCACGAAATATTCTCAGTGGATGCATCACGAAGCAAGGTGAAGGTTAGTAAGTGTAGATTCAGATACTTCAGTTCTTCGGCATAAGTCATATTAATACACTCTTTCAGCAAACTTGTTGCTCTTCTTTGAACTCTCTCAATGGCTACAGAACGTTGTTTCTGGTTGAGGATGCCATACAAGATTTGCATATTCCTCACGGGGTGTAATAGGTATTTCGTGAAGTTCTATAAAGTTTCTTTTTATTAGGGATATGAAAATGAATCGATTTTAAGTCCAATCATTTGATTTGCTTTACTAAATTACATCGTGGATATGAGAATCAAATGTTAAAGTACAATCGAAAGTCACACCTTAGTCCTTCTCAGTTCTACATGAATCTGTCACGCAAAGACAACGCCTCCTTAACTCAGCAACCCTCCATGAAGTGTTTATGATGCAAATCAGAAGAATCCGATTTCAGTTCACTCCCCCCCCCCCCCACCCCCCACCCCCCCCCTCCCGGCTCTGACTGGTTCAGGTAAAGAACTTCGACTTGTAGGGCAATGGGGGGGAAGGGTTAGAAACAGGACGAACGAACAGTTGGAAAGGCTGAAGTTCCGACGGTTTAGCGCACTTCGATTGATACACGTACTCTGGTTTCGTTTGTTGGTCGCTGCGAGCGAGACCAGCAGAACCACATGGCTCTGTCGCCTATTTGTTTCGCATTCGTTCCAGAGGAAGAAAAAAAAGAGAAAAAAAAAAAAGAAAAAAAGAAAAGAAAAAAAGAAACGACCTAGTTTGGGCCTTCGGGCCAGGCTATAATGCTTTTTACACCAAGATCACGATGTACTGCCACTAGACATACGTATAACTCAACGCAAACATTCTTTGTCTATCTGACACTGATGAATGGGGCATACAAATAGTGGGCTACAGATAGACGCATAGGCTACTTACCGAAGCAGACAGCTTAGCGAATGATATTAGAGAGAGAGAGAGAGAGAGAGAGAGAGAGAGAGACTCTTCAATATACTTCTCGCTGACGGTTCCGAGTGCCACCCTTAATATAAGAGGTTTGCCTGTAGTGTCCTTCACGTTTGTTGACAAGTCTCAAGTGATCCGACTTTTTTAGTCGAAGTCTGTCCTCCCATTTCTGAGGCGAAAGGTGTACTAAATACATAGGAATATTAGGTGGGCACACACACACACACACACACACAAAATAAAGTAACATTGGTCTCATGGTACAGATCGACATCTCTAATCTAATGCCGTCTGCGGTGCCCTCTCATCTAACACGTATATGCAAAAAGCAGATAACAATATTGGTGTCTGTTCTATTGCGCGACAGCCTGCTGCGCGATGCAATCTCCGTGACGGCCTACTGTGTGTGTGTGTGTGTGTGTGTGTGTGTGTGTGTGTGCATGCGTGCGTGCATGCGTGCACACGCGGTATGTGTGTGTGTGTGTCTGTGTGCGCGCGCGCGCGCGTGTTCATGTAAGCGTATGTGAATGTGAATACATGGTTTCCTCCTCTCTCTCTGAAACACACACACACACATACACAGAACTGCTGTGCAGCGAGTCGTCACGCTGTGGGGTCGGAATCGTTGTTCAGGGTCATGCGGCCCACAGGATGGTCAACCGGCACCGCCAAACATCCATCGTGGAAGGTATGTCCACACAGCTGCTCTGGATTCCACTCAGACAGGATGTGCATAGCAGAACCTATATCACCTAACCATGGAGACGTCACTATCAACATCCACTTCAAGGCGACCCCAACCCTCCGACAAAACTAGCTCGACAATCCAGTCATTTATTCTTGCAACCTGTACAACGAGCCCTAGGGGAGAATTCCTTCTTTCCCCAGACCATCGTTGAGTGGAAGGGCCTTTCCTCTGAGGCTACATCGATCTCAGTAGATGACTTCAAAACGCAGATTTGATATTGTTTCTACCTCCTCCCTCCCCGCCCCTCCTTACCCCTGTCCATCTTCCATGTCCACCTTCCACCATGCATACGCACTCCTACCCCCATCCCGTTTCATTCAACCCCATTGGTGATGATCTCACCGGCAGCCTAGATACAGTCAGTGCATGGTAATCGGCAACCCCAGGTGTTTTGTTCAGTCTTCTATTTGTGATGATGTACAGTCACCTATGACCCTTACACGTCCAGCCGTACGTAGTAGGGGAACACACACAAGCCACCAAAACAATAACAGGACGGGAGAAGTAAACCTAGGTGTATGAAAGGAAGAATACATAAAAAGATCAATAAAATGAACATCAAAATAACATACTAGGAACTGTACTTGCTCATTTTCAGATTGTGACTTTGATCAATTGGACTACTGTAGCGGCCCCTAGGAATAAACTCCAACCAGCACAACTCTTACATTTTAACAATTTTACTTGAGCAAATGATCTTAACGCAAACTAAAGGGGGAGAGAGCGAGCCCCCTCTTGAACAGAGCCAAGCTATAAGACTTAGCAAATGTCAATGCCCTCAAAAGGTTGAAGATCAGCATAGGCACCATAGAACACAAGAGATTCAGCTGCTGTGTAGTGTGTCTGGTGGGTTGCCTTCTACGGACTTTCCTGTGGATGTTGAAGTTGTGTGTGGTTATGTTTGAATGAGCGGGATGCCAGTAATGCTACTTTGTGGATGGTGGCTGAAACGGAAATTAAATAAAAGATCTAAAGAGGTTCCTAGTTTTATTTACATACCCCGAGTTGACACACAACACATAAACAACAGAAGAAATGAACACGCTCTGACACAGGACTGCTCTTGATCATGGACATTGTCAGAGAAAACACAGAACAGAAACAAATACAAGTAACTTTGTGACTTTGAGATGGATATGAATGAAAACCTCAACGGAGACCGAGAGACATATAAAGAGCAAACAGTGAAAGAGATTTTCATTCCTATGATGAAACAATCACATAACTCCAAACTATTGCTGCTTGTCGTACCTGTTCATTCCTCATACAGGCAGACATAAGGCACACAAGGACACTCCTCTCAGTCTATAATTGTCCTTTTTTGCATTTTTAGTTTTCCTGCTGTTGTTACAGTATGCAGGTGTCAGCTTGGGGACTATAAGTTAGATTGCAACTCCATCACCTAGCAAAGTTTCCTCATTTGTTGTGTACACCTTGTGCCTGCATGTATGCCAGGTGAAGCAAGCAGCAGTGTAAAGTCATTAGTCATGCCATCAAAGGGGGGCAACAAAAGGCAGCGAGTAAGACAACTCAGTGGAGAGAGGGGGCAAGCGGATAGCTGATCTTTTTGGAAAATTAATGACATTTCTACGACCATGTTGCTGAAAGTAACTTCTGCCTTAGTATTCTTTCCACTTTTTTAACTGAAGCTTTTTTGTCTGTGTGTGATCATTTACTTGCATAATCGAACATAAACAGAAACCAACCACCATTTGTTTAAAGGAAGTGACAGGGGTCATGAAAGACAAGGACCTGGACCAGGGAGGAGAGTTATCAGAGTAGATAACGACCTTTGGTAACTTTTCTTCTAGACTGCAAACCTCCTTCTTGGTTTCTTTCTCTCCCTCTCTGTAAATATACATGCAAGAAAACATGTTTAGATTAATTTCATGATTACAAACTAGAAAAATAGTTATCCAGTGGATTCGATCACACTGCAACATCAGGAAGGGAAGTTGACCAACTGGCAAAGCAAGAACAACTATCTCAAGAGGATCAGCAAGTCATTTTTGAAGAGATAAAAGTAATGGAAATGCAGAAAAAAGATGGATTCAACAGAGGAGGTTCCCACTACCTCTTGCCAATCAAAGACTGAGGGATCATTGTGAGACTGATGGTCAGCACACTGAAGACATCGGATATCGCATATTCACAAAACTCCAAACTGGTGATTCTGTACAGCACTGTGCCCCCTCAACACACCTCCTCTAACAATAGAACACTTTTCCTAGGACTGTCCAGAAAGCCAGAAGCTAACAGTCGAGATGGCATGCTGATGAGTGACAGAATCTTCGGCCCCATGGACTGTCTCTGAAGTACTGCAGAATTTGTCTTGGCCTCAAACGCTTCTTACTTTGACACACACATTGCTACCCTCCATTTCAATTCATTCATAAAATGGAGTAAACAGTTGTCTTAGGTTTCCTCACTCCTCCTAACCCCCCCCCCCTCCCCACACACTAAATGCCCACCTCTGATTAAAGTGATGAAAGTTTGTATTTGGCATATATTTGAAACAGGCTATTTATCTTGGGGAAACAAGAAATTATGCAGATAAGAATAATAGCAAGAAGAATGCAGATAAAAATCATGACCTGATAAAGCAACAAAATGCACTGAATCTTCGAATAACTTACCACAAAGATTGACATTATGGAACTTGGTAAGTTTGTGACAGTAATGTTCTCTGAATTTATAACCATGTTATTCGCCCCATGGTTTCTGCAATCTTTCTAGCACTACACTTAGCTTAATGTTGAACTTATTTTCTGTTGGTAAGGGATAACTCCACAAATATCATACCTGAATCATATTGCATGTTGGTACTTAGGCTATGATTGACAGTCCCATTTAATTAGACATGATTCTGGCAAACACGAACACAGGTTAATCAATCGTTGCATAAATCATCATATTGGAATTGCCAGCGCTAAGCATAACTTTATTTCAAAACTGAAAGTTGCTAAAGATCACCATGCTAGTTACGCATGCATCCATCATTTTTCTGTATGATAACAAATGGGAAAATCAACTTACATTCCTTTACCCTTCCTGTGTAACAGTCTAATTCTTTTTTAAATGACCCCCCCCCCCCAAAAAAAAAAAAAAAAAAAAACCCAACAAAGACTGATTTAGTGTCATTCTGAAAATGTCAAGCTCCTTAGCACTACTGAGGGATGATTTTAATGTCAAAGGGAATCTGTAATGCATATTTATTATACCTAATTGTGGGAAGGAAGCACAGCATAATTGCTGAATAGTTTTTGGAAAAATTTTGGTTGCACCTCTCTCTGTCAATACTACTGTGCTCAACATGACCAAGGCCATCTTTAGAGCCAGATTTAGTTCCTTTCTCTCCCAAAATTTTATTGATATCCTAATTGACTAGGGTGATTTTCTCTGGGCAGAATGATGGCACTAGTCTGGACAAGTAACCATGAGATGTAAGGTAAGGTAATGTTGCTCATAGTAACCATGAGAGACAGGGGGAAAATATATACATGTGTATATGTATGCTAGACTGTAAGATGGGGTGTTATATCAGATTATGCACTCCCATTTAATTTGTTTTAAAAAAAAGCAATTTTGGTGACCAAGGTACTTGGTGCAGATCAATCAAAAACTGCCACAGCAGACTTGACACTGACCCTCACATTCATTTAGTTATGCGCAAACTACATAGCCATTGCATTACATATGGAGCATAGGCTGAGAAGACAGAAAAGGCATCCTCAATTGTCAATATCATCAGTAGAAGACTGGGAAGAACTCGAGAATGGCTTCACTGATGGCTTCATGGTTAGATTGTGGCTCATTTGCATCGTCACCTTACTCGGCTGCTGCTGTTGCACTATAATGGGGTTCCCTAGTAAGAAAAGTTGGTGTTTTTTTTGTTTTTGTTTTTTTGCTGTCCCAACCTCTGCACAACCTCAGAGGCAGTGCACCCACGCTGCTCATTCCGACACCCCGTCCACAGCCACAGCCCGGTTGGCCCCGCCGCAGCCCCGGCACCGGCAATCCACAGGGAGCAGTCAATGTCAAGTCGTCAAGAGGCAACCCACCGGAGGAGACACTGCACTGCTGCCGAGTCACTTCGGTGGTGTTCAGTGGCGCCTGTTCTGATCTAACATACGCAGGACACCACCTACTAAGCCCCCTACTGATGACAATAATTGCTTAGTCGCGGAGCCGGCGTGAGTGAGCTCTCCCTCCGGAGGGCACCACCACGTCCGTCCAACGACAGCCCCCATGGACTCGCCAATACCGGTGACCCCGACGGAACCAAACCAAGGCCACACACGTGGAGAGGACATCGAAACTGAGGTCACCATGAGAGCAGGGCATGAAGGGCCACAGAATTTGAGACTTCTTTTTATGCTGATCGATGAGAATGAGGATGATTAAGATGATGCTATGGATTTCCATTTCGGTCCGAGACTACATGACAGAGCTGTACTCTACGCTTCCTTTCAAATATATCCCGGCATCAACCAGGCCCGAGAGATACAGGCACCTGCAGTGTTGGTCATGAAATTTGAGCAACACTCTCAGAAACGCATCCATTAAGTGGATGAAACTCGACTGTGTGGTCCCAGTCTTCCCAACTGAGTCCGCAGCAAACTCAACTCTGGGTAGAAGCCGGTCGGGGCAGAAAAACCCACATGACTCTGATGGGATTCGAACCCACGACCTCCCAGCCGGGAGTCTGCAACGCTAACCACTTCGCCATGGCAGCTGGTAAGAAAAGTTGTTTGATCTCTGCTGAAGGATGCCAGTTCTTTCTGTCAGTGCCATTCTCTCACCATTGTCCAATTATCTGTAGTTCAAACCTAGCATTCAGATTCCCTCTCTCTTTCACTATTTCAATTTGAACTTTGGTTTGTTGGCATGAAGCCAGCTGATAGAATCGAATTGCTATGCAGTAAATGCCCCATCTTCCGTCAATCGAATGTTCCGTAAACACCAGGTGAGTTAATACTGGTTACTGGAGTGGACATTGGATATTTACAGGTTATTTTTATAGCTAACTTATCAAGTTGGTGTACACCCTGACTTATGTTTTACTGGCATAAGCATTGAGACAAGCTTAATCTTTGATCTCTGACAGAGATATTGACATTTTATATCCACAAGCTAAAAGGTGCAATCACCAAATTAGACACATGGGATCACCACAGGGGAAAAAGTTGCACCTTGTATGCAGAAATTACGCACACAAACATACATCAGTTAAGTTGTGGGAGCACAATATAGTATCTCTTATCGTTCTGTTTGTTTGTTTGTTTGAATAAAATCATTCATGACCATGACAAGGCAGAGATTCTCAGACTCTCACACTTACTTGAAAACATCAGACACTTTTCACCACTTCTGACATTTATTTCACTTTCAGACAACACAGGTCATCAATACACTTTCTGTTCTTGCCGTTGCACAGCAACGCGCGAGTGGTTCTTCATCAAATAGTCTGTGAACTCCTGGTATGGAGACTTTGTGAACACGGTCTCCTTCCACAGGTCAGGGGTCAGGTAGGAGTACGTCTTGGATATGGCCTGGTATGTCGCCTTGGCTGCAAAGACAAAGCCAACATTAGATTTTTATCAACAAATAGTAATACAACAGATTTTTAAAAATTAACAAACGGTAATGTGTAAACTTGATGTTACCTGTTAATTTTATGCTCTGTCAGAAAGTGTGGACGGTGTGTACATTTATCAATGTGCATGTACTAGGACACAGAAAACTGTTCACATTAATGTGTGCTGTTCATACATATAATATATGTGGGTGATGGAAGTTGAGTCTGGTTAAAAAATCATGAACTTCTGATGATTTGACTTTATGCTATCATGAGAAGTAACATTCTGTACCTTCTTTCATGTTTTCATCTAAGAAAAAAAAAAAAAGAAATTGCTATTAAACAAAACATGATGCACATTCAACTTACAAAAAAAATAAGGCTGAGTAAACGGTTATTATAAGAAAATCAAAATAAATTATATATCTTCTTCTACTGCTGTTGCTGTGCACAAATGTCAAGTGGTGGTAGATGTAGGCGTTGAACTTTTGTCTGGAGAGAAGTTTCCTTGTTTGTTCTGCATGCCTTCTCAGCATACACGTTACATGAATGGGCGCCGCAAGCAGGAAAAGTTTCGAGTTCTGAGCTTTGAACAGTTTTACTTTGGAAGCAAAGGCTATGTTTATTATTTCTTTATATATAACCATTAAGATGTCATTACCTACATTACAACAATGAAGGTGGTAATGAATCATAAACTGTGAAAGCGTGTTTAAAATATTTCTGTCAACAACAAAGAGATGGTTTGAAACTGGTCTCTAACTGTCAAGTTATAAAATACAAAGCAACTTCTCTTTCACTGAGGAATATGCATCGTTTGTCTACTCAGTAACAGAAATTTCTTTGCTACATTCAGTCTTCAATACCTCACAAATTCACAGATATAATAAATAATTTGATTTTTTTTTTTGCATATCCAATCCACTTATTCCAGCTCCCCATCCACAGCCTCTCCCTAGTCTGTTCCACCATACCCTTAGCACTGGCACTCCAAAAGGAGTAATCAATGTCCAATCATCATTAGACTACCCACTATAGGAGACACTGCACAGCTGCAGTCCCTCTGGTGATGCTCAGAGATGCCTGTTCTGATCCAACGTTCTTTCTTTGCTTTTTTTTTTTTTTTTTTTTTTTTTTTTTTTTTTACAGGTGGGATCTGACAATGCATCACTATCCCATCAACTCAGCTGAAGATGCATCTCTGGAGGGTTTTTTCCCCCCCCTTTTCTTTCCCTTTTTTTGTTTATCTTTTTTTTTCTTTCACACTTCCTGCTAAGCCCCTACTGACAACAGTAATTACTTAATCATAGAGCCGATGTGAGTGAGCATCGTCCTCCAGAGGGCACCACAATGTCCGCCCAAAGACAGTCCCCATGAACTAGCAGGTACCCACGACTAAAATAGATAAACTCACAGACAGCACAGCCATGATGAAGAAATAAAAACTGAGGTCACCCAGAGAGCAGGGCATGAGGAAGGCCACATAATCTACAACTGTTTTATTCTGACCGAGGAGGATGAGGATGATGCTATGGAGTCTCTCTCTCTCTCTCTTTTCAATCAGTCTGAGACTGCACGACAGGGCTGTAATCTACATTTTAAAAAAAAGAAAGAAAAGACCCCTGCTATCAACCAGGCCCAAGAGATACTGACATCTGTAGAGCTGGTCAGAAAGTTAGAGCAACACTCACAGCTACACATCCATTTTGTGGATGAAACTTGACTGTGTGGTTTCAGTTTTACCTGTTGAACCCATAGCAAACTCAACTACGGGCAGCAGCTCACTGGCTGTGAAAATCCCACAAATAAATCGTCCTGATGGGAATCGAACCCACAACATCCCAGCCTGAAATCTGCAACACTAACCACTCTGCGGTGGTGGTAGGTCATATCTGAATTTCAAAGAACGAGTTTTGACAACTGCTTACCGAAGTTGCCAAGAGTAGCGGTGGCACCACGGGACGATGTGTAGCAGTCATCGATTCCAGCCATTGTCAGCAACTTCTTGGGCACAGGGGCACTGACGATGCCTGTACCACGAGGAGCTGGGATCAGTCTCACCATGACGCTGCCACATTTACCTGTGACCTTTTGCAAAACAAATAACACGGTGGTTCAAAGTTAAGCTGCCCTTTCTAGTTCAAAAGAAATGACAACAAAAAAAGAAGTTCTGACTTGCTCAGTTTCAGTTTCATCAAGGAGGCGTCACTGCATGCAGACTAGTCCATATACGCTACACCACATCCGCTAAGTTTTAAGACCACACTACGCATAATTTTAAGATGATGGATAATCAAATTAACAACTAAGATGAGAGAATTGAAGAGGAGGGTCTCGTGGCTACAGTTCAGTCGATGTCTGACCTACGCATTAGCCCAACGTGCTGGTCAGATCTTGAGTGCCTACCTACCACACTTTTTTTTCTTCTTTTTTTTTTGTATGTGTGAGTAGTGAATGTATACGTGTGTGTATGATGTGTGGGCATGGGCCCATGTGTGTGTGTGGGCGCATGTGTGTGTGCATGCATATGTGTGTGTGTGTGTGTGTGTGTGTGTGCCTGCATGTATGTGCGTGTGTGTGTGTGTGCGTGTGCAGAAGTGCATGTGCATGTGTGCGTAATTTGCGACTTTGTGTGAGCACACGTATCTGCATATATGTGTACATATCTGTGTGTATGTGTGTGTCTTTGTATGTGGCATGCACTTTCAAAAACTTCCCTTGCCTTCTAAATTAGCATAGAATACTACATTGCTAAAAATCTGTCTCAAGCTATCAAATATGGCTGGAAAAATAATTATATTTGTGGGGTGACGGAGAACAAAATATAAGTATCAACCGTCATATCTATGAAACTATTACCAGCATTTGTTCACACAAAAGTGTAAACCGCCAGGAAAGTAATAACATCAGTAAAAAAAAAAATGTAGGAAGCCCAGCATGTTTAAACCGTTCCATACTCAACGACACTGTACAAATTTCCAACTAATTCTAGTCATTTCAGGGATGCAATGTTCCAGTTATTGCATACCGTGGATCACTAATGTTGTAGTATCATCTTACAAGGGTTCTTAATAAATGGACTTTTTCCCTTCAGAATTTTTGTCTGCTGTACTCTTTCTTTTGAAACTGCAAGTCACTGATACCAGCGGCAGATCACACATAAAATGATGATGATCTGTTGAACTGCTATCTCCTTAGAACAAGGAAGCAACACTGTAAGCCCCAATGATACCATCTTCAAGTGACTCTGTTCTACTGAAAATTACTTTTGTCATATTAATCAATCCTTTGCTAATCCTACAATTGCAAACTGTGGCAATGAATTAACATGTCTAGCTTGTTTTGCACACACCACAAACACAGATTTTGGTACATGTTATTTTCATTGTCAGCATTTACCTTGCACGGCACAGTGTGGGGTTTACCGATCTTGTTACCCCAGTAACCCCGGCGGACTGGTATGACGGACAGCTTGGCCAAAACAATGGCACCCCGGATGGCCGTGGCCACTTCCTTGGAACACTTGACCCCCAGCCCCACATGGCCATTGTAATCACCCACAGCAACAAAGGCCTGTAAACAAACAAATTGTTCAGTCAGGTATACAGCAGACAAACTGAACAGACTGTTCTGTAAATTTGTACACAAAACACTTAAATCTTTTTCAAGTTATTATCCTTATTTTCATGTATATATTTATAGCATGCCAGGGAAATGCACATCAACATTTTTAAAAAAGCATTAAAGCGTGCAGGTTCTTCGATTTCTCCAAAGGAACAGCGATAACTTTAAAATAATACCAGAATAGCAACTACATACATGCAAATTACACTCAGACACTTAGCAAACCACAAACTAAAATATCTATGCTGTTTCAACTACTCTTGTAAGGCCTATTTCACTTCTTCAATTTAGTTTTTACCTTGTTCACGTTTACTTTCACTATTTAGTTTCAGTTTCTGGATAGCCCAGCCCTTTTAGGGCTGTGACTGTCTTATTCAAAATAGGCCATGTTCAAATTTTTTCCAGCGCATGGAAGACTGACAGTTCTGGCTACAGAGTGCCTGCAAACACAGCAACTTAACAAATTGGATATCATGTACATACTGCATCAAACTACCCACGATAGATACTGGGTTCATACAGATTTCCATACAGAAAAATTGAGGACTTTTTAAGGACTTTTGAAGCACCTTTTTTCTAATTTAAGGACATACTTCACGGATAATTTTAAGAAAAATAATAATGAAATTCAGACACAAATTAAATCATTTGCTGTTACTCTTCAATACTCGTATCATGGATCCTCTGCGAGCACAGATTTTAGGAATCTCAGCTGTTATTGTTAATATCAGTATAGACACAAATGTTTGTTACACTACAGCAGAGCAAAGTAGGATTCTCACTTCTTGTGATCAATTGACAAAAATGTTTGAAAATGTTCGCTGTACACAACAGATTCTCCAATCTTGCAGTTGACAAAAATGCTAGTTTGCCCGACTTCCATAAGAATTTCAGTTCTTGTCATACATGTTTGTTTGAAGTCACTGAGCGTAAAATGCCTCTATAACTAAAACTCTACACGTCACAACACTGAGGGCATAAACATCAAAACACTGAGAGGATGCAAGTTTTTCTTTCTCCACACTGAAACTGTTTGGCAACTGCACAGTCCGAGAACATTCGCTGGAACAGATTTGAACTGCTTTCACACGAACAAAAGCTGTGACGACTTGTCAAGTACTTTTAAAATCCTCAGTACTTCTGATTTCATTGCCTCTCAGCTCTGTTTTCGTACGGCTCAAGCTGTTCACTGACATCTGAGCTGGAGCAGAACTGCTGGCTGATAAACTGCAGAATGGTGAACTGCCAGAAGTGATGGGCTGGTCGCTCGTTGTAAAATTCAAAAACAAAAAGCAAAAAAACTCGAAACACGAACTGCAGGATATGAAGCCTTCATCAGGTCGCAGTGATTTTTTTCCTTTTCTATGGCTATTTACAGCCGATTCTCCCATTGTACTAATGCCTATGGTCTTCTTGCAAATGCTGCAAAAGGCCTTGCTTCTGTCTCCACCTGGGTTGCCTGCAGCCATTCCTTGTACTCATCTTTTTCCAGCCAAACCATGATAAACAAACACTTCCCCAGCATGCTGACTTCTCAATTTCAAAATGGTGGAACATTCATTCACATGTACGTGCATGTGCTATGAAGGCCCATAACTCTGATGTTTTGACCTATAGCAGACGACGTATCGGTGAGATCTTCGATCTTAACTCCGACTTCCTTTTTTTTTTTTTTCCTTTCTTTTTTTTACAAACTAGATTTTACACAGACTTTATTCAAAATCATAGGCAGTGACAAAATCTAAGGACTTTTTAAAGACCTTTCAGCAAAAGCCTGATTTTTTAGGACTTTTAAGGCCTTAAAAAGTATGCCCTCAAAATTAAGGACTTTTAAGGACTGTACGAACCCTGTTATAAGATATATAAGCTTATCACCAATACTGACAGCATAGTACTGAAACACTAGAATTCTGATCTATTTGGTTTATATTTTCTCTGATGCATGTACCCACACATGGCAACTTCTTGATTCTATGTGAATTTCATCCTACAGAATAATTCAAAACACAAAGAAGGAACATAACGATCTGAGCACTTTAGAGATGAAACCTGTTCTATTGTGCACTATGATCACCTGAACAAAAATGTGTGGGTGAGAAGGTTTATATGTGGAATTTGTATGCAACAACAAGCCGCCCCAACAACAGCCTATATGTGAGGCAGTTGAAGCCACAGTAAAGTTTTTTTTTTTTTTTTTCAAATAAATTTCAGACATTTCCAGAGCAGAGCACTGCTAGTAACTATTAAGAACTGTAAATAGTGTCTTATTAATATTTCTAACTCTGATAATGTCAAAATATGTATGCATGGCAGATATTAAACGCACGACGTCACAGAACTTTCACCCATGTTTGCAGTGTTGAAATTCTTTTTACACACTAAGCAGCTTCCTTGGCATTGCATGCTAAGTGTGGAAGGAGCCAGTCAGTCTTTGTTATCGTTTCTTTGCAGTCAACCATTGTTGAAAATGCAATCCCTTTCTCCAACACCTATCTAACATTTCCTCTTGAAGGACATGCGTATGTACTTCTGGGAAATTAAAGGGAAATAATTCATGCGGCATTCAAGCAGACAAAGGTCTGCCATAGCGTTTTGGGGGTTATCAACAATCACCAGCACTTTCGTTTTCTTACCTCTCTCTCCCAATTTCTTTTGGGATAACACAGTTCAGCATTTCACTGACTTGGAAGCAAGAATATGGTTGATATGTTTGGGAAAAATCATCTCCCCAGCACTTTCTAACCCCTTGATAAAGTCACTTCATTTTCCCAGGATTTTAAAGGTATCCGGGATTTGTCTGAAACGTGGACTTTTATAAAATCAAAGTGTATTTACTGCGTTAGACTACGTACAGGACCAGGTACCTGCATCTGTTTGAAGCTTGTTATATGTGGCTACATTTGACTGCTGCCCATTTATAACTAAGAATGAACAAGGATTGTTTCACGTTACGCCAAACATTATATCATTTCATACTGAATGTAGAGAATGTAGAGACTCTTTCATGAATGATATGTCTAAATTAACTCTGCAGAGGATTTAGAAATCTTTAAAACCATTCTAACCATCATATTTAGCAAACTGCAAGTGTCTCTTTCAAAAAGACTGCAACTGCATTTGACCAGTCTGTTCTACATATTATTACACGAGAACATCTCCGATTTTCTTCATACATTTTTTTACACTCTGCACAGAAACACACGTTCATAGCACTCTTTTCTTTTTGTCTTAAACCTACAATTTTTTTTAAACAAAACTCAGACATAACACAATACGTATCTCACAAACTGTAACAATGCATTCTAACAGACACTGTCATTATGCACCCTGAAATAAAGAAAGTGACCAGAATGGTTAAAACTGTCATAGTCTGAATGCTACAATGGAAAAAATAAATTACCTTGAATCGTGTTCTTTGTCCAGCACGAGTCTGCTTTTGCACGGGCATGATTTTCAGCACTTCATCTTTCAGCGTACCAGATGGCAGGTACAGGTCAATGATTTCTGATTCCTGGAACAATTAGCAACTTAAGTGTAGCTGACCAGGCTTCCATAAGCGAGGAAAGAAATTCTTACATTTTCAAATAACAATCTGCCTACAGGGTCACACTATTTTCCATTTTCATACTGGTCCCAAGGAAGGACTGAATATCAAGCAGCAACTTAGAGTACCATTTAAACCTTATTTCATTTAAATATTCAACCTTCATCTGATTTTGAGTGTGAAGACCAACACAACAATGACTTGACAGACAGTGAAAATGGCTAGGGCGAACCACGCAAAGAAACATGGTGTGTTTCACTGAATGTTGAGGAACAATAAGTGCAGTCATGGGTCCACAACAGTTGAACATAGTGATAAATTGATCAACAACATACAAGCTAATGGACATCAAACTCTATATGCTACCTGATTCTTGTTAAAAAAAAGATTTCCAGTTTGGATTTGCGATTTTAATAAAAAGTCATAATACAAATAGTACACCTGTTTACCTATGGCTTTACTTGTATTTCAAGATTTTTAAAATATATCTTTGCTCCATACAACTTAGTAGTTAAAGTTATAAAATCATATGGACTCAACAGGATGAACAGCATCCCCACTATCATTTTGAAAACGCAGGTTTACTATTATGTTTTCTTTTAGATGACCAACTAAAAGTTACGAGCATTTCCTGAATAATTGGATTCACGCACAAAACACATCTTTCCTTGCCTTTTTTCTTGTATCTTAACTTTGTTACCAAGAAAGTTGTGGTTAACTCCGTGTGTGCAACATATATTGAAATCACTGACAAAAAAGAAAAAAAATTTCCATGCTGCTGTAATTAGCCAGAACGTTTATCATCTGAGATAACTCTGAATGTCTACGAAGCCATTTGCCCAGCTTGTGAGCACAACTGTTATAACCTGCAACTAGTGCAAGTGAAGTCATCATTATGCTCACGAATGAAAGTGGATATATATACTGTCCTGATTAGCACATAACCTTTCAAATGTTCCTTTAGTCCAGATTGCTATGCCATGCATTGATCAGTGTTCTGGGTCACCTCTACTGTTTTCTTTTAAAATCATTTTCATACGAATGCCTTTCTTAACCTCCACAACAGCTCCCTCTTCCCTTTTCTTTTTCACTATTGTTTAAACACAGCATCGCTTTTCTAACAAACTCCTTGTTTTCCATTTCATACGAAAGTCTTGTGACTAAATCTCGCCCTGCATTACTCAAAATTACACTGGTATTCAAGAAAGGACATAAGATGATGTAAAACCTTGAAAATATAAGAGGATACTATCAACAAACTTTCCTCAAAATAAACCTTTTCAAACAGCAAAGGAAACAGCAAAGGAATACTGCAGTCTGACCCACTTCCACTAATATATACTAATATATACCTTTTCTCTCATATTGTACCTTAATAGGAAGTGAGAACATGTAAATGTCTTCCAGAGTTTTGATTTTTCCATCTTTGACGAGACGCCCAAGCTTTGTTACAGGCACCCATTCCTTCTCGCCTTCCTTCGCACCTCGGCCACGTCCTCTACCGCGGCCTCTTCCACGTCCACGGCCTCGGCCTCTCCCTCGTCCTTCACCACCAAATCCACCACGGAATCCTCCACGACCTCCTCCAGGAGCATCAGCCATGTCTGCAGCAATTACAATAAACATCAACTATACATTAAAGTTTGAAACAATTTGTAAAAATTAACAGAGTTAACAATTTGTAAAAATTAACAGAGTTTAATAAAACCAAAGTCATTAGGGGTTGATATTTCTCAGCCACATAGCCTTCACTTTACTGGACCTCAGAAACCTGCTGGTGAACACCACACACACACACACAAACACAAAAAAACAACCAACCAAGCCAAAACCTTGTACAGTTAAAAATTCTAGCAACCCCTTTCCTATCATAAACACTTTCGTCCAGGCTGGGGCTTTTTAAATTACCTGCTTTAAAGGCGAAAAGAATTAAGGGTGATCTTATTCAAAGCTTCAAGATCAGACTTCTTTAAATCATAATTTATTTGTATAAAACAAAAAACAGCAAATAATTAAATATAGCAACACACTCTTTTCAAAAACCTTGTTTTAATACCAGTCAATGGCAATCCTTAAAAGACATTAGGTGTGAATATGATGAACATGGTATCATAAAGCTCTGAGCTTTTTTTTTTTTATGGACAACCTCATCTATTATGTTCACTTATAAATCATGGTACTTTTAAAAGCCTGATAGCAAGTAACATTTAAAAAATGATTCCCATATGCAACCAACATATGCAACCAATTTGCCTTCCTTTTGCTTTCAACTACTCCATAGTATTTCAAAACCTCAAACATAATAGAATGCAGACCGCAGTTTAGTAGCAGACATATACTGCTAAAAACATAACCAATCATAATCTTAGCTGCATTGTGCTGCCTGATTTTGTATGGCCTTAGAACCAATCATTGTGACCCTGCATGCACTTCAACTCGAAACAATTCAACAAAACTTTTGAGAAGCATCTGTACTCTTCAACTCTTGATTGGTTCCCAGATACATTGAACCATTTCTTGTAAAGATGAATATCCATCAAGGGGTCCAGGGTATGTCAAAAGACATTAAATGAACATCCTTATGACAGTTTGCATAAAAACTGACATGAACAAGTTTGTCGCAAAAGCGAACATCACTGCATCCCTTATCCATACATAAACTTAACAAATTTAAACACATGGTTGTTTACCAAACTATAAAACTCATTTTAATTATATGGATCTTACACAACAAACGTGTATGCTATGCACCCTCACACATATACTGGTGCAATGTACACTAAACATGTACAGATCTAGGGCCATGTTGAGTCGTCACTTAAAGCAGGAGAAAGTTACTTTTTCTTTACCACCATATAAAATGCATGCTTGTTTGCCGTTGCAACACACGTTCCTCACTTCGGCACCCATCATCTACATATATAGTGATATACCATATTGGTGTCAGAAGGAAAAAAAGAGAAAAGAAGAAGCAAAATACTGAATAGAGATGGTGAAAAATCATCAGTACTGGATCTGGATGCATACGTCGCTGAAACCAACTTGATTATATTGCAACGGAAAGTTATTTTACTGAAATCAAAATCACGAAAAAGGACAGGTGATACTACTGCATACTAACAAGAGTCATGACAATGAAGGAAAAGGCTTTGCAGGAGCTGACCACAAGGACACAGAGAGAATGGATTCATACAACTTTGGCTCCAAGAACTTACACTCTCAAACACTATGTACTGCTTTGTTTGCTCCAACTACTTGGTAAACGGTATGATTTTTTGAGTGCTATCGCTATAGGTTCATGTTTTCCTTCTTCTTCCGAATACTGGATAGGGTTCGATGAACATTAGTATCCAATGAATGAGTGATGGTTTAGAGCTGGTTCCCTATTTAGGGGTTTTAGTGGTGACCCATTGGCTCTAAGAGTTTAAAAACTATGTTAAAACTATGTACAATGCTGCCTTGGTGGATTATGGCAGAAGACCTAGGCTTGTAGAATAGCCTAGGGCTTGCTTGAATCTCTCCAGTGAAGGAGAGTCAGTGAGGCTGGCAGGAAGGTTGTTCCATTCCCTAATTGTCCGTGGGAAAAAAACTGGCATGAAGAACGGGGTGTCTAGTGTGTTCCTGGTAAAGTCTCTTCGCATTTGTTTCCTTGCAAACAAATATTGATATAGTGTTGACAGATCAAGCCTATATATTCGCTTTTGCTTTCTCTCTCTCCCCATTCACTGTGAACTGTCAGTGTTTGTCTGCAACAGACTGCAGCCGGCAAAACAATTTGGGATGTGACTGTGTATCTGTGCCATTTTGTCACTCATGTTTTCAGACACTGATGAATATGTAAACAAGGCATGTAAATTATTGACCACCTTGTAAAACTTAAGATAAATTATTTTCATTCACAAATCTATGTCTTTAGCTTTTTGTTTGTTTGAATCACACACACACACACACACACACACACACACACACACTTATTCAACTGGTGTGGCTGTCTTCCCGCTAGAGGACCTCTTACACGTTCATCTAACAACTGGATGACTGTTGCTGTCAATGGAACACAGCACACCAGTCCTGTGAGGGGGGCTTTTAACCTATAACTTTTCAGATAGAATTATATGCACATTCACTGTACACAGTGATACCGATTATTCCGAATAAGAGTGCGAGTAGCACATGCACTTTCAGTCATTGTTATTCTAATTTCACTGACAATAAAACATGTATGGAGTATCAGCACATAATTTGTCACGAATTTCTATCAAAAGACTTGCAAATCAGGGCCAGATGGAGAACAATAAACTTGATAATGCACGATTTTACTCCCTAACATTTCGGCTTACGTACCTGCGCTCCGTTGTGACTTCGAGTAAGGTCAATTTCCGGTTTCAAAAATAGGAAAGTGAAAGTAGTACATCTGTTTACAGGAAACATTCAAAAGTCTTGATTGCCATACGTGAACATCTGCGGTATCTTAGTTTCAGTTGCATTGTACCCCTTATTATATCACACGGGCTACTTTCAGAGCTGTATCATATAGCCGTAGTGATAGTTGTTTGGTGGATGTAGTAGTCTCGTTGTAGTTTGTATCAAAGATTCGCGAAAATAGTTTATTATGGAAAATGACAATATATTGGAATCTTAGAGTTTTCAAAATCATTATTAAAAAAAACAAAAAAACCAAAAAAAAAAAAAAAAACGCACACAAAAAAAAAACGCACATAAAGATATGAAAAGACCCGAACGTACAATTACATGGACATACGCCAGTGGGTGAGTTTTACGCCCTATGGGCCGGAGGCCCTTAAGAAAAAGGTGAACTTGCAGAATTTTGCAGACTGAAGTCTGTGTTTCTCGTAGCAGTTGTTGTCGTTGGCAGTGGTGTGTCTGGCTCCGTATGGGGGTGGTCGTCTGTCGCTCTCTCAGCTCTGGTTTCTTGTGACCTTGGGTTTATTTTCTGGTGTTGGGCGGCCGTCGATGAGCGTCGGTTTTCTTCTCCCCCCCCCCCCCCCCCCCCCCCCCACTATCCCCCCTGCCCCAAAGGCCTGTCCTCAGGGTCACCAGGCAGACTTCTTCATGCTCGGGTGGCGATGGTCCTGTGCCGCATGAGGCCGTCTCAACGAGGGAGCAGGACGAAAGTCGCTGGAGTGCTGCACGAGCCCCTTCCAAGGTCCACGCAGACGACCGCCAAGAGGGGAATTTTTGAGCCCAATCCCGAGAGGGGTGCCCCCATGCCCGACCCTCAAAAGCATGGTATCACTGTGTCAGTGGGAGATTAACGTCCTGTTGGTCGAAGTCCCTCAAGGACAGAATGTAACTGCAGACTGAAGTCAGCATACTTTGCGGCAGTTGTTGCTAGCAATAATCTGTGTGGTTCCGTGTGGGGGCCGTCGCCTGTCGCTCTCTCAGCTCTGGTTCCTTGTGAACTTGAGTTCACATTCAGGTGTTGGTCGGCCGATGATGGGCGTCGGGTATAATTTGCCTCGTTACCTCTCAAAAGGCCTGTCTTCAGGGCCACAAGGCAGCCTTCTTCATACTCGAATGGCGATGGTCCTGTGCCGCGTGAGGCCGCCTCAAAGAGGGAGCAAAACGAACGTCGCTGGAGTACTGCACGTGTCCCTTCCATTCTGTGGTCCACGCAGACTACAGCCGAGAGGACAATTTTTCAGCCCAACCGCAAGAGGGGTGCCCCCATACCCGACCCTCAAAAGCATGATATTCCAGGCAACGGTAATCGTAGTCAGGCAGCACTCCATCGCCGATCGCCCCACATCTCCAGGAGCCATGTCTCAGCAACACAGGCTAGTCCTGCTGTCACCCATATGGCTGGAAGGTTCGCTTCGCCACCTGACACTGACCTCTCACATCTGTCTCCCTCAAAGAAGAGCTGCCACTTCTCCCTTGGTGGTCGCTGTTGCAAGGAATGGTATATACAGATATAGATAAATATATCTGTATATACCATTGTTGATGCAGGGTGTGTGTGTGGGGGGGGGGTGGGGGGGGGTGGTGGTGGTGGTGGTGAATGCGTGGTGTGTGTGTGTGTGTGTGTGTGTGTGTGTGTGTGTGTGTGTGTGTGGTGGTGGGTGGGGGATGTGTGCGTGCATGTGTGCGTGTGTGTATGTGTGCGTGCGTGTGTGTGTGTTGTGTGTGTGTGTGTGTTGTGTGTGTGTGTGTGTGTGTGTGTGGATGTGGGTGTGGGTGAGTTAGTGTGTGTGTGGGAGGGAGTGTGTGCGTGTGTGTGTGTGAGCACACCGACATGTTTTCCACTGCCTCTCCAACGATACGCTCGTGCAAGTGATTTTAATTCTCTTTGAACTTAATTCAGCTTCTGCTTTATGTGACAGGGACTTGGATGTGTGTGTGTGCGTGGTCAGTTGGCCAACCTTTTAGCCTGAAGAAGGTTTGTAATAAACCGAAAATTTGCTTTTTACAACGGCGTTACCGCGTTTTACTTGTTTGAGTCTTATAGATAAATATATAGATACAAAACTTTATATAGATACAAAACTTAACAAATGAATAAATGAGGAGGCGGGGGAGAAGTGCAGACTAACACTTCATTCATCTTTTAAAACAAAGACATGGCTTTGAAAAACATTAAAGACAACAAAATGAAGACGGGGTGAGAGTGGGGATTAAAACAATGGCACAGGAGAGGAGGTGAAGGCGGAGGCAATGGGAGAAGAACATAGGAATAAAAAAAGAGGCGTACAGACAACATGATTGTGGGCTGCTGAGTGGCATTTCTGTGGCCGGGCCTTGGCGAGAAACAGTGATTTGTGCAGACATGGGTCCTACCATCACTGATAATGGCGGTTCTTGGACTGATGTCCTGGACTGGTACTTGGAAGTTTCGTGCCCAAGTTTGTTTCATGTGTTGCTTGTCGACAGGAGACAATGTTATGGCAACGATGATGTTTAACCTCTTCATTTTTTCAGTTGGCAGGTCCAGGGTCAAGATAAGCATCTGAGGCTGTTTTCAGGACCACCAGATGGCCCGTCTTCATGACTGAGAGGCGGTGATCCGAAAAGGAGCAGAAGGACTATTGACATACGCTGCGTCAGGCTTGAGGTCATCGCGCCCTGCGTCCAGTCTTTAATCCCACCTCCCAGAGCCGTCAGATACTGGTCTTCCCTCTTAGCTGGACCAAGAGCGTAGTGTTCCTGACTTCAAAAGGAGTCGCTGGGGGCAACGCTCCGTCACCAAGCTGTCCCACACATCGTGACATGTGAGACGATTCCATTGCCATTCTTACGGTGAAACACAAGGCTGAGTCATGCCATCTCAACAACCTTCGAGAGTGAGTTCTCATCTCATTCCCGACGCTCTCGCTGCTATGCCACCTCACAGCAGAGGGATGAACACAGTCCTTCCTTGGCATCAAATGGAGATATACCGCAAATAATTTTGTGGTTTTCTCACTACCAAGGGTTAACTGCATCCTGAAGCAGCCAGAGAAGTGTAAAGAAGCAAAAAGATTTTTTTTTAAAAAGAAAAAAAGAAAGAAAGACTGAAAAAGAAAGACTGAAAGCTGCATACAAAATCAAATCAGTGAGTAAAGAGAAACAGACACGGGGGAAATATTTGAGCCCGTCATTGAGGATCCATTTCAGATTACAATGGAGGTTTAAAAGTGTCAACAGTAAGAGTGGTCAGCTCTACTGTTTAACAACCTTAGTATCATCAATCCATTCTTGTAGGTCCACCCAAGATTACAATGCAGGTCAAGAGTTGTCTACAGCTCTACTGTTCAAAACTCCCAAGCATTATTGGTCACATCAGTGCTGACAGCAGCCACTGACGGGTAGAGAAGCAACATGAGAAGAAATATGCCGTGAGAAGTTGAGCTATACACAAAATGAAACCAGTAAACAAACAGATGGGGGGAAATCTTTGAGCCCTTTCTTGAGGGCCATATAAAGCTACAATGGAAGTCCAAAGGTGTCAACAGTCTGAAAGGTCTGCTGTACCATTCGATTACTCCAGCGTTGCCGCTCAAATCTTTACAGAACAGCCTTCACTTTGATCTCCTAAGAGATGCTGTCTCCCACTGATTGACCAAACAACTATAGGCTGAACAAATAAGTAGTGGGGGAAAACAAGTGCAGGTGTCGAGGGGGTGAAACTCCCACAAACGGCTTAAGGGCACTAAACAATAACAGCTTAGAGTGTCAGAGGATAAGAGGATAACTAGCAATTTAGTCGCGAAAGCACTGAGGTTCCTACTTCTGGAGCCACCCAGATTGTGTCAAAGAGATCGGGGTGATTATTTCTAGATGACAAAAATCACCGAGGACATGTAAAGTTTCTGACTTCAAACCCTCTGGGTGCAAAACAGTCAAGAGAGGCAAATCATCCCACTCAAATTTCGGCACACCACATGTGATGTGATGTGATGTCTTCCTGGCGAATTCATGTGAAAGTCTGTCAACAAAGCAAGGACTTAACAGAATCCGATGGCATCATATTTGAAGGAAAGTGGCCTTCCCCATTTCTGTTCGAACTGGCGTTGTTGTCAAGCATCGAGATGAAGAATTGTCGGACTTGCTTGGATGTGAGTGAACAAAATGGTTGTGGCTGAACAGGATACTTTTTGGGTGGGTGGGGTGGGTGGGGGCGGGGAGGGGGGGGATGATTAAGATGATACAGTGAATTTCGATGCACATCATTGAGAGAGAGGGACAAAGTTAATTGTTAGGCCATGCGTTACACTATTTAACAGGTTTTAGGTGTGAAAAAAAGAGAAGGTTTTAAAGAGACCGATGGTGAAGGTCATGTGGTTTTGGAAATATTTATTTACCCGTAAAATGCTGTCGCTTGAATTTTTTTTTTCTCAACAAAATAACGTCTAAAATTTTATCACTCCGTTTATTTTCTCATAGCTGCACTGTGACATATTTTTGCTTCAGTACATTTAATTCATTTGCTTATTTATTTTGTTTTGTTAAAAAAAAAGCAGTTGTTAGGAATGTAATTTGTTTTGTTTTCAAAAGGTAAACTGTCTAAGAAAAAGCGATTTCGTAGCCTGGAAGAAAACAGTAATAAAGTAATAATAATAATGACAACAACAACAACACCAATAATGATAATGATAATAGTAATAATGATAATGATGATAATGATAATAATAATAATGATAACAACAATAACAACAACTACAATAATAATGATAATAATAGTAGTAATAATAATAATAAAAGAAGAAGAAGAAGAAGAAGAAGAAGAACATGCAAACAAAAACCAGTGCTCAAGTTTTGTTTGCATACAAAATACAGCCGTTCGATTTGGGAAACATGGGTGGAAAACCCAAAGCATGGGATTCCAGTATATGGTCAGAAAGTCCATAACATATACAACGTTTGCAACCATTTTAGGAAAGTTAATAAACAGCTCGAGACTAATTATTTTGTCAAACTGTTAGCGCCATAGTTAATTGACCAAATATAATTTCACTGAACTCTGTGTGTGTGTGTTGTGTGTGTGTGTGTGTGTGTGTGTGTGTGTGTGTGTGTGTGTGCTGGTGCGTATTCGGTTAAGTCAAGTCAAAATGATCTTCATTAAGGGTTAAAGAATAAGCTTTACAGCTTTTTTTTTTTTTTTTCATCATCCTGCACTCGATGCATGTATATGTGTGCTTGCGTGCGTGTGTGTGGTGTGGTGTAAATAATTGTTTGGAATGGCGGTCCAGAAGGCACCAATAACTACTGTTTAATAGACCAGCTGCAATGACGAAGTGATTAGCGTCGCGGACTCCTGGCTGGGAGGTCGTGGGTTTGATTCCCATCAGAGTCATGTGGGATTTTTCTGTCCCAACGGCTCCTACCCAGTGTTGAGTTTGCTACGGGCTCAGTTGGGAAGACTGGGACCACACAGTCGAGTTTCACCCACTTAATGGGTGCGTCTATGAGAGCGTTGTTCAAATTTCCTGACCAACACTGCAGGTGTCTGTATCTCTCGGGCTTGGTTGACGCCGGGATATATTATGAAAGGAAGCGTAGAGTACAGCCCTGTCGTGCAGTCTCAGACCGGAGTGGAACTCCGTAGCATCATCATTAATCATCCTAATTCTCCATCGATCGGCATTAAAAAAAAAAAAGTCTCAAATTCTGTGGCCCTTCATGCCCTACTCTCATAGTGACCTCATTTTCGATGTCCTCTCCACGTCTGTGGCCTTGGTTTAGTTCCGTCGGGGTCACCGGTATCAGCGAGTCCTTAGGGGCTGTCGTTGGACGGACGTGGTGGCACCCTCCGGAGGGAGAGCTCACTCACGCCGGCTCCGCGACTAAGCAATTATTGTCGTCAGTAGGGGGCTTAGTAGGTGGTGTCCTGCATATGTTGGATCAGAACAGGCGCCACTGAACACCACTGAAGTGACTCGGCAGCAGTGCAGTGTCTCCTCCGGTGGGTTGCTCTTGATGACTTAATATTGACTGCTCCCTGTGGATTGCCGGAGCCGCAGCTGCGGTAGGATTGACCGGGCTGTGGCTGTGGATGGGGTGTCGGAATGAGTGGCATGGGTGCAATGCCACTGAGGTGGCACAGTAGATGGGATAGAAAAAGAAATAACTGATAAATAGTGATAATCATAATAATCTTAACAACAATAGTAGCAACTTGACAACAACAACAGCAGTAATGATAACAATGGTGAAACTAATAATCCTGCTGATTAAAATAGGCCTAATACTGACAGGGATGAAAACTAACTATAAATACAATGACAGCAATGACAAGAAGAAGAAGAAGAAGAAGAAGAAGAAGAAGAAGAAGAAGAAGAAGAAGAGAAGGAGAAGATGATGATGATTGATGATGATGATGATGATGATGATGGTGAGGATGATGATGGATGAAAACAGCTACCTGTGCTGCGTGACTGTCAAAAGCTCCGTAGACCGGACTCTGGCGTGGAGATCATCAGGAGAGAATGCGTCGCTGTTTCGGGCTCTTCCTCTCGACAGCTGTAATGACGCACCGAGCCCCCTCACCGATGTGAGGTCTCCTTGCCAGTTTGACTGTATGCCTTTTCTGTCAACCGTCAGGACTCGCACCAGCTTGTGTCCTCTCTCTTCAGCCAGATCCAATGACTTGCTTTCTCAACAGTCTCCTGTAGGGCTTTTGACATGGCATTCCCTTTCTTCGGACCAAGTCCAGCCACTCTCATCCACTTTCTGACGCTAGTCGCGATGAAACCTCTGCAGCCGACTTCAACTGGGAAATGGGTTGCTTTCCATCCCGCCTCCTTGCATTCTTCAACAAGAGTCTCATAGCGATTTTCTTTCCGCTCGTGTGCCTCGCTGATATTGTCTTCGTGAGGCACAGTGAGTTCCACCAGGTGTACCTCTTTCTCTTCCTCACTCCATATCACCAGGTCTGGCTTCTTCGTTGTTGGGATGGGGAAGAATCTCTTGCAGCCCTCTAGGTCTGCTGCTACCTCCCATTGACCACCGCTCTGACCTTCTGTGGCTTCACTCGCCTTCTTTCTCTCAGGAACCTTGCCTCCTTGCGGCACAAATTCGATCATGCCCAGTCCGTGTTTCTGTGGCCTAGGAGCGTATTTTCCCTCTTCCGCCTGCTCCTTCGCCATCTTGGTGAACACTTTGAGCACTTCGTTGTGTCTCCAGGTGTATCTGTTCAGAGCCAGGTGGCAGTTTGAGAGGATGTGCTTCATGGTTCCTCGTTTGCGCACCTACACTTGTCATCTTCCAGGACCTTCCATCTGACTAGGTTCACTGGCGAAGGCAGAACGTCATAGGTGGACCGGAGAAGGAAGCTGAGTCTCGATGTGTTCCACTTCCAGATCTCACTCCATCCAATCTTTCTTTCAACTACATGCTCTTCCCACCCGGTCACCTGTCCTTGCTGGGCACACTGGATGAGATGAACTTCTCGCTTTTCAGCCTCAATCTTTTGTACCTGCCCTGTTGCAGCTGTTCTTCTGTCCCGCTGAGACATTTTCCTGAAAGGTCTGAAGTCACCGTTGCCAAGCCCCGCCCTGTCAGCCTGTACTGGCCCGACAATGTCGCCATGTTCCAATGAAGAGATGATCTCGTCGGTTGCATCCTCTGCCTTCCACTTTCTTGCTGTTTTGACATCCGGTGGCTTGCCACTGATCTCTTGGTCCCTCGACTCCCTCAGCATCATCACTGTCCTGACCTTTCCTGCCTTGTAGATCTCCACGATGGATGTGAGGGGTAGCTGCAGCGCGCCTTTCTGCCTGTACAGGGCTGATGTGTTGATTGTGCGAGGTAGCCCAAGCCACTTCCTGATGTAGGTATTGCAAGTTCTCTCAATCATCTCAACTCTCGACAAGGCGACTTCGTACATTGTCAGCGGCCATGCCAGTCGCGGGTAGAGGGCAAACTGTAGACACCATATCTTATGCTTTCCTGGCAGTTTTGTCTGGTCAATCGCTTTCAGCCCATCTTCAGCCTGCCTCATGATCGCCACGCCTCGGCTCCTGTCAGACAGAGTTCCCGCGTACCACCGCCCCAAACTTTTCACAGGTTCATCTTTTACTGTAGGCATCTGTTCCCCTGCAATTGTGAACTTCTGTTGTTTCTGCTTCCCTTTGTGAAAAGTCAGGCTTCTAGATTTCTTGGCTTTGAACTTCATCCTGGACCAAGTGATCAGCTCATCCAACCGGGTCAAAACATTCTGCATTGTGTCCACTTCTCTTGTCAGTAGGGTCACATCATCCATGAAGGCTTTCTTCGGTGATCTCACTTTTGCTTTTTCCTCAGAGCAGTCTGCAGATCTCAGCAGCATCTCCATCACCAAGATGAACCAGATGACAGATATAGTGCAGCCAGCTGCAATCCCAATCTCCAGTCGGTGCCACTCAGTTGTGAAGTCTTCGGTTGAGAATCGCATCTGGAAGTTGCCGTAGTATTCTCTCATGATGCCTTGCACCTCGTGTGGGATGTAAAAGAACTCCATTGCTTTCATCAGCAGTTCATGGGGTACGGATCCGTAGGCATTCGCCAGATCCAACCAGACCACATTTAGGCTTTCTTTGGTTTTCTTGCCCTCCTGGATTGCATCCCAAATGGAGAAAGCATGTTCGATGCATCCTGGGATCCCTGGTATACCGGCTTTCTGCACGCTCTCATCCACATAGCCGTTGCTTTGCAGATATGCCACCGTCCTTTTCGTAAGTATTCCCATGAAGATCTTGCACGCCACGTTGATGATGGAGATAGGTCGAAACTGCCCTATGTTCTCTGCATTTTGTTCCTTTGGTAGGTACACACCTTCAGCTCTGCACCAATCTTCGACAAGCTCCTTGTCATCCCACAACTCACTCAGCATCGTGAAAAGGATGTACCTTAGCTTGTCACAGTACTTGAACACCTTGTAGGACACGCCATCTGCTCCAGGTGCACTTTGGGCTCTTGCTTTTCTGACAAACTCATCCACTTCTTTCTCTCTGAATGGTCCAAGCTGGAAGCTCACGCCAGGGGCAGTTGGACGCTTGGGGCCTCTCATGTCTGGCAGTGGCTCCTCCCTTTTTGGATCGCTGTACGTCTGTTTAACATGAGTGTCCAGCTCCTCTTTCGTACACTTCAACTTCCCACTCCGCGCCTCTACGAACAATTTCTTAGCTGCTTCATATGGATTCTTCAGAAATTGCTCACGTGCTCTTCTGCTTTCTTTTCTTCTGGTACACCTTCTCTCTTGCCTCTGCAGGTCTCTGCTCTTTTTCTTTAGGTCTTCAAACAAGGTTTTCAGGCCTTCTTCCTCTTCTGGTGGTGCACTTTTTCTCTGCTTCTTCAGGTCTCGTTTCTGTTTTCTTAGTTCTGCTAGCGCTCTCTGCCTTCTGCTCAGCCCCCCTTTCTTCGCTGGTGCTTTCTTCTTTCCCTCACCGCTGCCAAACTCTTCGATTGCTGACTCGTAGATGTTCTTTGCAAACTCACCCAACATCTCTTTAGCATCACTTCTGCTGGCCTTCTCCTCAGCTTCTTTCAGTTTCTTCTGGACTTTTTCTTCTAGTGCCTTGTACTTTGCCTTCTCGTTGGCAGCAGGCCACAGAATTCTCGGCTTCCTTGCCCTGGCTCCTGAGTTTGCTGATCCGCAACACTCTGGGTCGGGGTAGAAGGAGAGTCGACTGAAACACTAATCGATCCACTGTGGTTATCATCCTGGGATGATTTGCTTCGCGTCTTACGATCTGTCGATCTGCACTGTCTTCTCTCCCTCATACATGCCTTCCCCTGGTGCACTCTCAACCCCCGCCAGGTGCCGAACTTTCTGCTGCACTGTCCGCAAGTGAAGCTGTTTTCTCGTTGATCTTGATTCGTTGTCCTGTCCATGCATGGGTCGTTGTCCGTTGAATAAATCCTTGTGGATCCATTCTCTACTCCCCCCTCTCGGTGGATCCTGGGGCTGTCTCTTCTGTTTGTTGACGTAACTAATGGCTACAGCAGCATGGGTAGTTAGCCCCTGCCACCGTCGGTCTTTCCCGATGTCCTCAGTCTTTCCCGATGTCCACCCGTCTTTCCGAGTTGTCGTCCTGTCTTTCCAGGATGTCAGTGGCACAAACCTGCCACAGGTACGTAGATGGATGAAAACAGCTACCTGTGCTGCGTGACAGTCAAAAGCTCCGTAGACCGGACTCTGGCGTGGAGATCATCAGGAGAGAATGCGTCGCTGTTTCGGGCTCTTCCTCTCGACAGCTGTAATGAAAATTATGATGTTGATAAGAATGATGAGAATAAGTATAACAATTATAATGATATTAATGGGAAAGAAGTGAAGGAGCAAAAATAAAAAGCATATTCCATAGAAATAGTGGTGAATAAGACTGACATGCAGTTCAGCCAGTCTGTGGATAAACAAAGCACCTTGATCCCCCCCCCCCCCTCCCCCTACTATGAGGCAAACGGAAGGATGGCGGAAAAGGAAATTGGGCGGGGGTGGGTGGGTGTTGTGGACTAAGGGGCTGGGCGAAGGATGTTGGGTCCATGGTCCATTTTCGCTCTCAAGACCTCTTAGCCAGGGCATTGCTTGGGCGGCCCCTGGACCCGGTCTCAGTAGTGACTTACCCCCATCCCTGTGTTAACATAACCAGTTCAAATGGTGTCTTTTCGAACTCTCATTTAACCATCTTGTTTCTTGCCTTACCTCTCTTCATTCTACCCCCCTCCCCTTTCTCCCGCTTTCTGATTACCTACCTCCCCCCCCCCCCCCCCCCCCCCACACTACCCCCCCCCCCCCCACTCCTTCCGCCTTCTGGCTTGAAAATCTTCTACATCATTGAAAGCCTTGGCACATGGCTGGACGGAGGAGAGGAGACTTGTCGACGCAGTTGTCAAGGAGAGATAGATCTCACAACGGTGACAACCCCAGTTTGCAATTTCTTTCGTTTACTTCCTTTTTCACCATGGTATTTTGGTTGAAAGACATTTTGAAGGGAGGAAAAAAAGGGGGGCTGAAAAAGCAATTTATTTTACATTGTCAAATACGTTCATAATTAATGTACGGTTCAAAAGAGGCATTTTTTTGTATAGAGTAATTATCGCTGTTTTCTGTGTAACGTAATGTATTTCTATTAAGCCCTAAAGTAAGTAAAATTTACAAATTAATTGCTAAACTGCAGGCTTATCAGCCAAGCTCTTTTGTCTCAGAGGAGTGCTTGTCGTGACAACCTGTCAACTTCCTGTCCTCATGTGGATACACCGAGGATTGCGATTTGCCATTGCAAACGTTATATGTGTGAGACATACACATTTTCATGTGAGCAAAATGGCTTCAGCATATGTGCGATGCATTCCTGGTGAAGAAAAGATGCAAATTACCGTGGAATACTGCCATGAAGGAAGTACATCCAGAGCTTACAATCTTGATCGCAAGCAGTTAGAAGACGTTGGCACAGCCATAAATCGATTGAAAACTAACCTTGCAAAAAGTCTGTTCAAAAAGAAGAAAAAGAAAAAGAACGTAGCGGCCAATAGTGCTACAAGGGACACCAGCAGAGAAGAAGATGCCGAAAACAATTTGAATGTTCTTATAGTGAATGCCAGCGGAAGGAAAGTTGACGAGACCGTTCCCAACAGGGCAGCCTGGGCAGAAGGAAATAGGCTTAGAATTGGAAATACAGACATCTCAATTACAGTCAATGCGCCTACAGTAAAGCTTCTGCCCCTGCCATCATCGATTATGGCAGGATTCCCAATATTTCCGAGATTTGAACTCGAGTTTGCGGATCTGCAGCACTGTGTATTTTCGTGGGAAAAAGTTGAGTCCTCTCCGAAGGAAGAAGTTCTTGGAGCTGAAGGGGGAGAAATTGCCCAGGGGTGTGATCATGAGTGCAATATATCTTCCAGATGCATAGATCAGGTCTACACACCACCCACAACAGACATTGGTTTACGTTTGAAACTTACTTGTTTGCCAGGTAGACATGACAGAACTGGGAGAGAAGATAGTATTGTGTCAGAAGAAGTCAAACCAGGACCTGGTATATGCCCTTTTGAAACAAGACACTTATACACGCCAACAAGAACAGATGATGATTGGTAAGTTTTGTTTGCGGACAAATTTTGCATCATTGTAAAGCATGGGTACTATTGAGATCAGACCCCACGAGTCCTACTCCTACAAAAAGCATGGATTTGGTTGTGTGAACTTCATAAAGAAAAGGAAATGAAGGTATCTTTCTTAAACTAGCTCAGTCAAATGTATGCAAATGATACATCATACATCTTGTACTTTACCATGTCAAACTCTGGATCATTCAGACAAAAAAGATGCTGATGTTTTGGCTGAAAGTAGTTCAGTTTGTTTCTGCAGAATGATAAAGATCGACTGAGATTTCAGCGAATGAGTGATGTCAGTCAGAGTAAGCCTCGGTCTAGCTTGTCAGATGACGGAAATGTACTGTGGATATAAATTTATCAAGTTAGTACACATTGCACTTTAAAACAAGATTAATTAAGAAGAAAGATCATACGATTCTTTTCTTTTTTTTTTCTAGAGTATGACTCCTTCACTGTTCTCCCCCTAAATTAAGTTGAATTATTTTCTACCAGACTTCTGAGGCTTTGTCACTGTCAGTTCATCCTGCCTTCTTCCCCTCTTCGTCTGATGAAAAAGATCAAAGGGCCATTTTGTCAAGTCTGAGTGTGTAGTAAATTTTATTTGTAATGTATTGATCATACGTACACAAATGCATTATGAAATGAATTGCACACTGAAGGTAGTTTGTAATTGTTAATAGACATTAATGTGGATAGGATTGTATTTCCTTCTGGATTTTTAATTTGATTGTCAAATTCTATAAAGTTTGACCAAACCGATATGGAAGTTGGAACAGTTATTTTACAAGCATAAACCAGAATTACTTTAAAAGAGCTCTGTAAAATTTTTTATTCACTTCAGATTGAGAGTTCTCCTTTTACTGCCAGTTCATTTAAATTGCTTGACATTATAATGACAATACACTGTGTGATGACCTTTTCTTAATGACAGCAAATAGCAAGGTCAGTAATAAATTTTGGGTCTGTTGAGAATGCATGCAAACTCTAAGTTGTATCCAAGATGTCCCTTGGTCTTTTTCTGTCTTCTACTCTGTCTGTCTCTCTTTCTCTGTCTCTGTCTCACGTCACACTGTCTCAGTCTCTTTACCAGTCTCCCTCTGTCAGTCACAGCGGTGTCAGTCTGTCTCTTTTTCTCTTTCTCTCTCTCTTTCAGTTTATCTGTCTGTCTCTCTTTCTCTTTCACTGCCTATCTCTAACATCAATCCTCACACAGAGTCACACACATAACCACCCACATACAGGTGTACACACACATGTATACACACATACACACACACACACACACAGAGTTGAAACACACATGTACACGCACGTACACACACACACACACACACACACACACACACACACACACACACACACACACACACTCACACAGAGTGACACACGCACACGAACACACAGACACACACTCACACACACACACACACACACACACACACACACACACACACACACACACTCTCTCTCTCTCTCTCTCTCTCTCTCTCTCTCTCTCTCACACACACACACACACACACACACACACATATATATGCATACACACACACACACACACACACACACACACACACCACACACGCGCACACACACACACTCGTATACACACACACACACACACACACACTCACTCACATAATACATACACACACACACACACACACACACACACACACACACACACACACACATGTGTAGTGTTCCCTGTAGAATTTTAAAGTGAGGGTCAAAATGATCCCGTATTACCAAAGCTCGGGATCATATCTAAAAATGGGGGTCAAAATACAAACACATTCAAGCATTCATTTATACACCTAGCAAATCAGTCACTTATTTAAGTTATTATATAATGTGTGTACTTAATGAAGTTTTATGTTTTGGGTATGCTTCATGTACTGATTCAACAATCACAGGACACCAAAATGAAACCACATTAATTAAAGTCATGGTTTGCTTTTGACCATGTAAAGCTGACTAGTCTCTGTCCACTCATATTGTACAGTGTACTAACAGTACTTTACACCTTCCTATTGTCATTAAAGCAGTGTCTGCAAAATGAAAAATGTGTGTATTTAATACCCAGTGTAGCTCCATTTATCACATAAACATGAGAAAGAATCAGTACCCTGGCACACATCAACACACATGCTGTACAGAGAAGATTCTTCCAGAAATAGAAAGCAAAGATAAACAAAGAAATGAACAAAGAGTGAATTAATAACAGGTAAACTTGACTACAGGTGTATTGGCAGCTATACACAGATGGTAAAGGAGCACAGAAATGGTTGAATAAAGATTGAGTAGATAGGAAATAATAATTCATTTAATTTAACCGTGCGCACTGGCTGCTACAGACAGGCCTGAGGCATTCGCAGCCTCACACGCATTCATTCAAAAAGATTGGTCTGGAGGAAAATTCCTGCAACTTCCATTCATTTTATGATAGTCATTTGTTTTTAACAATATGAATTCATTTCTTCCTGTTTCAACGTATTGTGATTTAGTTTCACACATCTGTTGCATTATAAAGTCTGGACAGTATCTGAATGACTACTGCCATGATCTGACAGAATTTGTGAATAGTGAAATACTGAGCATCTAGCCAACTGTCAGTAGTGTCAGAAGCAAATGAGGGTTTTTTCCAAACAGCAGTGCTCCTGGGTCCCTCTGAACTGTAGCATTGGTGAAACCTTGTTTTATCAAAACCAAAGAAATGATAGACTTCCATCATCAAAAAGAAAAAAGAAAAGAAAGATAAAACGATGAGACAAAATATTTAAGTGAAAGGAGGTTATATTGTATACTCATTTCACAGCGATCACATGATATTTCTGTTCAAAAACAATGGAACTGACATCTACCGCCAATGGTTACATGTTTTAATACTTTATTGAATTCCTGTAATGGACTTTTGTGCAGATACCAGTTTCTGAAAAATGTGAATTTGCTGATTTTCCCATCTGATTTGTGCCATTCGTGCACTTCTTATCCAAGCCACCAGTGACAGACGTATGCCTAATCATTTGCTTAGCAAGAGATTTTTGTTGAAAGAATCAAAACATCAGGAGGTGGATATAATATAAGTTTAGTGCAAGCATTCAACAAATCTCTAGGAACCAGTCACATGTTCAAAATATGAATAACAAAATGGGCTGTCATTTTCCACATTTTGATGATCACTAATCAAAGCTTGGAAATCAGACGATTTAAAGTTTTCACTTTTGTGTGCATCATTATGACCCTCTTTTTGAAAAGCTATACATAAATGTATGTATCATATAAATTTGTGCATAATTGACCCCAGTTATTTGTTATTGGGAACATTGCATGTTCACACACTTCTTATGCTCATGTATCACATAAATACATGCATACAGATTCATGTGTACATGTGTATGTACACCTAAAATTAAACTGTACCCATCCACATACTGTATTTGTGTGCTGTAGTAATTGGTATGCTGTATTTTTGTTCTTCCCAATCATTGTCTAGTTTCAGGGTGGTATCTTACAATCTGCTGGCTGACACCTATTCAGATTCTGATTATGCGCGTGATGTCATATTTCCTTACTGCCCACCCTATGCATTGGACATGGACTACCGCAGACAGCTGCTTCTGAAGGAGATAACGGGTTTGTTACTTTGATTCTGTTCAACTTTAGTTAGTCCGGGGATCAGACTTTGTGTGGAAGTAAGAGCTCTAGAGAAACTGTACAAGTGTAGAGGTAGGAGAGGTCGTGAGTGGCCTCAGTAGATGAGACAATTGTACAATGGATTTGAGTGAAGAATCTGGGATTATAAAGAGGCAGAAATATCATATGGGATGGTGTGAGAAAGTCTAATGAATAAAAATTGAAGTAAAAAAAAAAAAAAAGAAAAGTTAACATTGAAGCAGACCTGATTTTCTTCTCAAAGAGTAAAAACTTGCCATAGATTGTATGTGACTTTTTCAAAACCAGTTTTCAAAGAGTTCAGTGTCGTCATTTAAATTCCATGACTCAGATGTATTTGAAATTAGAGTTGTGCCACATTGAAATGAAGTAGACATTAATGTTAACATAGAATGAATTACAACCGAAAGAAGCTTACATAGATTAGAATGGACTCTTTGTTATATTTCTTTCATCCTTTTAAAATTAGATAGTAAGATACATGTATATTGTAATCAAAGGCAACATTAGTTTTCTTTTAATCCTTTTGAAATTATAACATCTTATGATTTACATCAGCAATGTAAGTGTGATGTAACTGAGTAATATAATATTATGAAACAAAATACTGCAGCTTGGTTAAGTTCTTATTGTAACTTGCAGTGAATACAGAATTGCTTCCTGAGTCCACCTGCATCCTTCTTCCAGCCATTTAGTACACATTAGGCCTACATACCCCTCCTTCCCTCTGCAACAATTATACTAAGCTGTGGCCATATGGGTCACAAGTGCAATAAGTGGCTGGTATTGGCTCTCAGGTCTTGTACCAAATACTAGGTTGCCATAGCATAACAAAGGATTCAGGTAGGTGGAATTAGCAAAACTAGTGAAAGAGATGACGCTTTGTGCATGCTTTTACAAGCCTCACTTTTGGCAGCCATCTTTCCTGGTCCCCATATTCACATTGCAGAGCTGTCTTTTCTCAACATCAGTTGAGGTTTCTGCTTCCTGGTTTATGCATGCTTATATTTTCTTTTAATGGTAGACACTTATGTTCATTGTGTGTGTGGAAGAGCGAGAATCAAGATTTCATCAATTTCTTCCCTGCTAGAATCTGCCATTCAACAGCTTAGATTCCCACACACACACACACACACACACACACACCACCACACACCACCACACACACACACACACATTATTTCTTACCTTTTAATTACTGAATATTTACACACATTATGAATGTATTTGTAATCTGATTGTGGAAGTTATGGTACATGTGTACGTCACTGATAATGTTTACATTTTATGAACTGTGTGTTTGTTATTATGTTAAAATGTAGGTTTATTTGTGGTTTTGACAGGAAAATGAAATTGTACACTTGGACGATTTCTTATCTCAGTGTCGAAATACATTATGACGCATGTTTGATTGTGACATTTTTTTTCACGTGTATTCAAGATAAACTGGGAGTACTTACATTTATATGCTTTGCATCTTGTTTTTTCTGTGTGCTTTTATGTCTGCATTTGTTCTAGGTGAATTGATGCCACAAGCAGCATCCTTGTGGAGTGATGGATGTGTAATTATCTCACCAACAGGATCAAAAGTTATCTTTCTTGTAAGTTGTTTACTGTTTCCTGCTTCATTTAAGAGTTTCCTTTTTTCCTTATTTTGTCTTATTTATTCTTCCAGGATACAATGCAGACATCATTTGTTTGCAAGAAGTTGACCGCAAGATGTTTGAGAACGAGCTATTGCCGTCTCTTGACCTTCTTGGCTTCAGCGGCTCACTGAGAGTGAAGGGTCAGCAAGGGAGCGAAGGTGTGGCCATGTTCGTACGCAGAGACAAATTCAGGTACAGTCTTTTATTGACAATAATTCAAAATGTTAAATGTGTACATGCATGAATACATAAGCACACACATGTTCAGCCCTTCATGCACACATACACTCTCTCACTGACTCGCACACACACACAGACACACACAGACACACACAGACACACACACACACACACACACGCACACACACACAACACACTCGCATGCACAAATGCACAGCAAATGCGCACTCAGACGCAGCAGCACATTCACACACACATGTTTACTTACACACACGCATACAAATATGCATCAATGCGTGTATAAAAAAAAAAAATTATATTTGCACACATACACACTCAGATGTACATGTAAACACAGACACGCATGTTGCACAAGCTCATGTGTGTTATACACACGCACGCACGCACGCACGCACGCATGCACACACGCGCGCGCGCACACACACACACACACACACACACACACACACACACACACACACACACAAATGACATGTAAAAAAAAGGTCGTCCAAATCATTTGTACTTGATTCTCAGTCAATTGCTAATAGGGTAATTCTGTTTTTGTTTTCTTTAATGTTCTGTAATTTGTTTTCAGTAAGACAAACAAAAGTTTTGCTGTCACCCCTTTGTATCAGTGATTTAGTATACATATTTCTCCTGCTTATGAGACACAAGTTATTGTCAGTTTTATTATTTTGCCAACAATCCGCAGACCGTTGTTTTGTTTTTTTAATTCCTGTATGCATCCTTACAGGATTGTCAGCCAAGAGGACGTGATCTTGACAGAGATGCTGCTCACTGATCCAAGTTGCTTGGATCTGGCTGCCGCAGTGCGGCGCCTCCCAGCACTGCTGGCCAAAATGGAGGAGCGCAGCACGGTGCTGCAGACAATTGTGATGGAATCCCTGAAGCAGCGAGGGCGCTACCTGTGCATGGCCAACACCCATCTGTACTTTCATCCCAATGCCGGTCATGTGCGACTCTTGCAGGGTGCCACCTCTGTTCGTCACATACAGGCTATCTGCCAGCGTTACCAACAGCAGGTATAACTGTTTGTTGAAGTGCAGCTTAGAGAGAGAGAGAATCTGCAATCCTTGTGTATTTTACTATTGATTTTGGTTTATGTCTGTGTTTATATGTGTGTGTGTGTGCACACATTAACAAATTATAGACGGCTGTATGTGTGTGTGTGTGTGTGTGTGTGTGTGTGTGTGTGTGTGTGTGTGTGTGTGTATTTGTGTTCTACAGTTTGACATACATCAGCGTTGGTTAAGTGATAATATTAAACTGAATTTGAAAGTAAAGGTAACAGGTTAAACAAAGGAATGAGTTTGTGTGTGTGCATGTCCTGTATATTCACTTCAGCCAAGGATTGAAGAAGATAAGGTATCCCCATTTTGTAAACTGGACGAACTTGGAATGAATGAAAAAGTTATCCATGACCAGTGTCATCAATGGGTTGCACACTCTAATGCTGTAATTCCAGGGTTGTTACCCATAAACCCAACAGAAACTTGGCGATAGATGTAAGTGAAGTCCTAGAATCAACACTGCCCTCCCCCTTGACCCTTCCCTCCGCTTATCATTCATCCATCCTTTCCTTCGACATGCACACACACATATATTTACACACATGCACACATACACTGGCACGCTCACATACACAAACACACACACACATACACACACGCATGCATACACACACGCATACACACACACACACACACGCACACACACACGCACACGCACACACCACACACACACACACACACTTTATTCATTCCTGTTCTGTTCACATGTGCATGTGCATGCACTCACAGACAAATACATACACACAAACACATACACACACACAACACACACACACACACACACACACACACACACACACACACGCACACATAGCTTTTGTAAGATCAAATTGTATTTTGTACATAATATATGTAAATGCATGCAGGGGTGCCACTTCTTAGGTTGAGGCCAGAAATCTGGCCAAGTGAAAGTTTATGCTGTGTAGTTCTGGCCTGAGAAAAATTATGTCCAGCTTTTTCTGTCTTTGTGTGTGTGCTTTCCGTCATGATGTGAACTCAGATCTCCATTGTCAATTTCTTGCTTTATCCCTATATTGTAAGAGGGATAATTCTGTGCTTTTTTTTTTTTTTGGGAGGGGGGGGGGGGTGTTGAGTAGCATCGGCAATAGTTGGCACACTGCTTTCAACATTATCTCATCAAGGGCCCAGTTTTTCCCAGCTTTGCAAGAATTTCCACATGTGAACAACGGAGCACCAGTTGACCAGAGGACAGCAGGAAGCAATCCTTGGTTGGACTGGTCAAAACCTGATTTTGTTGTCATTAGGACCATCCTTCCTAGTGCACGTTCCACTCCTAGTTCACTTGTCGATAGTGAGGCCATGACAATGTTGAGAAATTAATGAGAGAGACGGAACATACGTCAGCACTTGCAGAGCTGCCAGGGGCTGGGCTTTCAGCATAGCACACTATTATTTTATTGAAAGTGCTGTGCTGCTACACTTTGTGAAGAACTGCGATGCATACAACAAAAATTTCAGAGACGAAGAAAAAAAACACGCACCTACATTTCAAGGGCTTTGCAGCGGTTTGAATGGAACTGAGACAATGTCAAGCTCCAGACTGTGCCTTATTTGATCAAAAACTATCCAAGTTCAGTAAGGAGAGGATGAAAAAGTTGAAGAAAAATCACGAAAGAGAATCACAAATTTGCTGCCTAACCGATTGGTTTCGTTGTCGGCCATTTTGATGGTTTCTGGGTCATCTCAAAACCATGTGATAACCAGTGAGATTTCATCCAGCATCATGCCATGTGCAAAGCAAAGTACAACTGAAAGTGCTGTCAAGTCAGGCTTGTGGCATCACATAAGAACGCTACACTTCTGTTTGGAATGGTACACTTAAAATGTCAAAATACCGTGCTTTGTGCTTCTCAGACATTGGCAGCTTTGGACTTGAGTTGAGCATGAAGATCAAGTGGAGGTGGTCTTGGCTTGAGACTTCCAGTGATCAAGGAATCAAGAACAAAAATTGGTGTACAAGAAGACTGCTCCTTCTGGGCTTTTCTGGCATATCTCCCCCATCCTTTCCTACCACCGCATACCCCCTTTTGAGAATCTATTTGCTAGCCTGGCCACTTAGTCAAGAGTCAGCTGCTGTATATAAACGTTTATGTGTTTAGTTTTGATTACCCCATAATGCTTTGTAATGGAATGTTAATAGAGGAAAAACTGTTCTGTCTGTACAGGGGAAAACCATCTCTGTAGTGTTTTGTGGGGACTTCAACAGCACTCCTGATCATGGCATAGTTCAGCTGCTCACCCAGAAGCATGTTCCACAGGACTACGTGGACTGGAATGATGGTAAGAGAACAGAGAACAGTTCTTTTGAGCTGTACGTTTACATCCACGCATGTGTGTGTGTGCAGGACAGGCATCCTATGAATAAAGAAAATAAATAGATGATTAGTTCATTCTTTCTTATTCTTTTTTTCTGTCATCTCACCAGTTTTTTTGTGTGTCTCTTATTCTTTCATTTTATGGTGCTTTTGCAATGAAACGAAAGTCTGAGTTATCAGTTTTTGCTCATCTTTTGGAATTGTAAAGGAAATCTAAAGCCATTTTTATCTTTAACTATGTTAACATTTTTCAAAGCAAATGCAGCCTTTGTTTTCAGCATCTTCAACAGTGTATTATATGAAAGGGAAGGACAGCAAAAATCTTGGTGTTTTATGAAAAAAACAAGGAAAAGAAAAGTGGTAAGAAAAAAATGTTCTGTAACATGAATTACAAATTGGTGTTTTTGTGTGTGTGCGCGTGCATGCATGCGTGCGTGTGTGCATGTGTGTTGCTACTGTGGATAAGTGCACAATGTTGTGAATCCCTGTAAGTAACTCTTGGACCGTTGTGCTGTGATTTTTACGGTGGTTGTTGTAACCTGTGTAGGTGGTGAAAAGGAAAGAATCCAGGGGTTGGAGCTGCAGCACTGCCTAGACCTGCAGAGTGCCTGCGGATTCCCAGACTACACCAACTACACCCCCAACTTCCACGGCGTGTTAGACTACATCTTTGCTGACTCCACAAAGCTTGCCGTGAAGCAAGTGGTGCCCTTGCCCTCGCACGAGGAGGTTATTCTTCACAATGGTCTTCCAAGCGTTGTCTTTCCTCTGACCATATAGCCCAGGTGTGCGACTTGACTTGGAACATCTGATGTTGGGAACATAGGCTGAGCTTGTTTGTTTGTTTGTTTGTTTTTCTGTCAGTGGCCTATTCTTGTTAAGTGCTTTTTGTGAAAGGGCGTTATCGGCTTTGGATGGAACAACAAGGGATGATTGTTGAGAAGCTTGTTTGTGGTGATTGTTGTTTTCTAATGCTGATTGTTTGGATATCAGTGTCATTAGAAAGGATTTAATGGAGCTTTCTGATGACTGTGTGTGTGTGTGCGTGTGTGTTGTGCGTGCGTGCGTGCGTGCGTGTGTGTGCGCATAAATCCAGACAGGCATACTCATCAAGTATGTTTCCCTTGTACATGACAGTGATAAAAAAAAAACAAACCCAAAAGAAATAAAGAAAAACAGAGAAAGGCGAGGGTGGGATGTTTGGAGCTGGGAGAGAGCCAAACAGATCTGTGAAGAATGACATTGCAGTGATTTCGATAATGGTGTATGAGGTCTGCTTGGATAAGAAAGTTTTTGTTGCATGTCACTGGAAAATCCCTTTCTTTTAGAATCCTGTGAATGTTTGCAGTTGTACATTCTTGTTAATGTTTGCAGAATTTTTGTGGTTGCAAATACTGTGTTCAGTAGGTGAGGATCTGAACATAAAAGTTTGTAAATAAATGAATATGTGTACAGAAAACCAGCCAGAAATCAAACAGGTAAGAAGCAAATTTGTGAAGAATGAAAATGGGAGACCATTTTGTTGTCATAATGTATGTAAAATCTTACAGACTGTCACATTTTGTGTGTCATCTCATAGTCTGCTGTAGTGATAGTCAAGCCTGCCAGTGCTTCCATTTTCAGCAGGAATTCATCCTGCAGGGGTTCACTTCATTCCGCCGTTCCATTAACCCCCCAACTCTCCAAATTCGATTTGTACCTAAAGAAAAGGGCATTTTCCATGATTGCTCAGTTCACACAACAATTCTGCCCACTGTTCTAGGATAGCTGTATTTGTTATGGACAGTCACGAGAACTGATGGCTGTTATAGGTGTTGACTGCATGATACTTGAGGGGAAAAAAAAAGCAAAAACAAACCTCACCCTGAAAACAAATGGGGGCACCTGTTTTCACAGGTGGACAAGTCTGACATAGCTGATGGGAAGTTAGAAATGAAAACTGTGCACCCACTCGTTAGTCCATAACTGGCTACAGCAGTGACAGAACTGAGAGGAAGCACAGAGGAAGCGGTTAACAGATATTGAGCTGTGGCAAGCAAATCACAGTGTGTAAAACTGATGAAGAAGTTGAATCATGAATGCTGCCTTTAAAGAAAACAAAAGAAAGAAAGAAAGAAATGCTGCCATACCTAAAGGAAATGTATTGATGAACAGTAGTCATGTTTACAAATAAGGATAGTTAAGAAAACTCTGAGAAGATTTCACTTTGTTCCTGATAGAAAGGTCTTGCATAGGTATGTCTGACAGCTGTGTGTATAGCCAGTTTACCATTTCAGTCGAATTTCCAGTCAGCAACTTCCACTTACTTCATTTGCCACCTTCGTCGCTTTGAAGCATGAAATTAATACATGTTGCCCTTAACAAAATGGAAGTAGGAATTGAACTGAAGTTTCTTTCAGAGTACATAGAAAAACATCCATGTTTTGTAGATTGCAGTGTGTAATTCTTGATTGCAGTGTAAGTACACAGAAAAACACCCATGTATTTTGATTGCAGTGTAAGTATACATCATGATTGATGCAGTGTGTCTCTTTGACCTCAAAATTTGGTATGGAGGTTGTCTGGATGTCCAGGGTTACTCAAAATCTGCCAGTTTTCGGTGGCCTAAGACACCATACAGGCATTGATGGTCCTTAAGTAGAAAGAGGGATCAAGCTTTACAAGTGAAATGAGTGGCAGTTTATTAAAAAAAGAAAAAGAGAGAGAGGGAGGAAAAGAGGGGGAGGTGGGAGAGGAGGGGAGGGGGGGATTCACTTCAGCTTATAGGAGGTAAGCGTGCTGTTGAGAAGGCCCATGCTACCTTAGTGGCTTAGAGACTGACATCAAAAAAAAAAGAAAAGAAAAAAACAGAAACCTGCAGCAAAAATGAAAAAGTGAATGCTTTGAAATGTTAAAAATGATAAATAGAAAAAGGGAAGAAGAAAACATTCAGAATTGCCAAAAAAAAGAGAGTTTCTTTTTCCTCTCTGTTGTTGACACTAGTCCCCTCAGGTTTGATAAGGGGTTTACAGGACTGAATCTCATGCTGCATTCACACACAGAAATGTGTCTACCTATTTGACTAATATCATGAGAATGTGTTTGCATTTTTCTCGTGCTACTCAGATTTCTTGTTTAGCATGTGAATATCTGAAAACGTTTGCCATGAGTGATAATGGCTGTAATTTTCCTTTTTTTACCCCCCCCCCAAAAAAAAAAAAGTTTTATTATTAATCTAATGTGTGTAGGTGATTATGTGCCATTTTATACCAGACTAATACAGAAAATTAAGGTGATATTCAATGTGCCGCTAGAAAATAGGACAGCGTCATGTTATCAATAGACAGATGATCAGATGTGTTGACATATTTATGAGCTAAAAATTTTATGTGTGTTGCTGTGTTGATCTGCATTAGCTTGGAATATAAATCAATTGGCCAGCTATGTCGAGTGTGAGATGCCTTTACAATCATTATTAATGTAAATGGTACTGCAGTTGAAAGCATGTGTACCTTTTTTGTGCTATACAGATTATACATAGTGTTGTACAGATGGTATTTTGTTCAGTACAGTACAACATTTGTGTGTGTTAGCATGTGCATTGGTTTGTATGTGAGAGAGTTCTTTGCTATTAAAAAAAAAATGTTTAGGAACAAAAGCTAAGTTACTGGACTGCCGAGCTTGTGGAATAAACAAGGAAAACAGATACAACATGTTTCAACCTAGTGGTCTTCTTCAGGTCAGACAAACAAGTACAATTAATTCTAAAACAAAGACAAGCGAACAAGCACTTAGCTCTTTTTTTTTTTTTTATTACTGGAAAGGTAAGTATTTATTGTTCTGTTTGTACTTAATGAGTAAAACATGAATTTTACATTGTACTATGGACTCAACATACACAAACACACAGACATACACAAATACACATGGACAACTGAAAGAGTATGGTTGCATTAACACATTTGTTAAACTTGTGAGTGACTTTCTGGTTCTGTCGGATTCGCTGTCAGCTTTGGAGGCCATAGCTGGCCGCAACCTTCAGCATCCAGAACTTTTACATTTCTTTGAACTTTTTAGCAAGTTGAAAGCAGATGGTTACAACATTATTCTGGCTTGGGTTCCTGGTCATGTTGGCATCGAGGGAACGAAATGGTTGATCGTTTAGCCAAGAATGCCACAAGAGAGAAATTGTCCAATATTTATATCCCTTGCTCAGATCTGAAACCCAAAATTAACGATTATGTGAGAGACCTCTAGCAGGAGGATTGGAACACACAGACGGATAACAAACTCTTTCAGATCCGTCCAAACCTTAAGGAGTTCCTCCCATCTACGTCTGGTGGTCGTAAAGAAGAAACAGTTCTGTGCCGGCTGCACACCGGCCATTCGTATTTTACTCATTCGTACCTTTTAAAGAATGAAGAAGCTCCATGGTGCATTCCATGTCATGTGCCGCTCACAATGAAACATATTCTTTTAGAGTGTTGGGACTTGCACGATGTGAGACAAACATTTTACAGCAGAGTCCATGAAAATCCTGTTCAGAGATGTCCCGCCTGACGTGATCTTTGGGTTTTTGAGAGAGATTAACATTTTTCATCTGATTTAAGATTTTACGGATGAAAGATTTTTAACGAAGTTTCTGGTGCGTTTCTAGATGATGTTATTTAAAGAGATGTGTGAAAGGTGGTTTTTTTTTAAAAATTTTTTTTAAATGACTTGTGAGTTGATTTTAACGTGGTGACAGCCCTGATGTGGCCCCTTGCGGTCGGCTGGGCTATAAGCAACATTATCTTATCTTATCTTACACTTGTGAGTCAAAAATGTTCGATCGAAAGTATGAAATAGAAATGACCATAAAATTCTAGTAATTTTAGTTACTAGGGAAAGGGAAAATGAAATAAAATAACCAGTATAAACAGCTAAAATAAGTAATAAAGAAAAAAAAGAAAGGGGAAAAGAAGAAAATAATGAATAAATAAGTGAAGGAAGTACACTTTTTTTTCAGCAGTGATATAGTGTGATGGTGGGGAGTGCATGTGTGTCAGTATCATCTGACCTGTCTACCCTACGATTTTTTAGCGTATTTTATGAAATTTGACTGGAAAATACGATTGAGTATGACAAAAATACGAAAAAGGGGCAACATTGGCTACCAAAAAAAAAAGAAACAAACAAAAAAAGTGCTATTTTCCTGTTTGAAGACGCGAGTTATTGTCCCTAGTTCCAGTTGGCGCATACTTGCTTACACCAAGGTCGGCCATCTTTCATAGTGAGCAACTGACACGGATATATTCACTAAGAGAATGCCGCCACCAGTGAAATTATGCGTTCATGAGAGTGATGAAGAGCTAGATGTTGAAAAGACGGTTGCCAAAACGAGGGAGCAAACTTTCCTGAATGCATACCACGCAAACTTGGAAGTGCTTAGTCCCAAGCTCAGGAAAGGTCCAACTTTCGTGTGGTGCAGTCATTGAAACCCAACTGCAAAACTTGTCCTCTCACCGAACTGACACCATTCTACATGACTTTGACATGTTTGATGTTGGGTAGGGAATGGTTAATATGCAGAACGACTGGTTTAGGTCGGTGGTGGCAGATGTCGGCCATGTGTTCAGAGGTGTGTGTATCAATTGTGCAGGATGATTCACCTACATAAATCTTGCTGCACTGTTCACAATGGATAGCAGGAACAATATTGGGACTCTGAGAAGAGAATGTGCATTCGATTTTGAATTAACTTTTGGGACATGTAGGATGGTGTCAGCTCGGTGAGAGGACAAGTTTTGCAGTTGGGTTTCAATGAGGGTGGGCTGGTGTTGTGTATGTGTTCAGATTATAGCAGACAAGTATATCATTGTCATGCCCTCTTCTTCTTTCCATAGTGTCCACAATCATCAAGTTGATCATTCTCACACTTTTGTGTGTATGACTGTTTTTTATCCTGCCATTAAGGCAGCCATACTTCAACTTCGGGAAAGGTGCATGCTATGTGTAACATGTCATCCATACCAATGGCCAAACTGGCCTTCTCTTCCGAAAGTTGGTGATGGGATTTTACATGTGTGCTAGATGTTGTGCGTGCGTTCACACATGGAACCTCGGTTTATAGTGTCATTTGAATGACTGTGTGGGGAATGGAGTCGGAACCAATGTTAACTCCAAGGGAAAAATCCCCCTGTACCAAACGGCCCAGCGGGGATGCAAACCCGCAACCCCAAGGTTACGAGTCCGATGCTCTACCAACTGAGGTATGCCTGAAGGTGATCATGGGTTCAGGTTTCTGATCTTCAACTATGTGCCCGTTGGACTTGAGGATCCTGCAGATAGGAAGTCAGTAAGGATGGAAGAGGAGGCAGCTGGAATGTCTGCCTATTTCTGTAAGGGATTGGGCTGCAAAGGCAAAGGCACTGGATACAGCTGTGGTGCAATTCAGAGCTTCACCAATGATGGCACTGGGATAGTTATTGTTGGTGAAGAAGTCAGGCACTTTGGCTGCTTGAAGTTTGAAATCTCTTTCACTGGAGCAGAGTGAGAAGGTGAAGGAATTTGGAGTATGGGATACTATATTTAGTGGATGGATGATTGGAAGATGTGTGTTCTTAGTATGAACGTGAGTCAGCGGGTTTGCAAACCAGCGAAGTGTTGGGTTGTCCAGTTTTAAGGGAGAAAGAGATATCCAGAATGCTGACTGGACAGTGACATTTTGTGAATACATTTGATTAAAGGATGTTTGTTTTCTTGTTCATCCTTGGATCAATTGGTCAGAATATGTTTTGTCTGTTTTGTAACTTATTTATTGTATTTGTTTGGCGGTCCAGTAACTTTACTTTTTGCTTTTTTGTTTCTGTTAGCACCTGCAGTTGCCCTAGTTTGAACCTAAAAAAAAAAATGATGTATAATTGAAACAGAAAGCAGATTGATACCAATAAGTCAAGCAAATTATGTATCAGTATATGAGAATATCATCAGTGCATGTAGTTGTCCTGTGAGCCATCCTGTCAAAAGTGTCAGTGAACTTCTTGAACTGTACTATTTTTGTATTTGAATACAAATTTAAAAGCAAAGTACTGTGAAAGTAACATCTGCTGCATGTTTTAGACTTTGGATTTGTTTCATTTGATTAAGTATTCAAGTAACTCCTTTATATTATCATGGATATGTCCCATGAACTAGAATGAATGAAGAAGTGTTACTGACTGGTACACGTTTTTTGTGTATCAGTGTTGAAGCATTTGATTGTCATGTACAAATCAGTTGCATATGCTTCTAAAGGAGTCAGCCTGTTCATTTCTTTTCTTTCTATTTCTTTCTCTTCCAGTTTCTCTTTCTTGTCAATGCTGGATTTGTTTTGAAAAACGCACAATTGGTGAGGTTATTTGGTCATTAGTATGCAAACAATAAAATCAAGCATGCTTTTGATGGGATATGATTTATTTGTTGCCTGATAATTAAATTGTTCGAAATGTGTTTTCAGACATGAAAAGAGCCGCCTGATTGCTTGTTAGCTTGTAACTATTTTTGTAGGTCTCTTTCTTTGAACTCTTATCATTGCAATGTACGATGTGAAGAACTAGACGATGGAAGACAAATATTTTGTAATTGCTTTCGTATGTTTAAAGAGCTTCAGAATGGAATCTAATCTGACATGACCAGATGCATTTGAATGTTTTAAATAATAATGTTTTGTGTTTCTTCTTTTTCTTGTAAGGAATTGATTTATGTGAGTGATGTGCATGTGTGTGAGACAGATTCTGACATACTCAAACACTGCACTCATAGATTAACACACTTAGTAGACACATACTAGCAACTATAAACACAAGATCTGAGTGCAGCATGCTGTAATATGTTTATTTAAGTACAGCATGCTGTAACATATTTATTAAAGGAGCAAATTCAAACATGCATGGATACAATTTTATTGAGGAACAGGTCAAAAAGATTGATTCTGGCAGGTTTATTCATCTCTTTTATTGTACACATTAGTACTCAAAGATGTTCCTTCAAACTCCCCTTCGGTGCCCTCAAAATGGCATTGTCTATGCGCTAACTTTCTGGACTCTCCCCTCCGTGCCCTCAAAATGGCATTGTCTATGTGCTAACTTTCTGGACTCTCCCCTCCGTGCCCTCAAAATGGCATTGTCTATGTGCTAACTTTCTGGACTCTCCCTCCGTGCCCTCAAAATGCATTGTCTATGTGCTAACTTCTGGACTCTACCCTCCATGCCCTCAAAATGGCATTGCCACCATTCTAACTTTCCTGACCCCATCCATTTCCCTAAAAAATGCCATTGCTCAAATGCTAGCTTTCCAGACTCTAACTTCCAAGCCCTTAACATGGCGTTCCCCTCATTCAAGCTTCCCTGGTGCCTCGTGCCATTTCCCTCAACATGGTTTTCCCCTCATTCAAGCTTCCCTGGTGCCTAATGCCATTTCTCTCAACATGGCATTCCCCTCATTCAAGCGTCCTAGGTGCCTCATGCCATTTCTCTCAACATGGCATTCCCCTCATTCACGCTTCCCTGGTGCCTTGTGCTGTTTCTCTCAAAATGGCGTTGCTCACGTGTTAGCTTTCCTGGAGCAGATTAAATGAACCCCATCTAATTCTGACTAGTCCAAAATCAAACAGTCCAGGGGAGGCCGGAAGAGCTCAGTGGTAGAGCGCCAGACTCATGATCCTGGGGGTGCGGGTTCAAATCTCCGCCGGGCCGTTTCGGTACAGGGGGATTTTTCCCTTGGAGTTAACATTGGTTCTGACTTCATTTCCCATACAGTCCTTCAAATGGACTATAAACCGAGGTTCTGTGTGTGATGCACGCATAACATCTTGCACACACGTAAAATCCCATCACCAACTTTCAGAAGAGAAGGCCAGTTTGGCCGTTGGTATGGATGACACGTTACACATAGCATGCACCTTCCCTGAAGATAGAGTATGGCTGCCATAATGGCAGGATAAAAAACGGTCATACACACAAAACTCCACTCCCTTTGTTGGGTAGATAGGATTAATCCTTGCCTGTCTCTACAGGGAGTGTCCGCAGGAGTGTCAGCCTGCGTACGCAAAAAAAAACAAAAACAGAACAAAAATAAAAAAGTCCAGGAACCACAGCTGGTGTCATTGTATTGAACCCATCTCAAGAGCAGACCTTGCTCTGTTTCTGAGTTGTTTTAAAAGGTGTTCGTCAGTGTTTCCCTGGCACTTCATTTGTTTGGCAGTACCTATTGAGCAACACAATAACAGCGGTATCTGAACCAGAATATGTGAGCATTATCTCTGAAATGTGCAGCCTGGAATAAACTGCCCTTGGTTAAAAGCCACAAGTTTCTGTTACCAGTGGTTGGTGCTTGTTTCTGCTTATTCGGAAAAGGTCAGATCAAGCAACAAGGCAGTTATTAAAGTGTTACTACAAAGGTTGGGGGGGGGGGGGGGGGGGGCGGGTTAGGAAGGGCTGAGGAGGGGTGATGTTGGCAGTATGTTCAGACCTTTAGACAGCACCACACCTAAATGATGGCCATATCCTGACATCTTCAGGATGCAGCAGGCCTCTCATGAAAGATTTATGATGCAGTAAGATCTGTAACCTGTGATAAAATCCTGTGATGACTGACATGTTTTGAACGGCAGAAAAGTTTATTTTCTGTTTTGGGGGCATCTAAACATGTTTTTTTTTTTTTTTAAAAGGTCACTCTCTGTCCTGTCCACTGACAACGCAGCTCCAGCATTGCTATCCCCTGTACAGTTCAAAATATTCCTGTTTCTTTTTTCATGTTATCTTTATGTAACTCAGTATAATTGTCCTGATATAAGGAAAAGCTGAAAAAAATTACAAAGAAACAAACCATTGTTGATAATGCATGTGCTAGGTCTACTGACTATCATAATCTTAGGAGGAAGCTTTGTTCTCTCTAGATCTATGCTGACTTGATTTGACTTCATTTGAAACTAAGATCTAGCAAACGTATATATTCTATACTGCATTTTATCCCATTAAATACCTTCTGTGAAGAGTTTGTGATTACTATCAAAGATATGTTATGTTTTATTTTCATTATGGGTAAGCTATAGACAGAACAGTCAAGATAAATGTGTCCAAACAGCTCTGGATTAGTTGTAGACATTCGTTTTAAACTGATGGTAGTACAGTTGAAAAAAGGTGTTTAAGCAATTAAAGCAGAAAACGATTAGATAGTGTGTTTACATCACAGTTTGGGGGAAATGAATTAGATATATTGTGATGTTTTATTATTCACTAGTTTTCTCGATAAGAAGCTGCTCATCTATTTTGTGGATTACAATTCTGAGGTAAAACACATAATACATGTAATATAGGATCCTGTTCTCCATAGGGCACACAAACAATAACAGATGCAAAGACAATATGTTTTGATTTGAATTACAGATGCAAAGACGTGTGACGAAACGCTTGACAAAACCATCCGATCGGTCCCACTAAAACCCCAAACCAAAAAATAGATTTCAAATCTATGCCCACTCTCCTCTCTCAACACCCCCCCCCCCCCTCCCTCACTTAGGACGGTGTGGGCTGCCCAGCCGGCCCGATCTCTGACGAAGGAAAAAATTGTGCGTCACGGGAAATGCGTGACACCTTTCGTTCTTGTTGACCTACACCCCCCCCCCCCTTTTCTCTACTCTCCTTCCCACACTGAGTAGCTACGACGCAGGGAACTTTCAATTTCATTGTGGCAATTGCCTGTCTCACCCCCCCCCCCTCCCCTCCCCTTCCCCCGGTGCTAGCTTCACACACCATCCTCCTCTATCCTATGAAACAAAGGCACGACGCCACTGCCGTGCTCTCCACCACCACTCACCCCCCCCCCCCCCCCTTTCATATCTACAGTCTGTGCACTGGCTGAACTGGTGACTTATGTCTCTGGCGGATCGTTCCACGATAGTATGCATCTATACGGACGCATAAATTAAACCGGCCGCTGAAGTCCGTGAGCTGTGCCGATTAGGTTCAAACGGTTTCCGAGGCGACTGGTATTAAGATTAAATCCCTCCCCCTCTCACCCCTGGTGTGTGAGTGACAGGTTGTCAAAATCGAATCCGGCAACTAGAATGCATATATACCAGACACACAGGGCTCACCTTCACTGACCCCTCAAGACTGCTTGTAAACCAGACCGGTGGAAGACAAAAGAGACAACTAGAGAAGGCGTGAGAAAATCTCGGTAACCTCGTTGATCTCCAGTCATTCACTGTTCATTCCCAGGAAAAGTGAGTTGGAACTCTTGTTTTACATTTTTGAATCTATGTATTGATTTTATGTATGCTGTGTGCGTTAACATTGTAACTTTGTACAAATGCTTAGCAACATGTATCAAACTGATGAATGATTTTTCTGTGTAGGAGTTTGCTTGCCATCATATGGCAAAAGCTCTCTCCCAGTGGTTATGATTCTTTGTTAACTATCTGATCACTGTTCTTTGTATTCACCCTGACTTTCGCCAGTAGGCAATTCTGTCTGTTAAGATAATAATTAAATGATTAATTTTGGTCAGGAAAACAGTATGCCAGTGCTAGGTTAAGAACTGCTACCCTGATTTATAAATACTGGTGATTGTTGGAATGATTTGTAGTGTATGACTTTAGTTAAGTCTACACATATATGTACTTGGACTCAGTGTAGCCCAAGTCAGTGTGATTTAATTCATAAGAAACATGGAAGAGTTGTTTGACTGAAACTATGTAACCTTGTATTTCTGTCTCCTACCCTTTTGTAAGCTTACCTTAGCCTTTAAACAAAAGTGGAGATTAATAGTTATAGCAGAAACTCTACCATAGAGAATACTTTGCTGGCCGAGTCTCACACCTGTACTGAAAGTAAACAAGGGTAAATGTGGGCACTCGACAACCAGCCATCAGATTCTCACCTACAGACCAAGTTCTCTTTATCGCAGAACTGGGATCCTGGTCACGTGATCCAGGTCACGCTATCCTGGACACGCTACACATTGTGGCCGGACCAGAAGCTGGGACTTCGCCCAACACCAGGGCGACACCAGACGACCAATCTACACCAGTGGGGGCAGTCACCAACCACAGGAGAGATCAGCTACCCTCTCCGAAGCAAAGCTAAGTTAGCTTACCACCTGGACTCAAAACCATCAGACCCTTGCCCTCACTTTATGATGACACAGGGAGACCCCCTGTATGCCAACTTAAGCTTACTGCACTAAGTGCAGGCGAGTAAAGTAGGAGTGAGGGAGGGTCCTCTCATTGTAGTAGTCCAATGAGAATTAAACCCTAGCCTATGGAATTGACCCGCTGATACTTACCTATGTGTAAGCAATAAAAGTTGATGTGTGAAAGTGCACTTAACTTGTGGCAGTTCTTTGTTGTTCAATCAAATGTTGAATGTTTGAACTTCTCTCTTCAATTCTGTCTCTCGGAGCTACAAGTACTTATAATAGTACAGGCCTAAGGAAAACTATCTCAGAGCCACTGTCCCGTATTTTACTCAGTCCCGGAATAAAATAAAAATTTCTTCGACGACTAGTACCGGAAAGTTGCTCCTTCCACCACTAGTAAGAGAGAGGGTGTAGGTGAAATGTTAAGGTAATTCCCATTGAGAAATTATTCCTAGTCCTTCCCCTAGAGGACGCACCTAACACATACTCATCTCGTCACAGACAATATGTTTTGCAACAACTGTTGTCAGTGCACATTTTTCACCAAGATGATTTCTCATGAGCATCAGCATAGATTGTAAGATTTTTCCACTGAAAGACTGCAATGAACGACCTGTCTTATATTCAAAGATTGCCAAGAGAACACGTCTTATCTATCTTTGTGTGATTTGTTAACATTGATACGGTCATTTAACTTTTACCTGCTCATTCTAGGGAAGCAGGCCTTTCCCTATGTACATGCATTGTGTGTGGTTGCACAACCCTTGCTTACACTGCATGTATACCAATTAAGTTTTAAAAAAGAATTCCTGTTCAAGACCTTGACCTAGCTTGATAATTGCCATTTTTCTTCTATAGATAATTTCAATTCTAAAACCTAAAATTAGATAGATTATGTTGCTCTGCACTCAGACTGTGGCGCCCAGAGCTAGGCACTATATTATAAGCAGAGCATAATGCTGTAGCCCATATGTGGGTGATGCATAGGGGAAAAGTTAAATGCGTTGATGACGAAATGATTTAGAAATGTTTTCATCCACTGAGGAACTTGCATAACACCTTCCAGCAATCTTGGTAAACTGTGCAGACGATATAGAGACAATTTTACCAATTGTCCAGGCGCTTTAGGCAATCAGGAATTAATTGCAGGCCTGGGTGATCATGACATAATTCTCTTAGCAACTTTCAACCCTTTCGAAGAAAACCCCCTAAACGTACCATCAGACTCTGGAACCAAGCAGACATACCAAAATTACGCAGGGATACTCATGATTTCAGTCGTCTTTTTTGAGGTCTCATAGTGTTAAAGATAATGTCAATGACCTTTGGAAGTGTATAAAAACTAACTTTGAATTTATTATGGATGACAACATACCTACTAAAATAACTTCAAGCAAGAACCACCAGCCATGGATTACTACAAAAACTAAACGTTTGTTGAGAAGGAAACATCGTTTCTTTAAGAAATTGAAACTACACCCTAATTCAGAAAGATTACTGGTTAGGTATAAACATATTAAGAGAAGGTGTCAGAGAGAATGTGGGCTTGCTCACTCCAGTTATGTTAATTCGATGATTTCAGGTGATCATCAAAACAAGAAATTATGATCTTACATAAGGAGTAAGAGACAGGACAACATTGGGATTCCAGACCTGAGAAACAACCAGAATAACCTAATACAGGACCCTGAAGGGAAAGCAAATTTACTAAACAAGCAGTTTTGTTCGGTTTTCTCAAATCCCAAGCCTTTAATTAGTGTTAGACTAAAGGATGATGATAAACTCCCTGAAATGCAAAATATCAAAGTAAACAAAGCAGGAGTATTTAAGTTACTGACCAACATCAATGAAAACAAAGCTACTGGTCCTGATGGCGTTCCTGGCAAGCTCTTAAAATTATGTGCCAGTGAATTGAGTGAGGTATACCAACTACTTTACCAAGTTTCACTGGACCAGGGAGTAATACCTGATGAGTGGCGAGATGCGAGCATTGTTCCCTTATTCAAAAAGGGTGACAAAACAAAAGCAGAGAACTATAGACCTGTATCTCGTACATCCATATCAGCAAAACTACTTGAACACATAATATATAGTAGCATAATGGACCATCTCGACAAATATGACTTCTTAAATAACGCCCAGCATGGTTTTAGACAGCGAAGGAGTTGTGAGACTCAACTTATAACAACTCTCAATGATTTTAATAACTGTCTTAACAACAGACAGCAAATAGATGCAATTTTATTAGACTTTTCTAAAGCCTTTGATAAGGTTGACCATGAGGGCCTGCTGCTTAAATTAGAACACATCGGCATTGGCGGTTCTTTGCTAAAATGGGCTAGATCATTCCTCGTTGGGAGAACGCAGAAAGTTGTTGTGGAAGGGTCGTCATCCCATTGTAAACCAGTCTTGTCAGGTGTACCACAGGGAACTGTTCTGGGGCCCTTGTTTTTCTTAATTTATATAAATGACGTAAGTAGAAATCTCTCTCCTGGAACTACTATAAGGCTTTTTGCAGATGACAGCTTAGTATAACAATCAGAAGCAAGAATGATGCATGCATTCTACAAGAAGATCTAAACGCTTTACAAGAGTGGGAAAGAACTTGGAAAATGGAATTTCATCCCCAAAAGTGCCAAGTGTTGCGTATATGTAATAAACGCTCACCAACTAGATCAGAATATTCTATTCATAATACTATTCTTAAAGAAACCAATGCTGCAAAATATTTAGGCATGATTATAGATGGTCGTCTCAAATGGAAAGAACATTACAATTTAGTATGTAAGAAAGCAAATAACATCTTAGCTTTCTTACACAGGAATATCAATGACTGCCCCAAAAGGTTAAAGACGACTGCTACTAAACACTGGTTAGACCAGTACTGGAATATGGTTGCTCAGTCTGGGATCCTTACCATCTAAAGGACATTGATAACCTCGAAAAGATTCAGAAGAGAGCAGCACGGTTCGTAACAGGGAACCACATCAGAGAAAAGGGGAATACTAGGAAGAACATGAGGAAATTAGAATGGAAACCCTTGGAAGAGAGAAGAGCTTTTATCAAACTTAACATCTTCTTCAAAGGCAGAGCTAAACTAATTGATATTCCAATGGAACAACTAGTATTGAATAAAAGTAGCACCAGGAGTGGCGGTCAATGTTATACCATACCTGCATCAAATATTGACAGCCACTTGCATTCATTTTATCCTAGTTCTGTACGGCTGTGGAACTCACTGCCGGGTGCCATCAAGATTGCCACAAATGCAGTCTCATTTAAAAAGCAAATTGATACGACAGTTTTGAGATCTGCATACTGACGATTTTCTATTTTAACTTCCCCAGATATTTTATGGTTACCTGGGCCTGAATTTGGCCATTGCTTTTAGCTTCTTGAATATCGAGTGCGACCCCTTGTTGCCAAATTTGCTCCAGGGGCCAACAGACTGAGTCGCACTATTTTATGTTATTTTATTTTACTTTTTAACATGCGCGCTGGTGACCTACTCGTTTTTGAGTGAACCAGTATTTTAGGGAGAAGAAGAAGAAGAAGTCGACCTATCCATTATCTCCCCAGTGCACTAGAAACAGCCTCAGGAAATAAGATGTTAAACTCCACAGACCTAATCATAGATTGGAGACAGTCTCATGATCAACGAGTGACGTGTATCACTTTCCTCCACCGACACTGCCAACAATCCTCTGCTGGAAGTCTACGGTGAAGTGGACATTGTCCATTGTGCGCAACGTGCGCAGATAGTCGAAAGAGTTCTTCAGCTCCTGCGTCCTAAGTCCCAGTTTTTGATACAGTCCCTTGAGGCCCTCGGCTCGGGCTTTCTCAACAATGGCTGTGTAATTAGCAGCTGCCACAGTCCTCATCAGATTTGCTTTGGCTTCCGCATCCTGGCTGACTTCTTTCGCTCTGTTCTGAATGTCACGCACCTGTTGTAAAAAAGGAAATAAAAGTAGTACATAATTATGAATAATGAAATAATGAATAATTAAATAGATCTTCTGTGGTGATTGAAGTAACAATTCTTAAGACAGTTTTGCAGGCAGCTTGTCTGTACCATGGCTAGATAAAACACCCCAACAAAGTTGCTCATGACAAAATTCTTTTGGGGATGCAAGATGATGCAATGTAGTGCAACATAATGCATAGAAATACAGTACAGCACCGCACATCCTGGCAGTGTACTAACTACACACAGGACGTAACAGTATAACATCAGACAGTGCAATACAAAGCAGTCCTCTATCATCATATGTGCACTTTCCACTACTACTCAATACACTACACTGTTAGAGTTCACAATCATGTACCCCAGCACACTGCACAACACTACATTCCAGCCCATTCCATCACAGTAATAATCTTTCTCCTGACATTGCTTTTGACTACACACTCTCAATGAACCAGTTTGCCCATCGGGTACATACACTGCACAGCCTGATCTGTGTGTTTTTACTGATTTACACCTCTTCCAATGATGCGGGTGGTGTAAGACCCATGCTCATCAAAGAGTCTTCAAGAGTTCATGCCCAAATTGACAGTACAGTTTTCATTTCAGTGAGGCGAGGTGGTGAGATTTCTCGCTCGCTTGACTAGCGTCAGTGTTTCATACCACACTCTGGCAGCGAGCGGCGCTAGGAAAGGGCAAGAGTTCGCTGAACTGTCTTCAGGCTCTCTCACATGGAAAAATGGCTGACAGTTGTAGCATTCTGTAACTGGTGTATGAAAAGTAGCAGCTTCCTCTGATACATAAACAACCAAAATGCTGTCTGTTCAACAGCAAGAACAGCTTGAAGAAGCAGTCACATTGTAAAACTGAATTTTGTCTTGCGTTTGTTTCTTTACTCCTCACATATCTTATCATATATTGGTGGTATATTAGGCATTTTCAGCCTTTAGCCTGCTCAGTGTGGATAATTATATGGTTTTAGCGAGAAATATTTTGGTCTTATTCTCGCACTTTTATAAAGCACATGCGTGGTTTTAGAAATGCAAGGATTAGCTAGCAGCCTTGCGGGTTCTCGCATCAAACAAACTCGCCTCACATCACCCACACTCATACCCGATGGCGGTCATATCCAATCCCTGCTCTTTAAAGTATGGGTCCCACACAACCAGCATCATGGGCAGTGAATAGTTCAAATGACGCAATTGATCGTTTCTCTCTCATCTGATGCACTTCAACCAAGATCAACTGACTGATAGTTGATTGGGATTTCGACAAATGCCCCAGATTTCAAGAGGAAATTTTGAATAGTTCCAAGAGATCTAATGATTTCGTTGAGTCTCTGAGTTGTTAATTCTCTCCAAAACAAAGCAAATGTGGTGGGAATGGAGGAGTGGGGAAGGGGGGACGTGTATGAAGTCCGGATCCCTTAACATCATTAGACTTCGTATGTGAACGTGTTGGCAGACACGAATCTCCACTACCGTCTGTTCTAAGAAATGTGCAATAGGATTGAAGTGTCGCACGAACACCCAGGCCCCAACCCCAACCCCACCCTCCAAAAAATAAGCCCGCCCCTCCTCTTCCCTCGAAATTTACATATACATGCGCGAGCACGCTCACACACACACACACACACACACACACACACACACACACACACACACACACACACACACACCACATACATACGCACGCACACACACAGCATCAACAAGGAGAAACATGTTGGCAGGACAGAAGAGTCGAGGTGGTCGGTCACCTTGGCCTCGGTGGTCTTGCGCACCACTTGCGCCTCCTGCAGGAGTTTCTCGCGCTCCGCCTCTTCATGGAGAGTGAGGGACTTCAGAAAGCGGCCCTGCACATCGGAGGGAATGTCCACGGCGCCCAGCTGGAAGTACTTCACGTACACCCACAGCCCCTTCTCCGTCCTGGCATCACACAGCGTGTAGTTCTTGCAGCCCTCTGGACATGCTGGACAAAAGGGGGAACGAGAACGACGTCTGGAGAAAGATGATTCGAACATAGCACACTTTAGCCACAGAGGATTTGAACACAGCACACTTTAGCCACATAGGATTCTAACATAACACACTTTAGCCACAGAGGATTCGAACATAGCACACTTAAGCCACAGAGGATTCGAACATAGCACACTTTAGCCACAGAGGATTCGAACATAGCACACTTTAGCCACAGAGGATTCGAACATAGCACACTTTAGCCACAGAGGATTTGAACATAGCACACTTTAGCCACAGAGGATTTGAACATAGCACACTTTAGCCACAGAGGATTTGAACATAGCGTACTTTAAGCAACCTGTGAATCACAGAGCATTGCAACAAGTCGTTTTGTCTGTAACCCAGTTGATCATGTGGATCATATCAATCAGGGCTGTACAGAAAATCCAATCAGAGCTATATCTGAATCAAAATCCATGACTGCAGCTGTGTTTTTGGCACGGTCCGAATACGTTCCTATGTAGCTAAGACATTTGGGGCATTCCAGTCACGTCAGCTGTGGACAGGAGTCATGGGGTGTCTTGAAGTCCTAGTGTGTCCATCACTGACCTTTAAAATAAGAGCCCAACGTTGTCTGTGTTGTTCTGTTTCACATGTCAACCATTGTCTTCAGCATTTCGTGAGTTAAGCCTTGAGACTTCCACAAGTTTTCACATTTCGATACTACCATTCTCACACGCCTCCCACACACCTCAACCGCACACACGCAATAGAAACTACAACATATTTTCTCTTTTTGCTGCTACCACGCTCACATGCCTCTTCCACCTCCTAACGATACACACAAAATTTGGTGACTGAATTCTAGACATAAGCTATTTGCAAGTCATTTTGGGGACACACACACACACACACACACGCACACACACACACACACACACACACACACACACACACACACACACCTTCAATCAGAACCCAAAATACCATGCCTCACAGGCTATACCAGCACGCGCACAGACACACACATAGATTATAAGGAACCAAAACCATAACAATATTTGTCAGTGTTGTTGTTGTTGCTGTCGTACCCTGGCTAAAAGACTACAGGGATCATCCGAACAGCCGAAGCACCTGAACACTATGGTACAAATGCATCAGCTGGGGATGAGAACATTACATGTGTGACCGTTTTTGATTACCCCGCCACCTGGGCAGCCACACTCCGACTTCGGGGGAATTTGGAGACTGATAATGTTATGCTAGGAGCTTGTCAAAACTAAAGACAATCCCCGCATAACTATGCAGAGCATAACAACATTTTGATGTAGCCTTGGTGTTCTAGCCTATGTCAATTGGCCTGACACAGCCTTAAGCCAAGGCGGGTCAGTGTGAGCATAATTATGCGCGCATGTAAACTCGAACTCCGCCAGGAGACCCTTTTTGGGAATCATGCCGGTCCCAAGCCCAGATAAATGGAGGAGGGTTGGGCGTGGGGCCAGCTAACCCACCCCGTAAAACAAACCACAGCTACAAAAACGCCAACCAAAGATCAAACGACACCTTAGCCCTGGGAAGGGATGGGTCTTCGACAAGAAGATGTAACTAGGACCGAGATGCCTAGAGGTCCTTGGTTGGCGGCCTGTACCCCAGAAGGGGTAACAGGCGATGATGATGATGATGATATCAACTTACCATACTCGAAGAGACTGCAGTCAACAGCACAACAGATTCCCCCCAGTCGTTCTCGCACAGCTTTGGAGAAGGCTGCCTCCAGCTCCTCTCGCTTCATGATGAAGTCTCGTGTTATAAAGTTGGGAGCCTCTCCCTAGGACAAAAATAGTATAGTATGTTCTTTTTTGTTTGTTTGTTTTGTTTGTTTCTTTGTTGAATAGTTGGGATTAAACCCGCATTGTGTATCTGATGTGAATGATAGTAGTGAGTAATAATAATAATAATGAATACTTATATAGCGCCTATTCTCGGCTAGAGACCAAGCTCTAAGCGCTTTACAATCAACACTCGCTTACACAACGGGCTGCCTACCTGGGTAGTGCCGACTGAAGAGCTGCCAGCTGGCGCTTCATTCAGTCGTTTCCCGTGTCATCCAGTCAATATCGTTCAATATCGTTCACTCAGTTTCTTTACTTCCTTCATTCTTTCCATTTCTTACGCAGGGTGCATGCTGTGTGTAACGTGTCATCCATACCAACGGCCAAACTGGCCTACTCTTCCGAAAGTTGGTGATGGGATTTTACGTGCGTGCAAGATATTATGCGTGCGTTCACACACGGAACCTCGGTTTATAGTCTCATTCGAAGGACTGTATGGGAAATGGAGTCAGAACTAATGTTAACTCCGAGGGAAAAATCCCCCTGTACCGAAACGCCCAGGCGGAGATTCGAACCCGCAACCCCAGGATCACCAAGATTACGAGTCAGGCGCTCTACCAACTGAGCTATTCCGGCTTCCAAGAATCGCCTCTCCACCTCACTCACACGAACGCACACCAACGATGAGTCCAGCCTCGCTTCGCTGTTCTCTCCTCCATACACACACACACCCACAAACACATTTACACATATACACAACTTCGTATGTCAAGCGCGCGCGCACGCACACACAAACGCGCGTGCGCGCGCACGCACGCGCGCGCACACACACACGCACACACAACACACACACAACACACACAACACAACACACACACACACACACACACACACACAAACACACACACACACACACACACACACACACACACACACACACACACACACACGCGTGCAGACAAAACGACCTGGAAGTGATCCCAGCTTGCAAACCCACCTTCAGGGCATCAATGGCACTGGTTCTCATGACGTTCTCGTAATACAGGTCGTAGTTCCGATGCAGAATGTGCAGATCTTCCTTCTTCAAGAAATACTGGAAGGTCACATCCACCTTGATCTGCAGCAGATTGGTTCCTGGTTTCAGTACAGTCTACAGGGTCTTCTGCAGTCAGGGTGTGCAGGCTAGGCATGTGTGTGGTGTGTGTGTGTGTGTGTGTGTGTGTGTGTGTGTGTATGTGTGTGTGTGTGTGTGTATGTGTGTGTGTGTGTGTGTGTGTGTGTGTGTGTGTGTGTGTGTGCGCGTGCGCGCGCGCGCGTGTGTTTCCCAAAAATGACCCGCAAATAGCTTATGTCTAGAATCCAGTCACCAAAGTTTGTGTGTGTGTCGTTAAGAGGTGGGAGAGGCGTGTGCATGTGGTAGTAGAAAAAAAAGAAAAGAAAAAAAAGAAGAAAGCATGTGGCAATTAGTTTCTGTTGTGTGTATTGTAGAGGTATGTGTGAGAGGCGTGTGGGTATGGTAGTATGAAAATGTGAAAATCATTCCTGTAGAAAGGGTAGGGAAGGGGGGGGGAAGCGAGAATAGGTGCACAGAGAGAGAGAGAGAGAGAGAGAGAGAGAGAGAGAGAGAGAGAGAGAGAGAGAGAGAGAGAGAGAGAGCTGACTCAGTGAAGGTACACTGATTCTTCCACAGCAATAACATTTTCACATGGACAGTGTCATGGCCTATGGCTATCATAGACTCGGCGACCTTTTCATCATATCATTATTATACCTACTAAGTTTACGTGATTACTTATTACCTCTGTCAGTGTCATGGACAACATATTCCCTACAAACATGCCCATGCTAAGATGCTTGATGAATTTTAGGAATATAACACACACATGGTTTTGTAGAAAGATAATGGATTAACGCAAAACGCACAATTACACACAATGCCCAAATTTTCGGTGGACGTGACAGAAACTGGAGTTTTATTTTCCAGTGAACAACCTACCTCCAGTTTATCAGCAGTGAAGACCGTGAACAGCCTACCTCCAGTTTATAGTGAAGAATGACATAATTGCAGTGAAGACAGTGAACAACCTACCTCCATTTATCAGCAGTGACAGAAACTCAGTTTCAGTGAACAACCCTACATACCACTCCAGTTTATCAGCAGTTGAAGACAGTGAACACCTACCTCCAGTTTATCAGCAGTGAAGACAGTGAACACCTACCTCCAGTTTATCAGCAGTGAAGACAGTGAACAGCCTACCATTTATCAGCAGTGAAGACAGTGAACAGCCTACCCCCTAGTTTATCAGCAGTGAAGACAGTGAACAGCCTACCTCCAGTTTATCAGCATGAGTGAGACAGTAAACAGCTATCAGTTTATCAGCCTACCTCCAGTTTATCAGCAGTGAAGACAGTGAACAGCCTA
>CM065714.1:137249991-137344991 GCA_033310375.1 Conus canariensis
ACAGACCCTATTGCTGACATCAGCACTGTGACGTTGTGTTTGTTAACAGACCCTATTGCTGACATCAGCACTGTGACGTTGTGTTTGTTAACAGACCCTATTGCTGACATCAGCAATGTGACAACACGTTTGTTAACAGACCATATTGCTGACATCAGCACTGTGACAACATGTTTGTTAACAGACCATATTGCTGACATCAGCACTGTGACAACATGTTTGTTAACAGACCATATTGCTGATATTAGCACTGTGACATCGTGTTTGTTAACAGACCATATTGCTGATATTAGCACTGTGACATCGTGTTTGTTAACAGACCATATTGCTGACATTAGCACTGTGACATCGTGTTCGATAACAGACCGTATTGCTGACATTAGCACTGTGACATCGTGTTCGATAACAGACCGTATTGCTGACATTAGCACACTGTGACATCGTGTTTGATAACAGACCGTATTGCTGACATTAGCACTGTGACATCGTGTTCGATAACAGACCATATTGCTGACATTAGCACTGTGACATTGTGTTCGATAACAGACCGTATTGCTGACATTAGCACTGTGACATTGTGTTCGATAACAGACCGTATTGCTGACATTAGCACTGTGACATTGTGTTGGATAACAGACCGTATTGCTGACATTAGCACTGTGACATTGTGTTGGATAACAGACCGTATTGCTGACATTAGCACTGTGACATTGTGTTAGATAACAGACCATATTGCTGATATTAGCACTGTGACATTGTGTTAGATAACAGACCGTATTGCTGACATTAGCACTGTGACATTGTGTTCGATAACAGACCATATTGCTGATATTAGCACTGTAACATTGAGTTTGTGAACAGATAGTGTTCACAATGTCAGCAACGCAGCAATTGCTGACAGCATAATGACACAGTCTTTGTTAACAGACCGTATTGCTGACATAAGCACTGTGACAATGTGCTTGTTAATAGATCGTATTGCTGACATCGCTGACAGCATAATGACACTGTGTTTGTTAACAGACCGTATTGCTGACATTATCTGACAGCATGACACTGTGTTTGTTAACAGACCGTATTGCTGACATAGCTGACAGCATAATGACACTGTGTTTGTTAACAGACCGTATAGCTGACATAGCTGACAGCATAATGTAATGACACTGTGTTTGCTAACAGACGGCATTACTGGCAGCATAGCGACACTATTTTCAGCATTAATACTGACCGACAGCTGAGCGGAAGCGGCAACATTGTGGCTCGTGTATTGTTGACATACATCGTGACTCTCTGTCACAGACAGACAGTGGTAACGTTGTGACGCTGTGGTGTTTACATGCAGCATGGAGCTTTATTACTGACTGAAAACCAGTGTCAGCGCATTGTGACGACTTACTGCTGACAGATAAACCGTAACATCAAGCTGACGTTGTGAAAGCATACTGCTAACAGACAAATCGTAACATCATGTCACCGCGTTGCTGACAGTGTGACAATATACTGCTGACAGACAAAACTGTGACATCATGTCACCACTTTGCTGACATCATGACAACATACTGCCGACACGTAAACTGTAACATCATGTCACCGCATTGCTGACATTGTGACAACATACTGCTGACAGACGAACTATAACATCATGTCACCGCTTTGCTGACATCATGACAACATACTGCCGACACACAAACTGTAACATCATGTCACCTCATTGCTGACATTGTGTGACAACATAGTGCTGACAGACAATCTGTAACATCATGTCACCGAATTGCTGACACTGTGACAACGTTCAGGTGACAGAGAGAGAAACTGTAACATCATGTCATCGCATTGCTGACATTGTGACAACATACTGCTGACAGACAAACTGTAACATCATGTCACCGCATCGCTGACATTGTGACGACATACTGCTGACAGACAAACTGTAACATCATGTCACTGCATTGCTGACATTGTGACAACATATTGCTGACAGACAAACTGTAACATCATGTCATCGCATTGCTGACATTGTGACGACATACTGCTGACAGACAAACTGTAACATCATGTCACTGCATTGCTGACATTGTGACGACATACTGCTGTCATAGAAACTGTAACATCATGTCATCGCATTGCTGACATTGTGACAACATAGAGTGCTGACAGACAAACTGTAACATCATGTCACCGCATTGCTGACATTGTGACCACATACTGCTGTCATAGAAACTGTAACATCATGTCACCACATTGCTGACATGATGACCACATACTGCTGACAGAAAAACTATAACATCATGTCACCGCATCGCTGACATTGTGACAACATACTGCTGACAGACGAACTATAACATGTCACTGCGTTGCTGACATTGTGACAACATACTGCTGACAGACGAACTATAACATCATGTCACCACATTGCTGACATTGTGACAACATACTGCTGACAGACGAACTATAACATCATGTCACCGCATTGCTGATATTGTGATGACATACTGCTGTCAGACGAACTATAACATGTCACTGCATTGCTGACATTGTGACAACATACTGCTGACAGACGAACTATAACATGTCACTGCGTTGCTGACATTGTGACAACATACTGCTGACAGACAAATTAAAACATCATGTCACCACATTGCTGACTTTGTGACCACATACTGCTGTCATAGAAACTGTAACATCATGTCACCACATTGCTGACTTTGTGACCACATACTGCTGTCATAGAAACTGTAACATCATGTCACCACATTGCTGACTTTGTGACCACATACTGCTGTCATAGAAACTGTAACATCATGTCACCGCATTGCTGACATTATGACAACATACTGCTGACACATAAACTGTAACATCATGTCACCGCGTTGCTGACTTTGTGACAACATACTGCTGACACATAAACTGTAACATCATGTCACCGCATTGCTGACTTTGTGACAACATTCTGCTGACAGACAAACTGTAACATTATGTCACCGAATTGCTGACATTGTGACGACATACTGCTGACAGACAAACTGTAACATCATGTCACTGTAGTGCTGACAGCTGTAACGTAATGTCATCGTATTGCTGACATAATGACAACATAGTGCTGACAGACTGTAACATAATGTCATCGTATTGCTGACATCATGACAACATAGTGCTGACAGCTGTAACATAATGTCATCGTATTGCTGACATCATGACAACATAGTGCTGACAGACTATAAGATGACGTCATCGTATTGCTGACATTGTGAAAGCATTCCGATGAAACAGAAATCGTAAAATCTTGTTACCGCATTGCTAATATTGTGACAACCTTTCGCTGACCGATAATGGCAACATCATGATATGGAATAGCTGACATACAGTGTGACGCGACTCGAAAGGCAGATATTGTGATACGGTGTAGCTCACTGGGTTGACAAGTGAAGCGAAGGCACCTATGTGGTCCTGTCATCTGTGGTGTGGGTTTCCTTTGACCGGAACAGGGGCAGGGCCTATCGTCTGTGTCTCTGGATGGTTCAGTTCCGGGATCCTGAAGAGATGCTTCCTGATGCGCCCTAACTCACTCAGAGAGAGAGAGAGAGAGAGAGAGAGAGAGAGAGAGAGAGAGAGAGCCGTCAGAGGGGCGAGCCGCTGATTGCTTTAGTTGCAGGCCCTGGCAAAGCCCAGGGAGCAGGAGAGAGAGAGGAGAGAGAGAGAGGAGAGAGAGAGAGAGAGAGAGAAGAGAGCATGTGTGTGTGTGTGTGTGTGTGTGTGTGTGTGTGTGCGCGTGCGATTGTGTGTGTGTGTGTGTGTGTGTGTGTGTGTGTGTGTGTGTGTGTGTGTGTGTGTGTGTGAGGAGAGAGAGAGAGAGAGAGAGAGAGAGCGAGAGAGAGACAGAGAGCAAGAGAGAGCGAGAGAGAGAGAGAAATCTGAAATCTTTAATTAATGAGGATAACTGAATAGACATTTCAATACTTTTTTCATCAGGTCCTCAAAAACAAAGAGAGAGAGGGACAGAGAGACAGACAGAGACACAGAGAGAGAGAGAGTTCAGTGAACAGTAAGTAAGGGCAAATGTTATGTAGGAATGGTGAAGAAACAATGACTGTTAGACCAGATGATCCTGTCTGCCAAATATTTTGTCTCTGAATGATAAACACATGATATTAATGAATCTATCCAGGTATAGAGCCAGGAGAGAAAAAAAAAATCACCCGGAGGTGCAAGTGGGACCCAGAGACTAGTTGTTATTTGTGTCTGCGCTAAACTTCAAGTCATATCATAATATTTCAGCGCGTCTTATCTTGGAAAGCTGGTCGGGTGTGACATCATGTCCTGTGACTTATTTGTGTATAACTATAGGGCACATTTCTGGGCTTGAAGAGCTGGGCCATTCAGGCTAGTCAGAGTTGTTGGGACCAGTAACTATACGGCACGTTTCTGAGCTTGAAGAGCTGGGCCATTCAGGCTCTAGTGTTATTGTGACCAGTAGGCCTAACACGTTTCTGGGCTTGAAGAGCTGGGCCATTCAGGCTCTAGCCTTGTTGGGACCAGTAACTATAGGGCGCGTTTCTGGGCTTGAAGAGCTGGGCCATTCAGGCTCTAGTCGTGTTGGGACCAGTAACTATAGGGCGCGTTTCTGGGCTTGAAGAGCTGGGCCATTCAGGCTCTAGCCGTGTTGGGACCAGTAGGCCTAACTATAGGGCGCGTTTCTGGGCTTGAAGAGCTGGGCCATTCAGGCTCTAGCCTTGTTGGGACCAGTAACTATAGGGCGCGTTTCTGGGCTTGAAGAGCTGGGCTATTCAGGCTCTAGCCGTGTTGGGACCAGTAACTATAGGGCGCGTTTCTGGGCTTGAAGAGCTGGGCCATTCAGGCTAGATAGAGTTGTTGGGACCAGTAACTACAGGGCGCGTTTCTGGGCTTGAAGAGCTGGGCCATTCAGGCTCTAGCCTTGTTGGGACCAGTAACCACAGGGCGCGTTTCTGGGCTTGAAGAGCCTGTTTGGGCACCTTGAAGATAAGGCGAGCGGCTGAATTTTGAACATGTTGTAGTGGCTGGAGTAAGGTTGCGGGAACACCAAGGAAGAGAGCTTTACAACAATCTAGTCTTGACCGAATGCAGGAAGACGCCAATGTCTTCGTGGCCTGTTCTGTAAGGAAAGGTCTGATAGAGCTGATGCGACGGAGTTCGAGAAAGGATGCTTGGCCGATATGAGAAGATAAGTGGTTTCTCGTTCTTCGGTTTCACTGTTCTCATTGTTGTTTGTTTTTGCCTGAAGGAGACCCAAGAGGTCAAAATGCATTGTGTTTTGCCCCGCAATCTGTTTGTATCTGTATCTGTGGCGGTAGCTAACCACTTTCCTTTCTAAATTTTGCTTCATTTTCCGCCCTCAGTCACTTTGTTTTGAAACTCACTCAGAGTGTGAGCTCGGGAACACGCAGCCAGGGTGTATTTATCATAGGACGGAAAGACCCTTCTTTGCACACTATGCTCTCCTTCATTCTCTCAACAAGTTTTTTTTCCCCCAGTCGTCTTCGCCCCAAACGTAACAATAAATAGTCAAACACTTGACTGTGGTTACTACCGGAAGAAGAAGAAGAAGAAGACTCGGACACTCTTACGCTCGGACGCAGGGGGCCCCGCTAATCCAACCCCCTCTACACACACACACCACACACAAACACACACACAACCACCCGCCGCCCTCCTCCTAAAAAGGAGGGGACGCTATCAATCACACCAAAGCAAATTGAAATCATCCATGTACGCGAAGCGATTTCGCGCGACTTTCTCACTGTGACATGCACAGAGTAAGATTACGCAACAATGTGTCACTCCAGCCGCCGAAACCTACGGCCAACTGGGAAAACGACAGGACAGCAGTAGGCTGGGCCTCAACGGCTGGGCAGTCAGTCAGAAGTAGCAGACAGAATGCGAAGCCGGGCCATAGTCACAGGCGCTAGACTTTGTTACAGATGTCGAGAGCAAAATGACGCATGTACCAGTACTTGCAAAGTTCGAAACATACGAGTTCCAGGGTTGCTCCAGAAAGCGTCATTAATTTGTGCAATATATGCAGAACTTCACACAGAAATTCCGAACAATTTTTCGGACTTCTAAAGCGAACAGGATTCATGTCATTGAACACTTACACACACACACACACACGCGTACCGGGCTGAACGATGAGTGTTTCAACCTCCTTTACATTTTTTTTCCCCAAAATTTATAACTGCTCTGTATATAATCATGAACAAAGTCAGGTGTGCTTCACGAATATTATATAGTTAAGGAAAAAAAAAGTCTGCAGTAACATGCCTCTTGAACAGTCAATCTTAATTAAATTTCTTAAAGAAAGTAGAAACAAAGCTAGAAGAGAATGAACATCACGATGATCTTGAGAATGCTTAGCCGTAAATCTGCACATGATTAAAGGGAGAGAAAGCAACACGCACACTAAAAGAAGGAATTTATTATTAGGTATGGGCTTCGGCTTCCGTTTATGTGACGATCTCTGTTCTTATTTTGAAAACGAGGGTAGCTACCATTCTATCACTGTAACAGACATGGCCGCTGCCTTGGATTGAAAGTCGACTGGAACTGTGTCAAGTACATTTGTTTGTATTTTTACAATGCTGCTACAGGAACCGGTACAGGTAGGTTTTGACTGTGAAAGTACAGTTTAGTGTTCCACCTCCAGTACAGCTTCTTGGAGGTATAGGCAAAGAATTGTTCAAAATATTTCAAATCCAAGAGTCGGCATGAGCGTCAACCAAGAGTTCAAAAATGAACGATGAAGTAGCCTTCTGGATCCACTAGCTGATGACTTGGTTAATCAGTAGATTGGTCACAGGATTAGAGGAGATCGGATCAACTGTCATGATTTCTTTTATTATTAACTAGAGCTTGAAAGTGACATGGAGATCAGCGATAGCAGCCTCACTCAGCTGATTATCCTCCTCATCAAACTTCATCCGATTCAAACTGCCACACTCGGCATACTGATTATTGTACCGTTAGAGATGAATAGGGGGAAAAAAATAGTTGACAGCGAAGATTTAAAATGTGAACCTACTGTATGTGGGTTTTGTCAGCAGACTAAGTACTTTTTGCCCCAAAGAACAAGCACATAGCCCAAACAACAGTAACAGTTCACAAAGTCCAACTCCTTAAAAAAAAACAACAAAAGAAACCAAAAACACACAAAAAAAAGGAAAAAAAATCCTGAACAGACAAAACATATGCAAAACAAAAGAAACACAAAACATTCTTGAAAATAACAACAAAAGAGAATTTTTTTTTTTCTGATTTGGGGGGAGGGGGTGGGGGGGTATGGATAGTCTACACTGGCCTACCATAGTAATCTATACTGGCCAACTATAAATACCTGCAGATTGTTACCTGAGGTACTTGGCACCCTCATCTTGAAGAAAGCCAAGCGTCGGTTGTAACAGCTGTTCCAGACAGTGCATTCAGATCTGTGATGATGATTGGAATAAAGGTATCTTGAAACTTGAAAGTGTCTGGTGTAGCAGAGGGTTATTTGTGGCTGTGGCAGACCTACCAGCAAAGCTTCAGTTTTATCATGATTAAGCTGCAGCTTGTTTTCAACCATCCAGTCCCTTATGACAGACACACTCTCGGACAATTCATACTCTGTCTGCTTAAGTTCAGCTCTATATATTTTTCTCAGCCTCTAAAGCTGGGTCAGCTGGGACATTTGCAAATGTCTGATGAGGACCAGAGGCACTCATATTTGAGGGTGGTATTTTTCAATCAAATAATAGTTATAGATGGTAGAATTTAATGACAAATTACAACTTTATAAAATTCTGTAATTCATTGCAACCAAACAAAGTATAGTTACAGTATCATGTTTAAAAAATCTGTCATTTGAAAGGTGCAGTCTTAAACATGACCACACACGCACGCACACACGCATGCACGCACGCATGCACGCACACACGCACGCACGACCCCACCAGGACACAGGAAACTATACTTCGTGTTGATCTGGAAAAGAATAGAACTCATCCCACAGCACAGTTACTCACAGTTTGGTGTAACGTAACTTTTTTAAAATTAGGAACCGGAGGTAAATTCTCTCTAATTTTATATATAAAAAAAAGGTTTTCATGTTTTCTTTTTTAAAGATTTGAACTCTTGAGTTTTCTGAGGGCTGAACTACATAAAATTATTTCTGTAAATCAAGATTTTAGTAGTATCTTTCTAAATATTTTCAGTCTGTGTTCAACCTGTTCAAAAGTAAAAATTCCAGAATTTGATCCAAAAGTCAACCATCTGGTAAGTTTAGATCCCAGCTGGTTCAGTCACAGGACAAACTCTTCTAACCAGGAGACACAACTTTGTCCTTATTCATCAAATGTCCTGATAAACTCGAACAACAGTGACTACTTTAGTCAAACAGTAAGAAAACAGAAATAGCTTGTCTGAATGTTCGTGACAGACTTGAACTAAGCACACACAGTTCTTTACTTGGCAAAAAATTCCTCCCTGTTCTTGTGGAAACTGTGTATGGTGTGTGTGTGTGTGTGTGTGTGTGTGTGTGTGTATGCGATTGTGTGAGTGTGTGTGTGTGTGTATGTGTGTATACCTCACTACCTCTGTGTGTGTGTGTGTGTGTGTGTGTGTGTGTGTGTGTTTCAGAACGTAGTATTGTTACTAAGAAGAGCTGCATCTGCATTCTGTCGGTGATTTGGAAAACCCAGAATCTTTTGTTCAGATGGTTTTACTGTGTGCATGTTGTGGTTGTTTCAGCAGTGAAAAGGTGGAAAGCTTTTTGTCAGTAGTTGCATACAAGCTGACTGCACGAACAGTGCACGTCTGGTGATGAATGTAATCATTTCTTCCAGTGCTGCCATTGTCTGATGAAGGCTGATGATCAGTGGAGGCTGTGGTACATCTCCTGTTGTTTCTGTTGAAAGGGAGGACATTCGTGCAGGATGTATTCCTCTTGGTTCCAGGCTCTCCTGTTTTACAGGGAATGGTTATCAAATTATAGTCGTGAGAAGTCGCATAGTCCAAGATGCAGACCTGCACACTTTTCCATGATGATGTTAAAAAAATTGTGAACAGTCACATGAAATTGTCTGGAGTTTTGTCATTCAGTTTGATAGGGTGGTCAGATAGTGGTCCTCACTCCCACCCAAGTCCATGTCTTTTTAACAGCTGTGGGGCAAACAAAAAGACTGGATATTACCTTTCCTATGGAAAATATTCAAGATTTAGTCCACTAGCAATATATCTCCAATGCATTTAAAGATTAATTGTGTATTTACTTAGGACTTGTCTTTGTTGGGAAAAGAAGAGTTTTCAGCTGACTATTTAAGAAATTTAGTAAAAAATGAAGATGTGCTTTAATGTGATTGATATGATATAGAAGACTTGTTGTATTTTTCAGGCAGCTATTTGGGATGCCTTAAACCACTATTCATATGGAGACGCCATTTTTCTTGCAGAACGATTGTATGCTGAAGGTAAGAAGAAGAAAATGGTTGCATGTTTTTCAACATTTTTTTTTTTAAAAGTCACAAACATTTTGGCAGGCATAGTCAAAAAGTGTAAGAGGGGAAGCTATTCACCTTGTAATTTGCATTAGATTAATTTTTTGAACACCAATCAGAGATTGAGAGAGCTTTTATGTAAGAAGCAGCACTTGAATGGATGATTGGATTTCTAATTTGTGACTCGGTATTGGCTTGGTATTGATTCACTTGACTCGTTTTTGGAGCACGTTTTATCTAATAACAGATGGACATAGATACAGACAGACACGTACACACACAGACAACCCTCGCACACAATACGTGTTACACACATTCCGCACTCAGTCAGTCAGCCAGCCAACCATTAATGTATAGAATGACATACAAGCCACACTTTGACTGCTGATTATAAAAGATGTAATTGATGGTGTTTTTTGTCTGTAATTTGTGAGGGTAGCTGAAGATGTTGGTTATATTAATGATAACTATGGCCCTGATGGTGAAATGTTGTTTGTAAAGTGTATTGATGATGTTGGGAGGAAAGAGGGCTCCTTTTCTGTATCTTTGATTAGGTTTATATATGCATTTATGAATCAATATTCATGTTATTCCTTGTGCTTTAGGGTGCAAAGTGCTTTGAGCTCTCCTAGAGAAAACAGTCTGTTATTATTGTTAACAGTTTTCATCATTCATTTTATTGACACCATTATTATTGTTTAATTTAATATTTTTAGTGGCTGATCATAATTGAATGAATAATGCTACATTTGCTGCCTTATATTACAAGCTTAGTTCTGCAGCACTCATTATCAGTCTTATTCAAAACGAAAAGAAGCAAACAAGTCAAAGGAATAGGTTTCATGGAAAGCTCAAGCTTGCTGTAATCGTGTCTGGGGGAAAAAAACACCTAAAAACAAAAAAACAAAAATCTTAACATGTGAAATATTATGCAATATTGACATGGGCAGTTCATGGTCTGTTGGTTGTTGCTTCTCACTGGTTGTTGCTGCGTTGTTTCTGTGGTCAGTGTCCAACAATGAGGCCCTGCACCTACTGGCAACCTGCTACTACCGGGGAGGTCACCCCATCCAGGCCTACATGTTGCTGCAGAAGAAGAGCTGCCCTTCTCCTCAGTGCAAGTTTCTCATGGCCAAGTGCTGCCTGGAGATAAAGAAGTATGTGTGGTCTGAGAAACTGAGATATTTGGTATCCTACATGATTCTGCTTTTGGACAAAAAAATTTAGGAACAGCAGGTTTTAGAACTTTGTGGATGGGTTTTCACTAGGGGTTTCTATAACTGAGCATTCCTTGTTAGTAACTCACATTGATTACTCTGATTTCATGTGGAACAAGAGTGTTGTGCAGGATATATTCCACTTGGGTTGTCAGCGAGTTAAAGAAAGAAAGATCTGAGGGTTTTATGCAGAAAGATTTTTTTTTTAAATTTTTTTTTTTTTTTTTTTGGATTTAGAAAAGTGTGTTTGGGTGCATGTACATGCATCCATGTGTATTCATATAAAATATTATGTGTAACAGTTGATGAAGCATGAATTTCATGTGTCTGTGCGTGTCTTTATGCATGAGAGTGCTTGAGAAAGAGAGTGAGGTGGAGCAAATGTTTCACACATTTATGCAATTTCCATAGTCCATAATCTATGACTGACTAGCTTGAGCACAGCATACGTTAGTGGTGTGTCTGGCAGGTCTGCTGAAGCCTTTGGTAGTGTGTCTGGCAGGTATGCTGAAGCCTTTGGTGGTGTGTCTGGCAGGTCTGCTGAAGCCTTTGGTGGTGTGTCTGGCAGGTATGCTGAAGCCTTTGGTGGTGTGTTTGGCAGGTATGCTGAAGCCTTTGGTGGTGTGTCTGGCAGGTATGCTGAAGCCTTTGGTGGTGTGTCTGGCAGGTATGTGGAAGCCTTTGGTGGTGTGTCTGGCAGGTATGCTGAAGCCTTTGGTGGTGTGTTTGGCAGGTATGCTGAAGCCTTTGGTGGTGTGTTTGGCAGGTATGCTGAAGCCTTTGGTGGTGTGTCTGGCATGTATGCTGAAGCCTTTGGTGGTGTGTGTGGCAGGTATGTGGAAGCCTTTGGTGGTGTGTCTGGCAGGTATGCTGAAGCGGAGAGGGTGCTGGCCGGCAGCATCCTGACCAAACCCAAGACCTGCGAGGAAATAGAGGTGGAGTTTGGCAACATGGCCTGCCATGTTTTCAGTCTGCTGGCCCAGGTCTACAGGTAACAATACTTTTCCTTTTTTGCTTTCATCTTCTGTGCGAGCTCAATGGCTCTACCTCCATACTGCTCATTCTGGCTCTCGGTCCACAACCACACCTGGCTTGTCTTGCTGCAGCTCTGGTACCGGCAATCTACAGGGAGCTGTCAGTTTCAAGTTGTTATTAGGCAGCCCACCAGAGGAGACACTGCACTGCTGCCGAGTCTTTTGGGTGGTGATCAGTGGTACCTGTTCTGATCTTACATTTTCAGGACACCACCCACTGAGCCTCCTACTGATGACAATAATTGCTCGGTGGTGGAGCCAGTGTTAGAGAGCATCCCTGTCCGGAGTGCAGCACTGAATATGTTCGGTGAGAAGCTCTATGAACTTGCTAATAAAGGCAGCCTGAACACAAACTGACCAAGGGCAAAAACTTAGAGAGGAAATTGAATGTGAAGTCACCGTGAGAGCAGGGCATGAAGGAACTTGGAATTTGAGACTTTTTTAAGGCTGAATGATGAGGATGAGCATGAGGAAGTTCCATCCAGTCTGGGACTGCATGACAGGGCTGTACTTGACACCTACTTTCACGATATATTGCCATGTTAAGCAGGCCTTAGAGATACACTACAGACACTTGAAGTGTGGGTCATGAAATTTGAGCAACACTGTCTGAGAGGTATCCGATAAGCCAGTTGAAATTCAACAGCGTGCTCCCTGTCTTCCCTTTTGAGCCCATAGCATACTTAATGCCAGGTAGGAGTCTTTTGGGGCAGAAAAATTCCAGCTGTGGATCTGTGATGCTTACCACTGTGCCACAGCAGCTGGTTTACTAGTAGTAAGAATCATTGCAAGAGTTTGGAATTCGGAGGCAGTGAGTTGTCACATCTTTTCGCATAGGCACATACAGCATGACAGAGAAACCATGTCATAATCAAAAATAAGCATCATGGCAAGTGTTGTGTACCTGATTGACAACACAATATACTTTTATTTATAATATTTACATTTTTTCTGAATTTATTTTCCAAGCATATGGGGTTTTGCCTAGTATGAGTAAAGCAAAGTCCTGGTCAGGAGAAACTGGTAGTTGGTTCTTCAATATCTACACTAGGGAGAATATATTGTGTATTAATGCTTGAACAAGAAAACAAATTAATCTCTTTTGTTGTTTTCAGTCTTTTCCCTTGAGGAATGCCAACAGGATAGCAGGATATCTTAATGTCTGTGCTTGTTGCAAAACAAGGGTTGAAAAGAAATGTCCATGTTTCTTTTTGCAGCAAAACTGACAGGACCCAGAAAGCCTGCGAGTTCTACAGGAAGAGTTTAAAACTCAACCCACTTCTCTGGAAGTCCTATGAAGCCCTGTGTCATCTTGGTGAGCTCTCTGTGCAGTGTTTCTTCCCATGTGTATGCATTACGAGATGGTATCATGCAATATGAGATAATATCATGCAAGGGTAATCTGGGAGTTCATGGCCCCTTGTTGAAAAGCCTTGCAGAACTTCCCTTTGAAAGTTTATTTGCGCCATACATAAAGGCCAAATGAACTGGAAAATATGGCGGCCTGTGTGTTTATTCAGCATTTCTAGAATATCTAGGATTTTTTCACATTAACTTTAATGATGTATTGAGTGAAAGACATCACTAAAGGAAGACATGCCTGAATGTGAGCCAATGTTCAGAATTTGCTTTGAAAGTTTAGTTTCGTATCATGTACATTTCTTGTGACTCATTTGATTGTGTTTTTTAAATTATTGTGTTCTTAATTTGATTCAGTTTTGCTTGTTTCTGTGTTCTTAGATGAAGATGATTGTGTTTTACTGTGTTTCTAGTTTTACTAGTTACTGTTTTCTCAGTTTAATTATGGTTAATGATTTTTGCTAGTTACTGTGTTCTGAAAGGAAAGGTGGTAAAAGATCTTTTAAATTTTCTTTCAGGTCCTTTGATTGAGTGTTTGTTTTTTTTTTGTTTGTAACTGACAATGCTAAAAAACTTTGGAAAGCTGTTTTTGCAAGGATTGGAGTGTTGTGAGGGGAGGGATGCTGGTGGCAGTTTAAGTGATAGATGTAAACAAATGTCTGAAAAGCAGTGCACACAAGGAACAAGTTAGACACTTCATATTCAGACTTAAATCTGTGCAGTGTGTGTGTGTGTGTGTGTGTGTGTGTGTGTGTGTGTGTGTGTGTGTGTGTGTGTGTGTTGCTGTATGTGTGTGTACGAGTGTTTGCATTATTCTGTTCTGGTACATGCTTAGGTTTCTTTGCATTCCTACATATTTTTGACAGGACAAAAACTCCCCAGCATGATTTAAAAGAAAAAAAACCTTTTAGATTTTTATGCCATGCCTTCCCTCAAGGCAGGTGAGAGGGCTGTGATCAAGATTATTTTTATTACTTGTTTTCATTGTAAGTGGTTTGTGTAGTGATTTTTAAAAAACTTTTTACTTAAAGTATGATTTGAAAAAAAAAGGTTGTGACCAGTGTAAAAACAAAAACAAAAAAAGATTTGAAGTAGCAACATTTTCTAGTTTACTGCATTCTAGACAAGTTATTTTGTGTAAAATCAAACGCTTTATTATGTTGGACTTCAAGTATTAAGGAATAAAACAGATAAGGAATAAAACAGATATTGAAACAAAATTTTATCGTCTTCCCGATCAGCAAGATTGCTTTTGGTTAATGAAGTGATCACCACGACTTTGTTGGAATACTTTTGGTTTCTTTATTTGGACAAAAGCAGTGTTCTGTTTTGTTGTTCATCTTCATGTATATTTGCATAGTTTGATGTGAAAACAAAATCAATACTGTCCTGCAAGAAATGGTAAATGCCTTTCTTTGTCATTTAGTTGATTTGGGGCGTTATTCTTAGCAATTACCAGGAGCTTTTTAGCTGGGAAGTAAAAGAAGTGTCATCATGTGACTCTGTCAGACTACGGATCTGCTGTACGAGTTTCTTTCTACTGATGCATGGGTAAACCATTGACTTCCGGGAATAGGCCGGAGGACGTCCGGGAAAGACTGGAGGACACTGGGAAAGACCAGAACCAAGGGCTCTGTGGGCTGGCTCCCCACTTTGCCTTAAACATGTGGCTACTAAGAATAAAAGGAAAAGATGCTCCCAGGATTCACCGAAAGGGGGAGAGAATGATGAATCCATCGGTGCTCAACCAATCATGACTGCAAATCCCAAACGGACTATGAACATGGACCAAATGGAATATCCATGTGTCTGTGGAAAGCGTTTCGCTACCACCCGTGGCATGAAGATCCACAGAACAAAGATGGGATGTGTGAAGACTCATCTGAATGAGCAGCAGCGCACTGCATCAGCAGATAAGACGTCGGAAGACCAAGGCCAGGATTTAAACCACAGTGCCAAGGACATCCACGCTGTTGGTTCGGATGAGGAATTTGCACAGGCCCTTGATGCCAGGCGCCTGAAACTCAACCTGCCACGAGCAAACGAAACTGAAGATTGGGAGAAACTGGATGCAAAAATCGTCCAAAGACTCGATGCACTGATAGGGAAAAGCACCCTGGAACACAAACTAGCTGCATATGGGGACATTGTGTATGCCACATGTAGAGACGCCTATGGAGCAAAACTACCCAAAGAGAAAACACCTCCAAAGAAATCCAGACGCCAAGAAAAGATGGACAAGATCAGGGTCCAAAAGAAAAACCTCAAGATGCAAATGAAGACCGCATTGCCAGCTGAAAAACAAGGCTTGGAAAAACTGTGGAAAGACCTGAAAGAAAAACACAGCGCCCTCAGCAAAGCGGAATCTGCGAGGAAGAGGAAGAGCAAAAAGAAGAAGACACAAGAGCGCTTCTTCAGAGACCCCTTCCAGTTTGCCAGAACACTGTTTGAGCAGCCAAAATCTGGGACCCTAAGTGTGGACAAAGGAGTTCTTGAGCAGCATCTGAGGAAAACATACTCTGACCCACAGAGCAAAGCACCACTCGACATTCAAGGTCTGGTGTGGTCAACCAACCCTGAGGAACAGTTCAATGGCAAGCCTCCAACGTTGGCGGAAATCAAGAAGGTGGTCGACAAAGCCAGAGCCAAATCATCACCAGGGCCAAACAGAATATCTTACCAGCTTTACAAGAAATGTCCCAAGGTGCTGGAGTGGCTCCACAGGCTGCTGCGATCGGCTTGGAGAAACCAGAAGATCAGCGGCCAGTGGATGACGGCAGATGGTGTGTACATCCCCAAAGAGCAAAACTCAAGTGACATCAGCCAGTTCAGGCCAATATCACTACTGAACGTCGAAGGGAAAATCTTCTTCTCTGTCATGGCAGCAAGGCTGACCAAGTACCTGATGGAAAACAAGTACTTGGATGTGTAGTCCAGAAAGGTGGCATCCCAGGCGTGGCTGGCTGTGTAGAACACGCCACAATGATCTGGGACGCAATCCAAAAAGCAAAAACAGAAAAGAGAGACCTGGACGTAGTGTGGCTTGATCTGGCAAACGCATATGGATCTGTGCCCCATGAGATGATACAGTTGGCTCTTGAGATGTACCATGTGCCAAAGAACATCCGCGACATGCTCAAGAAGTACTTCAATGGCTTCTCAATGCGGTTCTCTACCAAGGAGTACACAACAGACTGGATCAACTTGGAAGTGGGTATTGCAATGGGCTGTGCAATTTCCCCAATACTGTTCGTGCTGGCAATGGAACTCATCTTGAAAGCAGCAACAACAACGCGAGACAAACAGACCTTGGCGATGGATACAAGATGCCTCCTCTCAAGGCCTTCATGGATGACACTACAGTGATTTCATCCAGAGAAGACGAGACACGTCATGTGCTGGAGAGGCTGGATGACATAGTTGCCTCATCCAGAATGAAGTTCAAGCCAAAGAAATCACGGAGTCTCTCACTGAGGAAAGGAAAAGTGGCCGGATCTGTGGTCTTCAGTGTTGCCAACCAGGCCATTCCAACAGTCACAGAAGAACCAGTCAAGAGCCTTGGAAGATGGTATGATGATATGCTGAAAGACACACAAAGAGCAAAAGAAACCAAGCAGATGGTGGAGGAAGGCTTGGAGACCATTGACCAGTGTGGGCTCCCTGGCAAATACAAGGTCTGGTGTCTGCAGTTCATGCTGATACCAAAGCACCTATGGCCTCTAATGATATACGACATCTGCACCAGCATAGTGGAGGCAATGGAAGCCAAAATCAACAAGTTCACAAGGAAATGGCTTGGTGTCCCACCCTGTCTGACTGACATAGCGCTGTACTGTCGCCAAGCAAAGCTGAAACTACTACTGAAATCCATCCTGGAGGAATACAAAGCAGGGAAGATCAGACTTCAAAGCATGCTGGAGGACTCAGGAGACAAGGTGGTAGAAGCAATCAAGCCCCAGCTGAAGACAGGCAGAAAATGGAAAGTTCAAGAGGCGATGGATTCTGCAAAAGAAAGTCTCAAGATCAGAGAAATAACAGGACACACACAGACCAACAGACAAGGACTGGGGGTGACCAAAACTGAATGGTGGTCAAAGGCCAAAGGAAAAGCCAAAAGAGACATGATGATTCAGGAGTTTGAGAAAAGAAGAAGACCAAAAAAGACTCCAAAAAGCAGTCCAGCAGAGCCAGCAAGGGCAATGGACAACGTGGGAGAATGCACTCCAAATAAGTCTCACTTGGAATGACATTTGGCACATGGCCCCTCTCAGGATCAGCTTCATTCTCAGATCTGCTTATGACCTTCTGCCCTCAAATGCAAACCTGGTGAAGTGGGGGAAAACAGACGATCCTGCATGCCCCCTCTGCCATGAAAAACAAACAGTGGAGCATGTCCTAAGCTCATGTAAAGTAGCCCTGGCTCAAGGAAGGTACACATGGAGGCACAACCAAGTGCTCAAAGAGATTGTACAAGTAGTCTGGGCTAGTACCAACACCACAAAAGGGAAAATCAGGACTCCAAAAGCACCCGCAACATTCTTCACGGCAGGAGGCAGCAAATCATGGCCAAGAACAACAGTGCCACTCGAAACATGCAGGCAGAGTCTGCTGGACGGGGCAGATGACTGGGAGTGCACTGCAGACCTCCCAGAATGGAAGAGTCACCCAGAGATCATCAGCAAGAGTGGCATGAGACCAGACATAGTAGTCCACTCTAAGTCAACCAAGCAGCTGATCATGATCGAGCTCACGGTGCCATATGAGAACAGAATGGAGGCAGCTCAAATCTACAAGACTGAAAAGTATGCTGATTTGGCAAACAGCCTGAGGAGAGAAGGCTATCAGGTCAAAGTCCTCACTGCAGAAATTGGAGCTAGGGGGTTTGTAGGAACGTCTGCATACAGCCTCATGAAACAGCTCTCAGTTGCAGGGAAGGAAAAAACCAGAGCCCTGAAAGCAATGGCAGAAGCGGCGGAGAGGTGTTCAAGCTGGATCTGGTCAAGGAGGAACAAAAGTGAACTTCATAAGGCTTAACTTCCCTACAAATATCAGGTGTCCCTGTGGCTCAGTGGTTAACCCGTTCGCTGCTTGAAAATGTTACAAACAAAGGCTTTCCCAGTGCCAGGGAAATCTAATGATTTGGGGGTAATAATTAACAAAAAATTCTAGCTCAGAAACTACAAAAGATATAACAATGAAATATATATGATTTTTGAAGGAAATTGAATGAAGATTTTGAATCTGGGCTTCTTTTGTTTTAATTTTGATAATAAAAAAGTATTTAGGCAATTAGATTTGGATAGATTTTTTTGCACGATCAAAAGCATATGTATTTACCACTACATCTTCACATCCAAACAAGAACACAAAGCAAAAAAGTTGAAAATAAAGTTTGTATTGTCACACTACACCTGTAAATGAAAGTAAAACAGTTTAGAAGTCTATCAAGACGCTCACACTCTATGCAGACAGGTCAGTCCACGACCACGCCCCCTCTCCCCACCACGCCCCCTTGCTGGACTTCAACCCTCTCTTTCACTGCTCCTCTTCCCCTTCCTCTGCCCCGTGCCACGCCGCGAGCAGGCCGCGCTCCCCTCTTGCGCTGACTATCACGTCACTGACCACTGGCACGCAGTGCAGAGTACACACTAGGCGAGCTCGTTCGACGCTGGCAAACCAGTCAGCTGAACACACACTGAGGTCACACAGTACGACACAATAACTGACGAATACGGTCGGCAATTCCATCACTATCATCATCTCACCTTCATGCTCGAGTGAGTCGTTGAATAAAAGATTATTGTCTTTGTCAAAAATCATTAGCAGAGCCTGCTCAGCTGTGTAAATAAGTTGATTTGGTCGCTGCGCTTGTCGAAGGTTGTGCCGCCATCTTTGCAAGCGAGACGAAGTGCTGGCTGGTCATCCAGTCAGTGATGAGAATAAATGGGCTTTCCCCTCACGTGTGGTCATTTACATATCATTTTAATACTACAGACATATAAGGCTTACTACGCACACTCTATTTAAGTCCGTTGATAGAAATAGTAACGAATGAAAATTCAAGAAAAATGCATGACGTCAATGGACGGCCCATAGGCACTGGGAAAGCATTTTTAATGCGGCGTCAGCTGACGGCTAAAAGGCACTCTACGGGTTAAAGCGCGAGTCATTAAGTGGAAAATGAGCATGTCCAGAGGGTCATGGGTTCGAATCCCAGCCATGGCTCGTCCCAAGATGGGGAAAAAAAAAAAAAAAAAAAAAAAGGGGGCAGCAGAGGGACATCCGGAGTCATGAACCGGGTGTGGCCCAACCCCCCTAGAGTGTCAGGAGATAAGGGCCGAAACACTTGCTTGAAGGGGGCTTCTCTTCTGAGGACTCTCTGCTGCCACGCTCTCCACGAGTTTCTTTCTACATAGAAACAGTGAAAGCATGGCAAAGAGGGAAAAGGTAAAATAATGACAGAAAATGGTGGTCATACAAATCTGACACTGGAGGACTAACAAATAATAGACAAGAATAACGGACTAGTAGGGTAACTATTGCTCCCATGATGAAATAAATGCAGGCCCATAACTCCAAAACGAATGTTGCTTACACACCAAATTGCTTAGCAAATATGACAACACAGAGCACACAGAACAAAGAAGGAAACAAGGGGATGTTTATTGCTTGTTCTCTGTGCTCTGTGTCATTATGTCTTCTAGGGGATTTGGTGTAGTAAGTAGCATTCATTTGGAGTTAGGGGCCTGTATTATTTCATCATGGGAGCAAGAGTTACCCTACTTGTTTGTTATTTATTGTTTACTGTTCCCAGCCTCATTTAAGATTTCATTTCATTAAAAGACAAGAAACACAAAAGGTTGAAAATGAAAAGTTACCCCCCCCCCCCCCCCAAAAAAAAAAAAGAAAAAAAAAAAAAGGAGAAGAAAAAAAGCGGCATTGATACTAACCCGAAGAGATTGGTCTAACCTAGGTGCGAAAGTGGATCCCAGCCAAGTGTTCAGCATGCCCACTGCCATGGCCCACACACCGGCTGCCCCGTCTGTCGACTCTCCTGCCACTGTGCCATCGTTGTCGGTGCCTCCCCCTCCTCCTCCGTCCATATCCATGGAAACAATGGAGAATGTAGCTGACAGTGGTGTGACTGCCCCTCAGACTGCCACCACAGTCATAACCACTCCAGCTTCTCTGGAACCTGGGGTTTGTTTTTTAATTTGCTCAGTTTGTATTGTTTCTAAAGCCATGAAATTTTCCCATGTATCTGTTTGGTGCAGTTTCGACTGACTCAGTATTCTGCTTGCTGATAGACCGACTGGTAAATGGTGACAGTGAACAGATTGATTTAAAATGTTATTAGATTGGTAGGGAAACTGTTACAGACACTAGAATGTTTAATTCTGTAAGAAGTTTCATGTGTTAGTCAAAAAAATGAAGTGATTTCTGTTTTCATTTTCTTAATTGTTACCAACATTTTTTTTTCATGTTTGTTTTGATTTGCAGTTCGTTCATCATTTTTCAATATTATTTCTCGGTCTATAATGGTTAATTATGTTGTATTCTCACAAAAACTAAAAACTATAACAGAAGAGTAATAATTTCGACATTCAGACAAAAGAATAAAAGACTGTCATGTAGACTGTTAACAATAGAAAGATGTACATGAATATTCAATATTAAAAGTAACAATAGAAAGATGTACATGAATATTCAATATTAAAAGTTTTGATAAGCAGATAGCTAAGGAGCAGGAAGCAAAACAAGGAAAAAGCCCACAATTTTATGTGGTATCACTTTTTACAAGGTCTGCATAGATATACTGTTTATAATTTCCTTTTCTTTAAGACTTCTTTGTCTCATACTTACCTGTTGAAACAAAGGCCTTATCCCCAGCTGGCTTGGAACATTGCCATATCATCGGGATCCCCTTTAAAAAAAAAAATTAGGAGAGCAGAGAGCTCACCTTGTCTCCATGCTGAGCGTGCTGCTCATCATCCTTTTCGATATTCTGGCATTGGGTTGTACATAATACTGAAAATTTTTTTTCAAATACTTACCAGTCCAAACACTAAGATGCCCTCCCATGTCACCACTTTGCTGGGAAAAGGTGCGAAAAACTGAGCAAGTTCAAAGATGTTTTGGTGAAGTGAACTCACTGAGGGCGATCAGGCTTGCTAGCTAACTAAGAATGGAGGCAAGGCTAGCTCCCTGCTTTCTCAAAGTTTTTTCTTTTTTGATGGGGACCTGATCATATTGTGATGTTCCATGCCAAATGAGGATAAGGCACTTCTTTGGACAGGAAGTATTTTATAAAATTACTTTTTGTGGAAAAATTTGTTTTTGTTGAAGGGACTAGTGCTTGAATTGAAGAAGTCAAAGAATTCTTTTCTGTTATTACCTATCAACAGATGCTGTGTATTGTTCTGTCTGACTGTCGTCATGCTTAGACTCTGTTACTTAGTAAAATTCTTGTTTGTTGAAGGGACTAGTGCTTGAATTGAGGTGGTCTAAGGATTCCGTTCTGTTATCAAGGTATTTACCTATCAACAGATGCAGTGTATTGTTCTGTCTGACTGTGACATTGCTTAAACTCTGTTACTTGCCTGTCTTATCAGTCACTTGACCCATTCAAAGGCAGATAAGTAAATATGTATTTTTTGATGCTTCATGTTGTGGACAGACCATGCCCAGCACAGAATGTTCAGACCAGACTCCAGACAACCCCACACAGGACATAAAGTCAGGGGACCTGTGGGCTCCGGTTCGGCGCTTCAAACCTGTCAAGTAAGAAACTTATTTTCAGATGTTTTGGCTTGTTGGTCCCACAGTTGAGTGTAAAGAGTTTGGGACTTCCATTATGGGGGTTTCTGAGGTTGGTAGTTCAAATCCCTGCTGTGCCTGGTGGATAAAAGGGTGAAAATTTGATCTCCTAGGTCTGCTTACATGCAAACTTATTTTGTGTCAATAGCCATGAGGAAGAATGGATAGATACATTCAGAATTCTCTGGTCTGCTCTGTGCCTGGTTAATTGTGGAAACATGATCAAAATTCATATGCTGCCTCGAGGCAGGGTGAAAAACAAAATAATAAATGATGACTTCTGGTAAAGAATGGAATACATGAAGATTTGGGGCTGTATATGTGTGTAGGGCTCAGTCCATGATGTATCAAAACCATGGGCTTGTTATTGTTAACAATGTATTTTGTTATATGTTTGTATTTAACTAGTTCGTATCTTGTAGCTTTCCTTTGTACATTTGATTTTGTTATGATGTTCAAATTGAAAAAATAGAAGAAGAGTAAAAGTTACTATTTAGGAAGTAAGTCAGACATGAGAACTATTTGAGCTAGATTTAGAAACAAGATACTCCTGGATGATTATAGAGCTTTATCTTAACCCGTTCGCTGCTTGAAAATGTTACAAACAAAGGCTTTCCCAGTGCCAGGGAAATCTAATGATTTGGGGGTAATAATTAACAAAAAATTCTAGCTCAGAAACTACAAAAGATATAACAATGAAATATATATGATTTTTGAAGGAAATTGAATGAAGATTTTGAATCTGGGCTTCTTTTGTTTTAATTTTGATAATAAAAAAGTATTTAGGCAATTAGATTTGGATAGATTTTTTTGCACGATCAAAAGCATATGTATTTACCACTACATCTTCACATCCAAACAAGAACACAAAGCAAAAAAGTTGAAAATAAAGTTTGTATTGTCACACTACACCTGTAAATGAAAGTAAAACAGTTTAGAAGTCTATCAAGATGCTCACACTCTATGCAGACAGGTCAGTCCACGACCACGCCCCCCTCTCCCCACCACGCCCCCTTGCTGGACTTCAACCCTCTCTTTCACTGCTCCTCTTCCCCTACCTTTCCCTCTGCCCCGTGCCACGCCGCGAGCAGGCCGCGCTCCCCTCTTGCGCTGACTATCACGTCACTGACCACTGGCACGCAGTGCAGAGTACACACTAGGCGAGCTCGTTCGACGCTGGCAAACCAGTCAGCTGAACACACACTGAGGTCACACAGTACGACACAATAACTGACGAATACGGTCGGCAATTCCATCACTATCATCATCTCACCTTCATGCTCGAGTGAGTCGTTGAATAAAAGATTATTGTCTTTGTCAAAAATCATTAGCAGAGCCTGCTCAGCTGTGTAAATAAGTTGATTTGGTCGCTGCGCTTGTCGAAGGTTGTGCCGCCATCTTTGCAAGCGAGACGAAGTGCTGGCTGGTCATCCAGTCAGTGATGAGAATAAATGGGCTTTCCCCTCACGTGTGGTCATTTACATATCATTTTAATACTACAGACATATAAGGCTTACTACGCACACTCTATTTAAGTCCGTTGATAGAAATAGTAACGAATGAAAATTCAAGAAAAATGCATGACGTCAGTGGACGGCCCATAGGCACTGGGAAAGCATTTTTAATGCGGCGTCAGCTGACGCTTAAAGGCACTCTACGGGTTAATATTAGTATTGATAAGGAATCAGAGCTTTTGTGATTGGCTAGTGTATAAACATATGGCAAGGATAAGTCCATCCAGGCTCCATAACAAAATGCAGATTTGTTTGAGCATAAATGTCATTATATGTTTGCATGTGTTTGTGCTATAGGCAGGAAAGTGAAGCTGATGAGCCCAGACCAATCAAGGTGTTATTTCCTGATGGTTATATGTCTCCAAGGTCTGTTGTTGGTGTGTGTGTGTGTGTGTGTGTGTGTGTGTGTGTGTGTGTGTGTGTGTGTTGCATGACATTGTATGCATGCATGCAAGCATTGTGTGTGTGTGTGTGTGTGTGTGTGTGTGTGTGTGTGTGTGTGTGTGTGTGTGTGAAGTTAAGAGAGAAATTCTTTAGCACTAAAATTGCCATTGATTGTTCTAGATTTTTTGTTCATGTATAATTTTCTTTTCACTGCTGTTTTGACCATTGGTTTAGAGGGATGTGATTTCAAAGAAGATGGTAAATTGTTCCATATCATTCATTCAGAATACATTAGGCTTGATTTGCAGAGATTTCAGTGAGGACTGCTATAGAAAAGCTTGTGTACATGTTTGTTATTGATTACAAAGTTTTAGATAGTTTTGAAACTATTCCTTTCTGTGCATTTATAAGCATTTGTTGTAGAAGAGTGTGGCTTTAGATAGTAGAATGTTAAAACCATTTTGTTATCCTTTACTGTCAGAGAGAGAAAGAGAGAGAGAGAGAGAGAGAGAGAGAGAGAAAGAGAGATTGTGTGTGTGTGTGTGTGTGTGTGTGTGTGTGTGTGTGCGGTTTTGTACCATGTGTGTGCATGTGTGTGTGTGTGTGTGTGTGTACATGAACACACTTTTGTACAGTGTGTGTGTGTGTGTGTATGCGAGCGCGTGCGCACGTGTGTGTGTGTGCGCGCGTGCTTTTGTACAGTTGTGTGTGTGTGTGTGTGTGTGTGTGTGTGTGTGTACATGTGTGAGAGAGAAAGAGAGAGAGAAAGGGGACGTGTTTGTTTCAGCTGCAGTTACGTTTGTTGTCTGATATATGATTGTCGTATTTTCAGTTTTGGAGTGATGACTGTCGATACCTTGTGTGATGTGGACCCCAACTCTTCAGCCTTGCCCTTCATTAGTCCCACACCGACAGCTGTGATGAGTGAAGATACAATCCTAGACCCCAAAGCACCAAGCAAAAAGGTGATTTTTAGGCACAGATAGATTACTGAGCATTGTAGTATAAACTGTATGAGAGGGAGTGTATAGATGTGTTTATGGGGACGACTTTGTGAGATTACTGAGTATTGCTGTATAGACTGTATGAGAGAAAGGGTATATATGTGTTTATGTGTGTGACTTGGTGTGTGTGTACATATATACATTGTGCACATGCTTGTGTCTTAAAAACCATGAGTAATTGCAAAAAGTATTTTGCCTTTTTTCACGTGGTGAGGAGTCATTGCGGTACCACAGTGACAAGCTGATTACTGGGTACCTCCAGCTCTACTGGCCTTGTGTCAAAACCTGTGTCTCTGCAGATGGTTTTCCTCTCCACTCTGTGGCCACACTCGTTTTTGCACTAAAAGGCTACATGATCTGTGTAAGCGTTTTGAGGCCTACCATGATTTTCAGCCAGCATTTACTTTTAAACTAATAATTGATCAAAAGAACAACTCCCCATTAATTATTTCCCTTGTTTTGGGGGGATTTTCACCGATGAACTCACAGTCTTCAAATACATGAAGTTCATCTTAGTTGTCATCACATTTCATGCCTTTGCACTCACCTGTGACCCTATCTTTGCGGCAGCTAGAAGTGCCCAAATAGTCCCATCCCTTTGATTTTAATCTGCCTGCTTGGAACCACCTGGCTTGTGCCTTGATGGCCATCTGAAAGAAAATGAGGAGAATCAACTTTAGACAATAAAAATTCTCAAAACAATCTAATCGCGCCAGTCTATAAACACTCGACTCCTTAAGCAAGGCCTTGGCGCATCAAGTTTTGGTGTGCAACCTGTGATGTTGTCAGTCCAGACATTCAGATTAACGGAAGCGATTCTGAGCGTCGTCAGGAATAACACTATAAGGGTTAAACTCTTCTGGTGCAGCATGTCTCCAAGGTATTGCTTGAGATCCATGGCTCAGATTTTCACTGGTTTATTTCTAGGCCCACTGCTCCTGTTTCAGCCATCACTTTGTTGGTATTGTTTGTGAAGGGTTCAGGGTTGTTGACTTCAAGCAGTAATAGTGGGATGAATACTCTGTGGCTGCTTGGAATTGTTCAGTGGTGTCAGGATTTCAATTTGTCAAAACTGAATTTGAGACAACTTTTTTTTCCCTCTTTAGTTGTTTACAGCCATACTTTAAAGTTCATCAGGTCCTGGAAATATTCTTGTTTCAGCCCAGTTGATGCCAGACTTCTTCTGGTTCTTCGCAAGAATGAAATCTGTCTGGTTGTTATACTAACCATTTGGGAAGAGTCGTGTTAATCATTTGGATGTTATGTGCTAGCTGAGAGTGTTAATAACCAAGTCACTATGGCAGACACTGGCAGTTATATCTATCACTTTTACTGGTGTATCTGTCATTATTGGTTTCATTTCAATGAGGACAGCAAACATTCCTTTGGTCTTCTCACTAGTATTTGTCGCTATCATGAGTAAATGATTATGCCTTTCTTGTCAACCTTGTTGATGACCACTTGAAGCTGAGTGTCAGACTTTTTTTTCGGTCTGGTCATTGTCATAGTTTGATGTGGGACCATATTGTTGCACTACCATAGTGATGAATGGTTCCACTGGGAGTCAGATGGTCGTGTTTCTGCTGGACAGAGGGCAGCTTGCCAGTACAGTTCCCTGATGTTCAACATCCCATTCCATCAGAACAGTCCATGATATGTAATATTTTATTCAGTGTATCTGAATGGTCTGTAGATGGGTAAAAGAAAAAAAAAAACTTATGAAACTATCTTCATATTGAATTTACAGTTTTCCTTTCATTTCATTATTTTGATGCATTTTGATTGATTAACAAGACGAGCTGTTTTTGTCAGGTTGTGACACGAAAAAAGCAGTCGGCCAAACCTCCAGTGTTCAGCCTGTCAGGAAACTCCAACACTCGAGATGTCAGTAGTCAACAGCAGTGTTCGTAAGTGGGAAGTTTTTTTCTTCTGGAGTCTGTTTGATTGTAGAGTGCAGGCTGTTTACCACAGATTTCAGGGGACAAGAGAGGACAAGAGAAATTGGCTTTTTAATTGTGCTGAACAAATAAAGTCACTAGAAGAGTGTTTAGAGTTCCAGTATTAATGTGGGAATGCAAAAAAAGTTGACAAAGTAAGATGATCACAGTGTGTGCTTTTCTGACCCAGTTTTAAGATTGCTACATCCATAATGACACAAGGGCTGGTGAAAAGGTCAGGTAGGGTTCAGATCTGAGCCTGTACTTCCATTCACTGCAAAACCTGAAGACAGTCGTTAAGATGATAGACTGACAAAAACTCTGCATTGCAGTGACCAAATGCACAGTCTATAGCACTGGAAATCTCGGTTTCCTGTTCTGCTTTTGAAGATTGTCATGGTTGTAGGGTTTAACATACGGGACATATGTCGGTGTAATGTTGGGATTTTCAAGGATCTATTCTTGTGCTGAAATGAACGTTTGTTTGATAGCTTCAAGTGTCAGGTAGCCCGCTGTTGCGAAAGGCATCACTGCAGACTCCAAAGCCATCAACTAATCGCAAAATGCAGCTCAGAAGCCAGTTAGAAAAGAACTAATCAGGAAGGCAAGAAAGAAAAAAATCTGCCACCATGGCATCTTCATAACTGATGTTCTCAGGAAAGAACCAGTGTTTTGTGCAAAAATAGTAAAGAGGTTTGTTACATTTTGGTTTTCAGAGCTAAAAGGTTCAGCAAAAATTCATGGATGTGTGCGCGTTTGTATGTTTGTTTGTGCCAGTGGTAAGCTTTAACAATGGCATTTTCTCAGCAAGTTCAAGCATGAGCTTAATCAGACTTGGCAGAAGGATAAATGTTGTAAAGACCTTTCCAGTCATGCTATGCATGAAGATCTCACTGGATAGTAAAATTGTCAATTTGAGATTAACATTTTTAGCAACAAAATCAATAGTATTAAAGTGTCGTTTTAATATGAACTATGATCACTTACAACTATTGCTTTAAATGCTAATAAAGAAAAATTGCTAAATAAAATGATGTACAAAAACTGTAACCAATATGAAGTTTCATATTTTCAAGGTCATAACATTCAGTGCCATTTCTACTAAACTGAAATGGAGATAGGACGAATATACTACTAAATATAGATATGAATATTGAATCAACACTTATTTTGGTGCCAAATTTCAGAAGATAAGTGATCGCTCATTCTTTTTTCATTGTCCTGAATGCTGTTTATCTTGCCTGAAGAAGTCCTAAGAAGTTGAAACGTGTTTTGTCTTGTAATTTGTTTGTCCATGTCATCTGGTGGAGTTATTTAAATTCCTTTAAAACTGAATATAGTATTAATAGTGCTAGACAACATAATCACAGTAAAGCATCTTGCCAGACACATCAGAATGTTTACTACATGCTGATGATATGTGTTTTGAATAAGAAGCAATGACTTGGTTCAAAGAAAAGTGAACTGTGGCCACGCTGTCTGACTGAAACAGATCTCTGGGATGAACTCTTCACCTTGACAGGCACACATTGTGTGAATGGCAGAGAGAGCACCAGTGATTATGGTCAGGTCAGTTCAGAGTGCTGTCTTGGGACAGGAAGAGAACCAGTCAGGAAGGAGTAGGGCTGGAGTGGGGTGGGGCTGGGCTGGCAGTAGGTAGTGGTGGGTTAATACTGTGAGGGGCACTGATGAAATAAGTGGCCAGTGTGTACACAAATGAGAACTTTTTTGTTTGATGGTGTGTGTGTGTGTGTGTGTGTGTGTGTGTGTGTGTGTGTTTTCGATTGAATCTTTACCCTTCTCTCCTACCCCATATCTTGTCATAATCACTCTTTGCACCTCGCCCTTTTCAGTTGTGTAGTGTATATTCATCACATGATTATAAGCCCAAGTAGATATCTTTGACAGATAGATATAGGTTCTGGTTTAACCCGTAGAGTGCCTTTAAGCCGTCAGCTGACGCCGCATTAAAAATGCTTTCCCAGTGCCTATGGGCCGTCCACTGACGTCATGCATTTTTCTTGAATTTTCATTCGTTACTATTTCTATCAACGGACTTAAATAGAGTGTGCGTAGTAAGCCTTATATGTCTGTAGTATTAAAATGATATGTAAATGACCACACGTGAGGGGAAAGCCCATTTATTCTCATCACTGACTGGATGACCAGCCAGCACTTCGTCTCGCTTGCAAAGATGGCGGCACAACCTTTGACAAGCGCAGCGACCAAATCAACGTATTTACACAGCTGAGCAGGCTCTGCTAATGATTTTTGACAAAGACAATAATCTTTTATTCAACGACTCACTCAGCATGAAGGTGAGATGATGATAGTGATGGAATTGCCGACCGTATTCGTCAGTTATTGTGTCGCTGTGTGACCTCAGTGTGTGTTCAGCTGACTGGTTTGCCAGCGTCGAACGAGCTCGCCTAGTGTGTACTCTGCACTGCGTGCCAGTGGTCAGTGACGTGATAGTCAGCGCAAGAGGGGAGCGCGGCCTGCTCGCGGCGTGGCACGGGGCAGAGGGAAAGGTAGGGGAAGAGGAGCAGTGAAAGAGAGGGTTGAAGTCCAGCAAGGGGGCGTGGTGGGGAGAGGGGGGCGTGGTCGTGGACTGACCTGTCTGCATAGAGTGTGAGCGTCTTGATAGACTTCTAAACTGTTTTACTTTCATTTACAGGTGTAGTGTGACAATACAAACTTTATTTTCAACTTTTTTGCTTTGTGTTCTTGTTTGGATGTGAAGATGTAGTGGTAAATACATATGCTTTTGATCGTGCAAAAAAATCTATCCAAATCTAATTGCCTAAATACTTTTTTATTATCAAAATTAAAACAAAAGAAGCCCAGATTCAAAATCTTCATTCAATTTCCTTCAAAAATCATATATATTTCATTGTTATATCTTTTGTAGTTTCTGAGCTAGAATTTTTTGTTAATTATTACCCCCAAATCATTAGATTTCCCTGGCACTGGGAAAGCCTTTGTTTGTAACATTTTCAAGCAGCGAACGGGTTAAGTGTATCAACACACTTAACCCGGCTTTGTTTTAGAGAATTATGTTTAGATACTTGAATTTAGGTATTCAGAGAAGCTTTTGTGGTTTTATTTCAGCGTTTGTTTAACAGGGTGTGTGCAGACTTTTTGGCTTTTGTTTCAGAAACCCTCCAAGTGTACGCAGAAGTTCCCGTTTGTTTGGTAGTTCCAGTTCTGTTAAGGTACATTTTTTTTCCCCTTTTCAACAAGAGAATTGTTTACTTATTTGTGTATTTTTTTTGCAGTCTGAGTGGAAATATGCATTCATGTGAAAGGATAAATGTATTTGTTACTCAAGGCTGCTAATATGTCTCTGAAAATGATTTAAAGTAAACAATATAAAAAAGAAGTGTCCATCGAATGCTTGATGGGGTTTCATTGCCATCAAATTTCAAAGATGAATCACATGTATGCTAACCCTCATCAACTCACATTTGAATAAGATAGTAATACGGTGATGGAGGAAACGATATTTCAAGCAGGTGATGATGGGCTGTACTGAAAGCGCTCAGTGTGAGATGGCCAGTCTGTGACGGTGCAGGAGAACAACAAGTCTCAGGGCAAGTCACGTTTCACCAGCCCCAAAGGCCTGGGCCGCAAGACCAAGTCCCGCAGCAGCAAGGGCCAGCAGGACCTGAACCAGCTGAACAAAAGTGAGACGGTCAAGGGCAGCAAGGCAGGCAGCCACCCCGAGCCAGTGTCCTCCACCATGCTCCTCCACATGCAGCAGCAGTCCCTGGGTCAGTTAGTGTGTGTGGTGTTGTGAACAATTCCTTTGCTGGTTGCAAAGTGAGGCCACTGCTGGCAGAAACTTAAACAAATTTTAAAAAGTGTTTGTAATAATTCTGCCAAAAAACGTTCGCAAACAAATCACAAGACAAAGCATGACATGTTTCAACCTCTTAGGTCTTCTTCAGGCAAGATAAACAGCACTCGGGATATCGAAAATGAACAAGCAGTCACAAATCTTTGTTAAATTCAGCGCAAGATGTGTGTTTAATCCTTTGCTGGGTCAGAAGTGGACGGCGTATTTTGAAGGCAAGAGAGACAAAGGTATGCACTTGTGTCCTCAAACGTAACACTTCAGAGACATGCATGCTCTACAGAACCAAGCACAATGCATATTCATGCAAATGCATGGATGTTACATCAGCAAGACTCCTGTAGCATGTTTGCTCAGTGTGTCTGGATGGAAGTAAGCCTCTGGACTTATTTTCATTACAATTGCTTTTTTTTTTTTTTTTTTTTTTTACTTTACAGTAAAGGTTTTTGGTATAATGAGTGTGGCAGCATCCGTTTCTAGATGTTCATTCCATTTTTTTTGCTTCAAAGAAAAGAAATAAGTTAAAGAAATATGTTTTAATTTCTTTTGGCATAACTTCTTCTTAGTGTTTAAGAAAATTGTGATCTAACTGTCAGAATGATAACAACTTTTTAGTTGGTTGCTTGAAAGTGGTTTGTCTTTCAACCTGATGTATTTTTTCAATTCCATGTAAAGGTATCGGTTGGTCTGTGACGCCTGGATCTATCTTTATGAAAGAAAATGTGTGAAAAAAATACCTGAAAAAAAGGCCAGAAAGTTATTTTTGTGATAGGACGTGTCTGATGGCAACACTAGACAGGTGGTTGGCATTTGGATTGATGTATCACACATTATGTACATTCTAATCCTGCCCGTCTAAGATTCTGACCTTGCACACCAAAGACGGTGTAACTGTCCGTGCCAGAACCTTGAGGTTCAAAGTCATCGTCATCATCACTTTTGCAACTTCTGACTGCAGTGTCTGAGTTTTGGTCATCATAGTCAGCTGGCTGTGGCTCTAAACTGTCATTATCAAGTGATAAGTCAGTGTCTGACATTTTGTCAAAGGTTGGCTATACAGCAGAACTGAAATGAAACTGTAAAGATTGTTACAGGAATACACAGACATGACCAGGCTAGACCTGACTCTGGGCCGGAAGGCAGTTACTATCTTTATAATTCATATGCGCTTCTTTAATCCAGTCTTGCCACAATAACTTCAACAAAAAATGGAGCTGGCAATACATTATGAAAGAACAATACAAGCCGTTTGGAAAGCAGCCTGATGGTTGTTATTGGCCGATGGCACAGCAAAAGGTTAATTCTGTCAAGAGATAAAACAATTTCAATTGTTATGTTTTTGTGATCATTCCAGATTATATGCAAGATTTCTTAAAAAAAATTTTTTTTTAAAGAGAGTACTTATATAGCGCCTATCCCTGGCCAGAGACCAAGCTCTAAGCGCTTTACAATCCTCATTCGCGTTTACACGATGGGATGCCTGCCTAGGTAGAGCTGACCAAAGAGCTGCCTGCTGGTGCTTCATTCAGTGGTTTCCCGTGTCATTCAATCAGTATTGTTCATTCAACTTTATGACTCTTTCATTCTTGTGATTTTTCACGTATAGTGTATGCTATGTGTAAAGTGTCATCCATACCAATGCCCAAACTGGCCTTCTCTTCTGAAAGTTGGTGATGGGATTTTACATGTGCACAAGATGTTATGCGTGTGTTGACACACGGAACCTCGGTTTATAGTCTCATTCAAAGGACTTTTTGGGAAATGGAATCAGAACCAATGTTAACTCTGAGGGAAAAATCCCCCTGTACCGAAACGGCCCGGCAGAGATTTGAACCCGCAACCCGAGGATCACCAAGATTACGTGTCTGGCGCTCTACCAGCCAAGCTATTCCAGCCCCCATCAGTCCATCAATAGTCCTGCAAGATTGGTGCAAGACTATTGATGGACTGATTTCAGAACAAAGTAGTGTTTGTCTGGAACTTAGGGGAGATGAGTGTGCTGCTGTTGACCCCTTGTTGTATGTGTTAAAGAGAGAGAGAGAGAGAGAGAGAGACAGAGAGAGAAAGGGAGAGAGACACAGAGAGAAAGAGAGAGAGAGAGAGAGAGCAAGAAAGAGAAAGAGAGAGAGATGTGTTTACACCTTTGCTTTTTGGGTTTTCAACTGCTGCAGGTGGTTTGCTGAGGCTGTTGTTGGGGGTGGGGAAGGCCTATGCAGCACTGTCCCAGTACGAGTGCTCCAAGGCTGTGGAACTGTTTGAAGAACTGCCGGAGCATCAGTACAACACGGCCTGGGTTCTCAGTCACATAGGGCGAGCCTACTTTGAACAAGGGGACTTTCAGAAGGTTAGACAATTTGCCGGACAAGGTTTTAAAGATTTTTTGTGATTTATCAGGATTTGTTTTTTCTTTCCATATCATATCGTAGCAGATTAGCTGAGCATATTGAAGAAGAGAGTAGGTTTGAAGAAATCAAACGCAGGCACACACACACATACATACACACACATACACAGACGCACAACACACACATGAACACCCCCCTCCCCCCTACCCCCCACACACACCAGCATCCATGTAGAGTGCAGACTAGTTGTGTGGGAAGGTAATTTTATATATAACATGTTTTTAAACTTCATATGACCTTTTTTTCTTTTACTTAAGTTTCGTTGGTCTTGGCAAACATGACGTGAACAGTAATCCAGCTGTCAGGACCTAGATGTTAAAAAGTGCGTTGTTCCTGGTGATTATTGTTTTGTGTCTTTTCTTGGTGTGGTTTGACAGACACATTAGTTAATAGAGTTAAGGAGGAGTGCGACAGTAAGATGACTTGGCATTGTATACTCTGCCATATCAAATCCAGACACACTAGTAAACAAGTGTGATAGCATTTTTGTTTTTAGTTTTGTTGAGAAGCTTCAGTAAAAAAAGATATTAGACTTTCACTTGATTTCTTTAAAAAAAAACAAAAATCTGGATGAAGATTCAACATTACTGCAGATTTATTTTAACTGTAATTTTGAGTTTATGCTCTATGACCTTTTGTACAATTGACACCAACCCCCAGGACAACATTTATGGACGTCTGGTTTTAACTCCATAGCTGTACTGTGGACTGTTCTCTGCACAGGCGGCCAGTATATACACTGAAGCTCGTCGGCTGGAGCCCTACCAGTTGCTGGGGATGGACCGATACAGCACATCACTGTGGCACCTGCAGCGGGAGGTGGAGTTATCGGCCCTGGCCCATGATCTGGCCGACCTGGATAAGAACTGTCCACAGGTGAGACCTTATACACACTACAGTAGAATGTCTTTGTCAAAGTGGAATGAAATGTTTTCGCCAGGACGTAAGTTTAAAATAATGCTACCCACAATACTCACACTACAGTAGAACGTCTCCATCAAAATGGAATGAAATGTTTTCGCCAGGACATAAGTTTAAAATAATGCTACCCACAATACTCACACTACAGTAGAACGTCTCCATCAAAATTAAATGAAATGTTTATGTAACGATACAAGTTTCAAATAATACTACCTACCATACACACAGTAGAGTAGAATGTCTCCATCAAAATGGAATAAAATAAATTGTAAGGACACAAGTTTAAAATGATACTACCCATCATAGTGTTTTGGTGCCATTGTTTGCTTGAGAAGTTCTGTTTCTTAAAGTAGGGGTGTTTTTGGAGTTTGAACATGGGATATTGAATTGAAAAAAAAAGATCATTTTGGTAGACTTGTAGTTGTTCTGGTAATTGGGTAGAGTTTTTATGTGTTTATAGACTTTTGTTTGGTTGGTTTTGTAAATTATTTTTTTCATCATCGGACTGAGAAAAAGAAACCTGGACAGTTCAAGCCAAAATGCAAACAAACAGGAATTTTACACTTAAATCTGTAAAACAGTACTCCCAAGATCACAGCAGTCATGAACTTTCTGAACATCCTTTTTAAACCAAATCTAAGATGAAAAACACTATGAACTAAACATGAAGTTGAATAGTGTAATTTTTGTGACATGTTTGGAAGAGAGGTTAGGTCGAAGCCGAGGGTCAAGAATGTGTGGTTCGTACCTGGAATTATTTTAGAAGGAATCAGGAAGGAGTGGAGGGGAAGAGGGGGTGGGGAGAGGGAGAAGGAGGGGAGGAGTTTTAACGTGCAATGAAATTGCATGTGATGAAACGGATAACTGTGGTTTTCAGACGTGGTGTGCGACGGGCAACTGCTTCTCTTTACAGAAGGAACATGACGTTGCCATCAAATTTTTTAAACGTGCCATACAGGTAAAGCCTCATTTGAGTGCGTTACACTAAGACAAAGAGAGAGTTTGTGGATGTCGGGGTCGAAAGTTGTGTGTGTGTGTAATGGCTTTTTTCTGTTCAAGGGAGAGAATTTTATTTAGTTTCATTCATGTATTGTATCATCATCCCACAGTACCATTATAATGGAAAAAACAAACTGAAAAAGGTACAGCTGGAACATTAGTATTCTGAATAACAAGCACCATGCTATATTTTCAGACTGAATTAGCTGTATAATATATTCAGCTTAAATTTTTTTGCTGCTCATAGTGAAAAATATAATAATGCATAATAAATGTCTTTGAGGATTCTCAGAAGATTTAAAAAAAAAGGAAAACAACAAATATCGACAACGTTTTGGCATAGACCGTCTTCAGGACTTGTGACATAAAAAGAAAAGAAAAACAAATGAATAACATGTGTAGGAAATGACGTATGAAAACATATACGTAAACGGACAATGATGTGCTTAAAGGTGTGTGTGTGTGTATGTGTGTGTGTGCGTGCATGCGTGTGTGCGTGCGTGTGTGCGTGCGTACGCGCGTGCCTGCTTATTGCGTATGTGCCTGCGCATGCACTCGCGCGCGCGTGTGTGTGTATATGTGTGTGTGCGTGTGCGCACATGTGTGTGTATATGTGTGTGTGTGTGTGTAATGGGAAAAAGGAAAATTCAGTGTCCAATCCCATTTCACCTCGAGGAAAAAGAGAGGCAGGTAGAGGGAAAAGACAAACAGAACTAGAGATAAAGAAACAGAGAGTGGTAGAGGAGTCTTATGTTTGGAAGGGGCCGCTTGAGAGTGTGTAAAAGAAAGTGAGAGAGAGGAAGTTATCTTGTTAAATCCTCTCCTCCAGCACCTCCGCTCCTTCATCTGCTCCACCCCCCCCATTCGTCAGTAATTTTCTCTCCACTGTATTGTTTTGTGTTTCAGGTTGATCCTGACTATGCATACGCTTACACTCTGCTGGCTCATGAGTTTGTGTTCATTGAAGAGCTTGACAAAGCCCTGGCCTGCTTCAGGAACGGGCTGAGGGTGGATTCCAGGCACTACAATGCATGGTGAGCTGCTGCAGGGGAGAGAACTGGGGTTAAGCAGAAATCTTGCAATTGTGATTTTGCCCTGACCTGAACATTTTTAAGATCCCTATCTCTGAATATTCACAAAGATTTGAAATTCAAGATTATCTATTGAAACTTTACATCTGCGTTTGTTTCATTTTCCCTCACCAGTCTTTTTTTTTTAATTTAATTTTTTGTACTTCTTTTGATTTTTCATAGATTTTCTAGACTGAGCAACCGATTACATGCTTTTGGTTTCTTTTACTATTCAACTGTTCCTCACTAACCAATCTGTTGTAGTTGACTGTTTCTTGTGGACTTGTGTATTGTTATACATTAGGTCAATCATGATGCTGAGGTGCATGGTGTGCAGGTACGGTGTGGGCATGATCTACTACAAACAGGAGAAGTTCAGCTTGGCAGAGGTCCATTTCCGTCGTGCTCTGGCCATCAACCCTCAGAGCTGTGCCCTTCTTTGCCATGTTGGTGTGGTAAGCATGTCTGACCTGCATGGTGAATGACTTGTAACACCTTTCTCTAGAAACCTTCTCTTCTCCAGTTTAACACTGAAAAACAGGTTAAAGTGGAACACAGAATTTTGATGTGCAGAATCAATTCTATAGTGTGTCCTGGAACTTTGCTTTCTGCAGACTTTCTGTGGGTGTTATAAGTGATGGTGATGACTGCCCAGAAACGGAACTTGTCTTCGGCAATATGGAGTGCAAAGTGTTGTCCAGTGTGTGGAAGACAGTCTTGTGTAGTATCAACCAGTTTGAATTATAATGTGCATTCTTCTGACTGACTAGGCAAGAACGAACAGCCAGTAGGTCACTGATTAGGTTCAGATTGAAATATTTTTCATTTCAAATCCAAAAATGGTGTCCCAGCAGATTATCTTTTTTTTTCAGAACCTAATTATGTATAAGTTCCAGCAGATTAAGTGTATTTGTATTAGAAGAGTGGGATACTGGCATAGTGTGGTTTCACAGTTTGTCAGTGGGTGTGGATGAGGGATTAAAATGTCATCTTTTATAAGAAGATGTAGAACATTAGAATGGTTCATAGTGTTTAGTATTTTTTCCTTTGAGTTGGAACATTTGATGTCCCTGATGTCCGAACAGTTACAGTCTGTCATGATTGTGATAAAACACTGTTGGGTTTGTTTTCAGTATGACTGTGCTGGTTCAGTGTGGCAATGTGGTGTTGCAGGCGCAGCATGCTCAGAAGAAGACAGAGCAGGCGTTGGCCACGCTGAACCGGGCCATTGCCACTGACCCACGCAACTCGCTATGCAAGTTCCACAAAGCCTCCATTCTGCTGGCCTCCGACAGACATAAAGTCAGTGACTCTTCAGGAAATTTGTTGATGTAATGTGTGATGATAGTGATTATTGGCAGATATATACATAGATATGTAAATAAGCAGGAACTGACAGTTGGTATTAGCATGTTCATTAGCACTGTTGATATAACTGCTCAGACATGCTCAACATTATATCTCACAAAGGTCTAGGCATGAGAGAGATGAGGCTCATCAATTTAAAGATAAGTATGTTGCCCAGGGAAAGGTTTGTACTTTGTTTGATATACAGTTTAGCTGTGTGTTAAACAACAAAAGCTTTTAACACTTACACTGTAGAATGGCGAGCAATCTGTTGGGAACTGCCAGTTTCAGATTCTCATTTTATTACTTTCCCTCAGGTTTGTTTACTTGCAAATATGAATCTCTCAGTTACCATTTGAAAGATCTGCCAAAGAAGCAAAAATGTTACCAGCATAAGAGTTCTCTATCATGTTTAAACTTACTAGCTGCGGATGATGATTTATTGTGTGGTACTTGCTATGGTAACTGTGTATTCATCTGTAGCAAGTCAGTAAACTCAGCGAAAACAGTTGCTTTTTTTTTTTTACAAAACATGAATGAGCCTACTAATAATACCGAAGCCTGGTGAATTCCCGCCTCGAGCCAGTTTTCCAAAGTGTCTGTTTTCCTCACGGATTGGAACTGTGTGTTCAGGGAAAACAACTCTGTAATGATTCCATTCTTTGTGCAGGAAGCACTGGAAGAGTTGGAGGAGCTGAAGCAGATTATTCCTTCCGAGTCCCTTGTGTACTTCCTCATAGGAAAGGTGAGATGAACTGCGGAGAATGAGAACATTTTATTCATAAATACTTTTATGTTGGGATTCTAGCATGTGTGCGCAGGTGGTTATAGTGTTGTGTGTACATGTATGTGTGCATGGTTGATGGGATTTTATTGTCTAACATGGATCACAATCCAGACAATGAATGAATTTTTGACTGGAAACAGGTGCACAAAAAGCTAGGGAACACTCACTTGGCACTGATGAACTTCTCGTGGGCCATGGACCTTGACCCCAAAGGGGTCAACAACCAGATCAAGGAGGCCATCGACAAACGCTATGCTACCGAGGAAGACGACACTTTGGCCAGACTGACAGAATCCAGTGAGTGTTTGGAATCAGAACGTTGATTATAAGCATTAAATAGACATACAGGAAGAAGATTAATTGCTCTGCTGCTGGTTAAGAAGTGGCATACAGTTAACACAAATATTGGAAACAACTACCACAGAATGTGAAATGTGTCGGTCCATTCATGATTGTGAAGTGGCATACAGTTAAGACATAAACTGAAAACAACTTACCGCACGAAGTGAAGGTGTTAGATCATTTATGGTTATAAAGTAATACATAAACTGAAAACAAGACCACACAATGAGAAATGTGTCAGTCCATGTATGGCTGTAAAGTGGCATACAGTTCATGCATAAACTGAAAACTGCTACAACATAATGTGGAGTGTGTCGGTCCATTTATGGTTTTGAAGTGGCATACAGTTAATACATAAGCTGAAAACTACTACCACTGAACGTGAAATATGTCAGTCCATTTATGGTTATGAAGTGGCATACAGTTAAGACATAATCTGAAAACTGCTCCACAAAATGTGGAATGTGTCAGTCTGTTCATGGTTATGAAGTGGCATATAGTTAATACATAAACTGAAAACTACTACCACTTAACATGAAATGTGTCACTCCATTTATGGTTATGAAATGGCATACAGTTAAGACATAATCTGAAAACCACTACCACAAAACTTGGAATGTGTCTGTCGTCTATTCATGGTTATGAAGTGGCATACAGTTAATACATAAACTGAAAACTACCACTACATAACATAGAATGTGTCAGTCTATTCAGGCTGTTTGCAAATATAGCATTGAAAATTGATAATGAAAGAGGTTAAATGATAAAACCATGAGAAACTGCAACGTGTTAATTCATGGTGAATTTTAGAGTCTTTGTTTGTGTACTTCTGTGTGTGTGTGTGTGTGTGTGTGTGTGTGTGTGTGTGTGTTGTGTGTTGTGTTTCTGTGTTGTGTGTGTGTGTGTGTGTGTGTGTGTGTGTGGTGTGTGTGTGTGTTTTGTGTACTTCTGTGTGTGTGTGTGTGTGTATGTGTGTGTGTGTGTGTGTGTGTGTGTGTGTGTGTGTGTGTTTTGTGTACTTCTGTGTGTGTGTGTGTGTGTGTGTGTGTGTGTGTGTGTTCTTGAGAAAACAATTGTATGCTTTTGCGTATCTCTTTGGGAATTAACTAGTGTAGAGTTGTAAGATATTGTGAAAGATTGTACTATTATTATTATCTGTTCTAGTCTTTTGTTAGTATTAGATTCATTTCCCCCTAAGCACACTAACCACATAAATATACAGCTTATGCACAATACACATTAGTATTTGCGCTTATGTATGTGTGTATGCCTTCATTAGCAGCTGTACATAGGTGTATATCCTTTGCAGTGGAACATACAGTTACTTGCATGCTTGTTAAGATGCAAGAGCACACACCACACACACACACACACACACACACACACACACACACACACACTCACACTCACACAGAGACACACAGACAGACAGACAAACACACACATGCTTACTCATGCATATGCTCATACACATAAACAGACAGGCTTTCTCGTGCTTGCATACACTCATACATTGTTCTGCGCAAAACAAGACGGTCGTGCTTGCTATTAAATGGTCCAGCCTATGAATAGCATGCAACCACATCAACAGCACCATTAACTGTCTTGTTACTGCTGAAGTCCTGATTTGCCCTAGTCATTGTTAATCCTTATGGTGTGAAGTCTTACCTTTTCTGTCTTATTCCTACTGAAGTCCTGATCGGCCCAAGCTTTTGGTAATCCTTAGGGTGAAGTCTTGTCCTGTTGCAGTGCCAAAGCCTTTGGTAGTCCTTAGGGTGAAGTCTTGTGCTGTTGCAGTGCCCAAGCCTTTAGTAATCCTTAGGGTGAAGTCTTGCCCTGTTGCAGTGCCCAAGCCTTTAGTAATCCTTAGGGTGAAGTCTTGTCCTGTTGCAGTGCCCAAGCCTTTAGTAATCCTTAGGGTGAAGTCTTGCCCATGTTGCTGTGCCCAAGCCTTTAGTAATCCTTAGGGTGAAGTCTTGCCCTGTTGCAGTGCCCCAGCCTTTAGTAATCCTTAGGGTGAAGTCTTACCCTGTTTCAGTGCCCCAGCCTTTGGTAATCCTTAGGGTGAAGTCTTACCCTGTTTCAGTGCCCCAGCCTTTGGTAATCCTTAGGGTGAAGTCTTACCCTGTTTCAGTGCCCCAGCCTTTGGTAATCCTTAGGGTGAAGTCTTGTCCTGTTTCAGTGCCCCAGCCTTTGGTAATCCTTAGGGTGAAGTCTTGTCCTGTTTCAGTGCCCCAGCCTTTGGTGATCCTTAGGGTGAGGTCTTGCCCTGTTTCAGTGCCCCAGCCTTTGGTGATCCTTAGGGTGAGGTCTTGCCCTGTTTCAGTGCCCCAGCCTTTGGTGATCCTTAGGGTGAGGTCTTGCCCTGTTTCAGTGCCCCAGCCTTTGGTGATCCTTAGGGTGAGGTCTTGCCCTGTTTCAGTGCCCCAGCCTTTGGTGATCCTTAGGGTGAGGTCTTGCCCTGTTTCAGTGCCCAGCCTTTGGTGATCCTTAGGGTGAGGTCTTGCCCTGTTTCAGTGCCCCAGCCTTTGGTGATCCTTAGGGTGAGGTCTTGCCCTGTTTCAGTGCCCCGCCTTTGGTGATCCTTAGGGTGAGGTCTTGCCCTGTTTCAGTGCCCCAGCCTTGGTGATCCTTAGGGCGAAGTCTTGCCCTGTTTCAGTGCCCCAGCCTTTGGTGATCCTTAGGGTAAAGTCTTGCCCTGTTTCAGTGCCCCGCCTTTGGTGATCCTTAGGGTGGGTCTTGCCTTTTCAGTGCCCCAGCCTTTGGTGATCCTTAGGGTGAAGTCTTGCCCTGGTTTCAGTGCCCCAGCCTTTGGTATCCTTAGGGTGAGTCTTGCCTGTTTCAGTGCCCCAGCCTTTGGTGATCCTTAGGGTGAAGTCTTGCCTGTTTCAGTGCCCCAGCCTTGTGGATCCTTAGGGTGAGTCTTGCCCTGTTTCAGTGCCCCACCTTTGGTGATCCTTAGGGTGAAGTCTTGCCCTGTTTCAGTGCCCCAGCCTTTGGTGATCCTTAGGGTGAAGTCTTGCCCTGTTTCAGTGCCCCAGCCTTTGGTGATCCTTAGGGTGAAGTCTTGCCCTGTTTCAGTGCCCCAGCCTTTGTAATCCTTAGGGTGAAGTCTTGCCCTGTTTCAGTGCCCCGGCCTTTGTAATCCTTAGGGTGAAGTCTTGCCCTGTTTCAATGCCCCGGCCTTTGGTAATCCTTAGGGTGAAGTCTTGTCCTGTTTCAGTGCCCCGGCCTTTGGTATCCTTAGGGTGAAGTCTTGCCTGTTTCAGTGCCCCAGCCTTGGTAATCCTTAGGGTGAAGTCTTGCCCTGTTTCAGTGCCCCAGCCTTTGGTGATCCTTAGGTGAGGTCTTGCCCTGTTTCAGTGCCCCAGCCTTTGGTGATCCTTAGGGTGAAGTCTTGCGCTGTTTCAGTGCCCCAGCCTTTGGTGATCCTTAGGGTGAAGTCTTGCCCTGTTTCAGTGCCCCAGCCTTTGGTAATCCTTAGGGTGAGGTCTTGCCCTGTTTCAGTGCCGCAGCCTTTGGTAATCCTTAGGGTGAAGTCTTGCCCTGTTTCAGTGCCCCAGCCTTTGGTAATCCTTAGGGTGAAGTCTTGCCTGTGAAGTCTTGCCCTGTTTCAATGCCCAAGCCTTTGGTAATCCTTAGGGTGAAGTCTTGTCCTGTTTCAGTGCCCAGGCCTTTGGTATTCCTTAGGGTGAAGTCTTGTCCTGTTTCAGTGCCCAGCCTTTGGTAATCCTTAGGGTGAAGTCTTGTCCTGTTTTAGTGCCCCAGCCTTTGGTGATCCTTAGGGTGAAGTCTTGCCTTGTTGCAGTGCCCCAGCCTTTAGTAATCCTTACGGTGAAGTCTTGTCCTGTTTTAGTGCCCCAGCCTTTGGTGATCCTTAGGGTGAAGTCTTGCCCTGTTTTAGTGCCCCAGCCTTTAGTAATCCTTAGGGTGAAGTCTTGTCCTTTTTCAGTGCCCCGGCCTTTGATAATCCTTAGGGTGAAGTCTTGTCCTTTTTCAGTGCCCCGGCCTTTGGTAATCCTTAGGGTGAAGTCTTGTCCTGTTTCAGTGCCCCGGCCTTTGGTAATCCTTAGGGTGAAATCTTGTCCTGTTTTAGTGCCCCAGCCTTCGGTAATCCTTAGGGTGAAGTCTTGCCCTGTTTCAGTGCCCCAGCCTTTAGTAATCCTTAGGGTGAAGTCTTGCCCTGTTGCAGTGCCCCAGCCTTTAGTAATCCTTAGGGTGAAATCTTGCACTGTTGCAGTGCCCCAGCCTTTAGTAATCCTTAGGGTGAAATCTTGCCCTGTTTTAGTGCTCCAGCCTTTGTTAATCCTTATGATGAAATCTTACCCTGTTTCAGTGGCCAGCTCTTTGTTAATCCTTACTGTGAAGTTTTACCCTGTTTCAGTGGCCAACTCTTTGTTAATCCTTCCTGTGAAGTCTTACCCTGTTTCAGTGGCCAACTCTTTGTTAATCCTTACTGTGAAGTCTTACCGTGTTTGAGTGGCCAACTCTTTGTTAATCCTTACTGTGAAGTCTTACCCTGTTTCAGTGGCCAGCTCTTTGTTAATCCTTACTGTGAAGTCTTACCCTGTTTCAGTGGCCAGCTCTTTGTTAATCCTTATGATGAAGTCTTACCCTGTTTCAGTGGCCAACTCTTTGTTAATCCTTACTGTGAAGTCTTACCCTGTTTCAGTGGCCAACTCTTTGTTAATCCTTACTGTGAAGTTTTACCCTGTTTCAGTGGCCAGCTCTTTGTTAATCCTTATGATGAAGTCTTACCCTGTTTCAGTGGCCAACTCTTTGTTAATCCTTACTGTGAAGTCTTACCCTGTTTCAGTGGCCAACTCTTTGTTAATCCTTACTGTGAAGTTTTACCCTGTTTCAGTGGCCAACTCTTTGTTAATCCTTACTGTGAAGTCTTACCCTGTTTCAGTGGCCAGCTCTTTGTTAATCCTTACTGTGAAGTCTTACCCTGTGTCAGTGGCCAGCTCTTTGTTAATCCTTATAATGAAGTCTTATCTGTTTCAGTGGCCAACTCTTTGTTAATCCTTATGATGAAGTCTTACCCTGTTTCAGTGGCCAACTCTTTGTTAATGCTTATGGTGAAGTCTTACCCTGTTTCAGTGGCCAACTCTTTGTTAATCCTTACTGTGAAGTCTTACCCTGTTTCAGTGGCCAACTCTTTGTTAATCCTTACTGCGAAGTCTTACCCTGTTTCAGTGGCCAACTCTTTGTTAATCCTTACTGTGAAGTCTTACCCTGTTTCAGTGGCCAGCTCTTTGTTAATCCTTACTGTGAAGTCTTACCCTGTTTCAGTGGCCAACTCTTTGTTAATCCTTACTGTGAAGTCTTACCCTGTTTCAGTGGCCAGCTCTTTGTTAATCCTTACTGTGAAGTCTTACCCTGTTTCAGTGCCTGAGACCAGTACTGAGCTGGGGGAGGAGGGGCAGGAGGGGCCATCCTCACATATCCTGTCCCCGGAGGATGTCCAGCCCTACCTGCAGGCCATCTTCGACAGCGATGAGAGTTTGTGACACTGATCCTGCTTGCCTGCCTCTCTGCTTCCTGACGGCAGACTCTTCGTGGTACCGGCATCAGGAGACTGTTGTTTTAAAGAACGTTTTTTTTTTATCCTGTTTGAAGATAGATCTGAAATTGGAAGGAGGGAATGGTGGGTGGGAGGGAGCACTTTCATTATTTAGATTTTGAAACTGACAAGGCACCAAGAAGACTTGGATTTGAAATATCTTGCTTCGATGGTTATCGCCTAGCAAAGTATTATGAACGGCTTTGCCTGATTTTTGAATGCAGAATACATATAGAACATTGTTTTTTCCGTTGTTCCTGTCAGTATAATGTTCAGCTGGAAGAAAAGATGGAAGAAGAAAAGGTATTATTTCAGTATTTGCGTTGGCCAAAATATCATAAATTGGCTTTATGGGAAAGAAATCTTCACCGACACACCTTTCTCATACAGTCACACACATGCACCACACCACACACACACACACACACACACACACACACACACACACACACACAACACACACAGCATTTGTTCTTGGGCAATCAAAAGTCTGGAACTCCAATACTCTTAGAGAGTTCACACCTGTGTGATTGTGATAACATTGTCATAATTACCAAGATGTTGTTCAACTTAAAAGTGTCTTTTTTTCTTTGTTCTCCTTCTCTTTCCAAGAAATTTTAATCTGTGGCATGTTATTAGTACTAATTATCCTGCTGTGAAGAGTCTCTTTTTTTCCCCTATCCCTTTTTCTCCCCTTCATAGAACACTAACCACAGATACGTTACCGATTAACCTAATCCTTCCATGAAGGGAACATTATTATCCTCTGCACCATCCCTCCACAGTGTTTCCAAGTGTTTCATTTTTTAGTTCTTGAAGCAATGTTTCCCTGTGTAATCGTTGTGTCTGAAAGTTGTACATAGGGAGAGACTGAGATGTGGAAAGATTGGAACTGATGAGAGACACTGTGAAGTATAATGCGATTGTTGACAGCATCTGTTGGCCAGTGATAGAGAGAATAGAAGAAATGACCAAAAAGCCGAGTGTCGAAATGGGAACATCCACACGGATAGAATGAAAAAAAAAACAAAAACATTAGCAATGCAAAGCAAGTGTCCACAAGGATTTGGATATGGACGTACACATATTATACTGGTGTTTGCAGTGCACAGTGGGCCCAAACATGGCATTTTGTGATAGCCAGGGAGATTCTTAGTTTCTTTTTAGATTTGTAACAGAAACATGGTGCTTTACAAAACGTTTAAGTTGTTCATTTCCCAGGTCTTTCTCAGACTTTACAGGATGACGGATAAGATGTTATGGCTTATCTGTGCTACGTCTTCAAAGAAAGACATATTTGTACCCTCTCTCTGTCACTCTGTTTCTTAAATCTTTGTGGAAAAAAAAGATCAGAAAAGCTGTTGGCAGAGCTGTACTATTGACAGGGTTTTCTGTTTTTCTCTCTCTTGGACAGATTTTTGTTGTTGTTGAAAGTTCTACATAACAGCATATTTGTAAATATGATGTGTATTGAGTCTTACTTATGTGTATGTTTTTAACTTGTGCAATTTTTGAGATGTCGAGAAAAACAAGGGGAGATGGTTGGTATACACAGGAGATAAACCTTTCATTTTTTGTTGTTGTTGTTTTTTTTTTTTGGGGGGGGGGGGGGGGGTGGTTCAAAATTGCCATGTATACATGGGAAAGCTGACAACTTTCTTTTAAAGTGCATGTGAAAAACAGCATATATGTGACTGTGTTATGTAAATACTGTGTTGACATTTTATACTACGGCAAGAGTTCTGCATGGTGCCTGGAGTGAAGACCAGCCGCTGGAAGAAATGATTGATTTGTTTTCACCTGTTTGTGAGTAAGCATATGTGTATCTTGGTATGGTTTGTGTGATTGACGAAATTCAGCAGAAATAGTATATTTTTCTTTTTCTTTATAACCAGTTCAGAAATAACACTGACTCACCTTTTTTTGTGTTTGAATTGTGAAACAGCTGAAAATTGGTTATAAACTACAACGGTTATCAGATTCAAATCAGTATTACATACTCTGTGCCTGAAAGAAAGTGAACGCACAGCTGTTTAGAGCAAGTTACTTAGTTTTGAGAGACAGGGGAGTTTACAGCTCGCCCGCAGCTGCAGAGGGCAAGCCGTGAATGCAGGTCAGGGAAAGGGGTGTTTTCTGCAGGCCGCTCCCCACCAGCCAGCGAACCATGCTGTACTTGGCAAACTGAATGTCATCTGTGCATAGCCGGTCTGGCAGCAATGTGTTCGGCATGGTTGAGCGGCCATTACAAATGGGGCTGTCGGTTTGATAATTAGTGGTTGTCATGAAAAGTGTAATATATCTGCGTTCTTAAGATGACTGAATTGGCGAATTCCTGACAATTCTTTTAATACCAAACTCGACTGGGTTTATTTTCCTGTAGATAACGTAGATACGGCATGAAAGCTTGTATGCAAGTGGTCAGGCAATATTAGAACAATGACAACACACACAAAATTGTGCAAAAATAACGTCATCACTTTCTGGGTATTTAATTTTCTGGGTATTTAATTTTCCCTAGTTAACTAGTACACAAGTTTGATACATGCCTCTGCTCTGACTACAGCAACAAAAATGTTGGGTCAGAAATGTTTAATACTATCTAGCCGAGAGTGGTGCGTATGGCACAATTCCCTGCTGCTGCACGCTCGCGCATGGCGCTCAGTTCCTGCCGATGCGCATATTTCGCCACTTTTTAATTTATTTTTATGGTAACTTGACAACAACTGACAGTGTTGTGTTAGGTGTCATAGGAAAGAACAAACACTCAACTTATCAAACATAGTAATTTTGAATCATTTACTTTCAATGTGTAGACACGATTGTGTGTTGAAAAACATATCTGATTAGTAAAAAAAATTCTTTGTTGACATTCTATTCCGTTCTTTTACAACACCAAATCAGAAGATGAAGGGATGGCTGCATCTTCAAACAATTCACTTTCCTCTTCTCTTTCATAGTTTTCTATCTCTCTATCACTCCCCTCATCACCAGATCCACTTTGTAATATGATTTCAAGCGCTTCATTGAGCGAGAAATTGCTACCACCCCTTCATCTGACCGACATTTTTTTGTGCGTGCTTAGCGGCAAAGCCCAGTGCCGTCAGTTCCTTTGTCTCAAAGCTGCTGAGGTCAGCCAAGTTGACGATAGAGCACTAAAAGTAAGGTCTACAACTCGCTACAACATTCCCAAGACTAGTTACAGAGCTTATTTCCCTTGGATCATTTTATGGAAAGTGTAGGAATTTTTTATGTTCCCGTCACCCGACAGTGGGTGACACGGCAGAATGTACTGTCTGTCCGTCACCTAACCTTGGGTGACGCGGCTCGAGGGAAAGAAATCCGTCACCCACTATTGGATGACACGGCTGGTAAAGGTTAAGCCTTGTTTGTTCGCCTTTTCACTAAGTGTGTGGGACGGAAAAATAAAGCTGTGAACGGTTCTCCCTAGGTACTTAATTAGATGAATCAACCCGTTCCAGATTTAACAGGTTTGTCCTTGGGCAGAACTCCATGCCTCCACCAAGGGTTGTTAACATTGATGTGGTTGTTTTTGAGTGACCTTGCTGACAGGCAGACAGACTGATAAACCAACAGGTGCGGGTGGAAACGTAACCCTGGGGTTGGTAAAAGTCTTTTTCCATTGAAACCTCTCTCTGCACGTGATGCAAGGTCGGAAGGTCAACACGGCATGTTGAATTTGGTAGTGAAATAGGTAACTTTGTTTACAGGCTGTCGACATGCACTTTGCTCCTCTCTTCTTCCTGTCATTTTTATTTGTTGCTCATAGTTTGTTGCTCAAAATCTGTAGTTCAAAAGAACAAAAAATAAAACGGGGCACATGGATAAAACAGATGAAAAACAAAGACTACCATCAGAGGCTTGCGATCATACATGCAAATATAACACAGCGTGTGTATGATTTTGGTTTAGAACAATAACAGTCTCCGCCCCTGTCCTCCCTCTCCACATTGTCACTGAGTGAAGGTACATACATAACAAGAAGCCCTATCCCAGGCAGTCACCATCTTGCACCGCACGGCCTGCCAAGCGCCCTAATATCCCCTCTAGGCTGAAACCGAAACCTCCCCAGCAGAATTTTCGGTTCGGCCAACGGAGACGGCCCCGGAGGTGACTGGGGGAGTCACCCACAGGGGAACTGGATCAGGGAAAACCTTCTCAGCTAAACCCACCTCCCACCCTCTCGCCTCCCCCCCAGCCGGACCCTTGGCCCCTCTGGCGGGCAGCCTATCCCGGCATGCCCACCAGTGGAGACGTATGGGCCTCGGCCCCTGGATAGTGGTGGTTTTCAGGAAGGGTTTTGACTACCTTGGGCCCACGAACCCCACGCCCCCCCCCCCCCCCCCCCCCCACGTGTTCTCCCCCTCCAACCCCCAACGAACCCTCCCCGGGCCAAGCGGAGGCGCCTCGCCTGGAAGTCCAAGAACTCCTCCAGAAAGGGGCCATCATGGAGATGGCCTCCCTGGCCAGACAGGAGGACATTCGCCTCCTGGTGTACCTGGACGACTGGCTTGTCCTGGCTCCCTCCCGCGCCCAGTGCCAATCCCACACCACCCACCTCCTGAGCCTTGGTTCCACACTAGGGTTTGTCACCAACCCCAGCAAGTGCGATCTCAAACCCAGTCAGCGGTTCTCCTTTCTGGGCATGAGTTTCGACAAGATCTCCATGCAGGTCTCCCCGACCCCGGAGAGGTCCGCCTGCATAGTGGACCTCATCTCCCGCCTCCTTGGGGCATCCTGCACCTCAGCCAGAACCCTGACCTCCCTCCTAGGGATGATGGAGTCCCTCTCGTTCCTCATCCCCCTGGGCCGGGTCCCCAAACGCCTACTCCAAAGGGAGTTCCGTCGTCGTTGGTCTCAGACCTCCAACCGCTGGGACCAGACCATTCCCCTCGGGCCTTGGTTCCTTTGGGCTACGGAGGAGTGGCTCAGCCCCTCCACACTGTCCCCTGGGGTTCCCATCTCCCTCCCAACTCAACCCCTGGAACTCTACACAGACTCCTCCAACTTGGGCTGGGTCGCCCACTTGGAGAACAGTCATGCCTCGGGAGTGTGGGACGCACAGACTGCACGTCTCATCTACTTCCTAGAATTGGAAGCGGTCAGGCTCGCCCTCCTCCACTTCCAACACCAGGTCTCGCACCGACTTGTTCTCCTCCTCACGGACAACACGTCGGTGCCTTGCTATGGCAACAAAGGGGGAGGGGGAGGGGGCTCGCTGCTCTCTCTTCGGACAGAGGCCCTCCTTCGCTGGTGACACGCACGGGGAATCACCCTCTGCACGAGAAACATAGCGGGGACCCGCAGTATCCTGGCAGACTCCCTCAGCCGGTCCAGGTCCCTCCTACACACGGAATGGACCCTCAGCAGGCTAACCCTGACCACGGTGTGGGAACATTGGTTCAGGCCCATGGTCGACCTCCTTGCCACCCGATTCAACAATCGTCTGCCAGTGTTTGCCTCTCCCGTCCCCTATCCCCAAGCATATGCAGTCGATGCTCTCTCCCTTCCCTGGTCGGGCTCGCTCGGAGCCAGCACTGAGCCTTTTCCAATGGGAGATATGGCCTCCTGGTGCTCATACAACTCTGTTCCCCATCTGGCCCTTCCAATATCCAGATAGGCACCTTCCTAACTCACCCCTTTCGTTAAGGCTCTCGACTGGCTCCACTCGGGGCTACTGGGAACGCTCGCGCCCCAGGCGCTCCTCCCAGTCCTATCTCTTGATGGCTTTCCAAGATGGGCAGATCGTCCTACGCCCAGGTGTATAAGGATCTGCCCGTCTTATCTCCCCGGGCCCATGAGGTCAGGGTGCTGGCCACTTCCACAGCGACCCAGCACTCTGTCCTCTTGCGCCACCTCCTGGAGGCAGCCTACTGGTGTGCGGAAAATCCCTTCATAAACCTTCAGGGATGTCCGCATGACCAGAGCTGATGGTTCTAGGGACTCCTTTTGCGGCTAACGCATCCATATCTATTTCTCCATTAACCCCAAGAACCACTAGGGCACTAAGCCCTCCATTTCCTTTAAATTCTGCTATGGTCTGACATGGTAAAGTATATGACGCCAAAATGGGGAGTTTGTATTATACTCCCTGTTTGGCTAGTATACTTACCATGTCAGACTCTAATGCCCACCCTGCCTTCCCCGCTAGCACTATGGTTCTCAGGGTTACCTTGCGCATAGGCCTCGTTGAATGAGGAACAGGAAGTTTACACCGGCTTCTTCCCTGGTGGAAGTAGGGTGGGCGTCACGTGATGGTCTTGTTACTGCATTAGCCACAAAAAATTCGGCCTGGCAGAGCTAACTAACTGCCGTTGAATGCTATGGTCTGACATGGTAAGTATACTAGCCAAACAGGGAGTATAATACAAACTCCCCATTTTTGTCCTGAATGTATGTATAACTAGGATAAATAGTGAACAGAACATATTGAATTGTTGTGACACACAAGGAGGAAATACTTTAAAAGACAGTTGACAGTTAAGAAGAAAATCGCACATTGTTTGTTCTTTATTGAAGTGAAGAGGGCTCAGAATTCATTGCATTACAATTAATAATTTCAGGATTTTCAGTATTATCTTTATGGCATCCTAAACAAGGACACATAATAAACACTTCATTGATATTATCAGTTTCCTATCTTTGAACGTCTGACAGTTGTCCTCTTTTCATGGGGAAATTTCGATTTGGTGTTTGAAGCTTCATGAAAGTTGGATGGTCATGGATTGCCTCACATCCTCTGTCCCTTCTGTCACACTCCTACATCTTTCCTCCATCTCCCTCCTCTCCTTTGAGACAGGGAGAGCGGAAGGGGGGTTGTCAGCATTTCCTAGCTTTTCCACAGGCTGGCGGTCCTCCTGCTGAAGCAAGTCAGTGGATTCATGACAGGAGGTGATGCCTTGCAGCTTTTGTACTGTAAGTAGGCATTGTTGCCAACAGATCAGATTGAACTGGACTGCTGGTGTCCTGTCATTAGGGAATCATCCACGTCGCTGTCATCTATATCGGTAATTGTTTAGGTCTTGGAATACTTTCAGTTAACTGAGTTGTGTTCATATCTACTGTTTGCTTATGAACTGGAGAGTTTGAGAGAAGGCTTCACCCACCTACACCTTGTTTAATATATGTGTTTTATTTTAGAGGTGTGGGAGTGAGTTATATACATTTGCTTCTCTCCCACTCTTTTTTATGTCTTGAGATTAGAATCTAGCACATCTGAGGGTTTTTTTTGGTTTGTTTGTTTATTTTTTTTGGTCGAGGTATCTATTACTGAAAGCCATTGAAGTTAGTGAAACTCATTTAATGAGTTCCAAAGGTCTTTTGTTTTTTGTAAATATCCACTGTTCCGTTTCAAAGTTAGTTTTCAGAGAAAAGAAATTGTTCATTGGGCCATCAATACTGTGAAACTTATGGAGTTAACTGTTATGTTGTCACAAAAAGCCAAACGAGATACAATTAGTGCAGCGTGTTATTCAGAGGTGGTTATATTGCTTTATGTGTGGGTCCATGCTGTTAGAATATAAATTTCCTTTAGACATGGAAGCCAGGTAAATTAGAAGAGAAAAGTGATAAAAACTGTGGGATTGTGGACTCAGGGAGGGAAAGGAGAGGCGCAGAGAAAGGTAGAACTTGCTGTGAGCAGTGATGGCTTGTTTCAGGTATGTTGAATCATTTTATTTGTTGGGGTCTCAAAATCTCCACATATGCATGTTCATACTGTATGACCATTGATCTGAACCACACGATGCTACTAAGGAAAACCCTGGCTACTGATCAACCCACATACAGGCAGAACACTGCAGATGGTGGCATTGTTTTCATCTATATTCGTTTGTCTCAGTCTGTCTATCGGGTTCACTCCAAAATGGAAGGCTGATCATTAGATTTTACAGAGCTGGTTGGTTGGGCCATACCAGCAAGTGATTCAATTACAAGTTCTCCATGTGTAACACTTGATGACATAGTAAAGCAAAAACTGTTTCATGGTGCAGTTTATCTTCATTGGGGGGGGGAGGGGGGGTGGGGGTTGGGCAGTGGCATAAGCATCTGCAGTGTTTGCTTTCCACACTGGGGTGTTGCTTTCATTTGAAGATGCTGGCATTTTAAAGGTATGGATATGTACAAGAATCTCTATATAGTATGGCAGAAGGATTGGTATGTGGTTTGCCACCTTTATTTGATCTGAGAAACTGTAACGATTTTGTCAGACCTTCGTCCAGCTTGTTATACATTTTTCAGTGGGTTTTGTGGTCCAGGAAGACCGTGTAACTTCTGGCTTGTGTGATAGACTATGTAGACTCCAATGGATGAGCATTGTCTATTTCTTTTTGATTCCAATCAGGGAAAAGAAAGCTAGCTGTCCCAATACATCATTTATGGGCTACATAGTTCTCCATGGCAAGTACTGTCTCTTGTGAAAAGCTTGGGATTTTTTCTACACAAAAAGTGCATCCAAGGACACAGACCTTGTTCATGTATCAAGGCAAACTCTCTGAAGTTATTACAGACATTATTTTAAGCCCTGTCTAGAAATTCAAGCATGTGTATCCAGTAGCAGTAGAGTATGAGCAGAAGGATGTTATTGCTACTGCTGTGAACCTTGAACATGCCTAATGAGGTGAAGGCCCCAACAATACCCAATGAAGTAGAGGCCATTGGTATCAACAGTCAATATATAGTCCAGAAGCAGGATAGCCATGCTTGTGAGAGGGCTGAACCTCTCTCAGAAAAGCTTCTGTGGTAAAAATGAACTGAAGCAAATGCATTAGGCTTCCTTTTTTATCTATCAGGTTTTGCAAGTGTCTTGAAAATGGTATGTGGGGAAACCATATTTGATGACTGACAATGGTGATGATTTTGCTGACTCTGCCACTTGTTAAAAAATCCCCAACAAATTCTCCAGTCCGTCATGCAGAGCCATACTATTCAACTCATCAGTCTTTCAGGTGGTTCAGATCAGAGTGAGAATGAAAAGAAATTACTGTAAATTTTCTTTTTTCAAAATTCAGATGGAAAGTAGTTATTTCTTTGGACTTGAGTTTTCACTTTGAGAAAAAAAAGAAATACATTGTCATAGTCACAGTTAAGTGATGATAGTGGAAATACTGACATTGTTTTTAAAGAACCAAACCAGATCATGAGTGGAAAATGTTAATTGTTACAGATCTGTTGTTTGTTTGTTTTTTTTTCTCAAATTACTATTCACTATTTCATTCAGAGGTTTGGAAAGATGAGATTCTGTTTCACTCTCAAACTGTTGTTAACAGTAACAATATGGTATTAAAGTTACGAAGGAATCTTGCTGTTTTTCACATGAGTGTGTGAGCAGAGTTTGCTTGGATGGATATTGGTATGCTGCACTGTTGTCTTACTATAGTCTTCATGTATTATGGTCTGCATTTAGCAATGTGTTGCAAGTGACATTGTCATGGTTTTACCACTGAGATGACTTTTGAACCATGTGTCTGTGAGCCAAAACTGGCATGAGACAACTTTGAACTTGATCTGGGGGAAAAAAAAGACTTTTATAGTATAGATAGCATTTTTCTGTCATGTTGTATATGTTTATTGTCCAAGGAAAAAAATGTTTATTTACATGCAAATTAAAAAAAAAGTGGAAATCATGTTGGAAGATGTGTCTTTTTGTTGTTGTTGTTCTTGTGAATTGGAGGGAATGTGGGAGAGGGGAGGTGATTCGTGAAGAAGGAAGGATGAGGTACAAAGAGAAATAATGCTAAGGTTCCCACAGTTATGACATCCTGGAAACAGTATGAGCCTCTTCCAAGTTTTAATAAGCACATGTATGCTTGAAATAAAGTAAAAAGCCTTTATTGGTTAGTTATTGGTTAATCCAGATTGGTCCCTATTAGTAAGTTTTGGCATAATTTCTTTTTTCTTTTTTTTTACATCCCATATGCCACCTAAAAACGTGCATTGTATACATGGGTTTATACTTATTCATGCTTTTCAAAGACATGTTTAGAAACATCTCTGGATGTATGTCATCGGTATAAATTCTTCATGATCCTTCAGAGGCAAATCAGTGACTGTAGCCATGCATAGTGTGTGCACACACACACCATTGTTACTCTCATTGGTGATTCTGTCATTATTTCTGACCATATATTGTGGAGACATACACACGCATGCATCTTGTAATCTGAATTTGATATATTGTGGATTCACAATTGTATTTCTACATCACTTTAAGGTGTGTTTTTTCCTCTCATGCTTTTGTATGGTTTTCATGTGTGTGAGTGTTCATGTGTGAAACCCCCCTTTACCAATATGCAGTGAATATTATGGCTGAAAATGTGACTAAAACAAAGTTCAGCACTGGCCAACAAGACTGAACACTATACAGAATATTGGATTGTGAGACAATCATGCATTTATGCTGAGAGAAAGATTATTGGAGCTGTAGCCAAACAATCCCAGCTGTCAATAACTTGCTGGATTTAACTGTCATTTAACGTGAGATGTCTTTTGCAGCTACTGAGCAAATGAAATTTTTTTTTTCGTAAAGTATCTGAAGAAGATGAAGGTATCTTGCTTGGCCACAGAAATGTTGGTGACTATTGAAACTGAATACTACTGAGATGGAATACTATTGAGATGGAATCTACACACTTCTTGCAGATACCCATGGCATTTTCTTTGATCAGTCATTAGCAGCTGAAATCCTCATGCTTTTAGATGGAGCTGTCAGAAGCAAGAGTCACAACAACCTTGTTTCAGCTTTGGTTTTCTTTTTCTGCCTGGAAGTCTGCTTGCTGGTGGATGAGACCTGTTCTGATGTTGCTGTCCTTCCTTAGTCACTAGGATGGGCACTTTGTCTGTCGCGCTGAATTGCTGTGGACTTCTGTTGAATGTTTTGAACATGGATCTCCACTCTCTTTCTCAGGAGTTACAGAGGATTTTCGGCATAAGACCTCATAAGTAAATGTTCCAGAGACAGCTGTTCACCGACTTGTACATTGACCTGAGGTCTAGCATCCTGTTGTTTGAAAGAGGATGGTTTGGAAACTTGATGCTCCAAGTGACACAGGCAGCAGTGAAGCTGCGATCCATAGTGAGATACAACAGCTCAAGTGGCCATCAGTTGGAGATGCATTTGGTTGAGCATGCAGGAGCCATTTGAGCCAGGGAATGCACCACAGTTTTAGTTGAGTGGTGGTGCCACACCAGTGACATTGCCCCTTGCAGATCATTCCAACATCCCGTCAAGTCACACCTTGGCTTGTCCTGACACAGTTCTGGCACTGGCAAGTCCACAGGGAGCGGTCAGTGGCAAGCCAGCATGACAACAACCCGCAAGAGGAGACACAGCATTGCTGCTGAGTCACCTAGGTGGTGTTCAGTGGTGCCTGTTCTGATTCAACATACACACCACACTATATACTCGGCCCCTTACTGATGACAATAACCGCTTAGTTGCAGGGTCAGCATGAGTGAATGTCTCCTGTCTGGCGCCACAAAAACAGTTTTCCTGAACTTGCCAATATCAAGACCTTGACACCTTGGTCTTCTTGAAGATCTCTTCGGAGCTGGACCTGTATTGTTTGAATGAAGGATCTCCGACATATGTACATTCTTCCGCAGTTACTCTTTCGTGTGTAGATATGTCAAGATGCAGCCCCTCGCTGGTCCTGGACTATGATGATTTGCTCGGAAAATGACCATTTTCCAATTGCCCTAAAATCTAAAACTACAGAAAGCGTCGCTTTACCTAAACAGCTCAATTTTCAAAAAGCCAATTGGGTGGGACCTGTCTGTTGGAAATGTATGAAAACAATCGATTGTTGCGGAAGTACTGCAAGTCCGGACCCTGCAAAGAACCTGACAGACATTCTTATAAAATGTGCTTAAGACAGTATTCAAACGTCATCCAACAAACTGCAAATGCTTAAAACACTACAGTATGATTGCCAATGCATTAGAAGTCGATGCAAATGGGCTCATTGCGCGTACTGCAAGATAAATCGAGACATACTTTCAAAACAAGTAAACGTCGGTCTTTGAGAAACTTCTGTTCCATGGTGACTGCAGAAACATCAAAGTAAAAAGTATGGAAAATAATCAGTCAAAGGGATAAACACCAGTCCTTCCCGTCATCACCTGAAACTTGCACACGCTCTGATTTCAAATAAACAAGTTATTGCCACTTTGTTGGCCTCTAATATTGAATAAAACTCTTCTATTAATAGATCTGCTGCTTTTTTTGGTGTTATTTCCCTGTAACATTTCTTTGACAGCACTGAAGTCAATAATCTGCCCTTTTAACTTAATGGACTGAAATCAGCTTTGCAAACCTGTAGGGCCTACTGACTGCTCCTGACTTTGATGACATTCATTACCTGTTACTGAAATATGTTCCAGACTGCTGTCTCCAGACTCTTCTAAAACGTATACAATCATATCTGGACTTGGCGGAAAGCTCTCATCATTTAAATTCCCGAACACAGAAAAGACCTGACAAACCGTTCTAATTATTGTCCAGTAGCTCTGAGCAGCTGCCTCTGTAAACTAATAGAAAAGATGATCAACTAATCTGATATGGAAGCTGATGCCATTTTTGGCCAAAGAATAGTGCGGTTTCCACAAGTACCATTCTACAATTGACATCTAGTCCATCTTAAACCGCCACCCGCAACGCCTTCATGAACAACCATCACATAGTTGCCAGCTGCTTTGACCCCAAGAAGGCTATTGATACCATATGAAAATCGAGTATCCCCACAGGTCTTCTTAATCTGGGTTTTCGAGGCCGTCATTCTCTCACTATAAAAATCTTTCTTTTGGTAATTTCACGTCCGTTCTGGCACAACACTGACATCCATAAACAGGAGTTGGGTATAACTCAGGGGAGCATCTTCTCTCCTGCTCTTTTCAGCATCAACATTATTGGACAGTCAGCTCTGTAAACCAAGGTTCCGAGTCCTCTCTGTTGACGACTCTGCACTCTACGCAGCTGGAGCCACCTATGCTGTGTGGAGAAGATCCCACAGTGGGCCGAGCACATTGGCTTTACTTTTTCATCTACCAAAACTCAATGCATCCACTTTCACAACTTTAAGACAGTACTTTGCTCATCCTGAAACTCGTCTGGATAAATCCACCATTCCAGCGGTGAAGGAAGTCAATCGTTTGAGAGTTATCTTTGATCGACAAAAAACCCCACCCTCAAATGTCACATCCAGCACTTAAGAACCTTTGGTCAGAGAGCAAGGAACATTCTGCGAGTTGTTGCACATACGGACTGGGGAGCTGTTAAGAAAACTTAATTCTTAACGGGTTATGGTCCGCTCCAACCTGGACTCCGACAGTGTTGCATTTGTTATTTATTACGTTTCTGCGAGGCTTTCCTTCCTCAAAACTAGATTCCATCCTTCATCAAAGTCTTTGGCTCTGTCAAAGGGCGTTCTGCACCACCTCTACAGGCTGTGTAGAGAGGCAGGGGAAACACACCTCTCCGAACGTCGGCTGAAACTTTCTTTGAAGCATTGTTTCAACTTCTTTTCGTAACTTCAAAACCTTGTCTATATATTTTACCCGAAATTCCGTATAAAATTTGAAGACAGCCATGATTCCATTTCACTTTTCATATTCTTGCTCATCTGCCCTGATGTGAAATGTTATTTGTTTGTCGTTGCACTATCTTCGCGCTTTCTCAATAATTATCTTCCTTCACTATACTGTAAAATGCTCCCTTAGCGTTTAGACTGCCTTGATCTCTTCGGAAATTCGGGGTTTGTTGTCGGCAAGACTCTACCTGGAACAACATTATCTTCACAAAATGTTGTATTCTGGAAAACAGTATCTGCTGATTCACAAACTATCTCAGCACCCGCAACAGATACATTCACTCTGCGTACTTGACGCAACTCTCAAATTTAGTCAGCTGATCGATCAGTCACACGCAGTCACTTTCATAGGCGGCTGACGTTTTTACTACGATCTATAACGTGGTAACAAATGAGCAACATAGTGTCCAGAACGTCAAAAAGAGATGGCAGCCGCAGAGAGGGATAGGGTTAGAAAAGAGCGAGTCGATTGTTTTATCTCCACGGGTTTTTATCTTCAGTGACATGCTAGGACAGATTAGGAAGTGTCTTTTTTCAGAGAGCTGTGGTCATGGACCCAGTTAAGAAGTTAAGAGAGTCGGGTGCCTTTGCCTCAAGGATCGTGTCTGTGGCTGCTGACGCGTTCATTGCTTCACTGGCGGTGGTTTTCGGGGGAACTGTCAACACTGTCACATACACGTGCCAAAACTCCCGGAGCTAGCAGTAAGGGCCGCATTCCAAGGGTCGTGAACTCTGACCCAGGCGAGCAATGCATGTTCGTGACAAGTGACATTGTCTGGTGGCACCACTATTTGTTGATATCAACACGAAGACCGCTTTCCTCTTTCTTTTCTCCGCTTACAAGCACACAGTTGGAAAAGGGTTAACTAACGTGTTTGATCTACATCTGTATCATTGCGTGTGTGTGTGTGTGCACGCACGCGCATATGTATTGGCTATAAATTTATGTCAAACGTGTGTGTATGCGTGCACGTGCGCTTGCTATTGGATATAGAATTCTGACAGTGTGTGTGTGTGTGTGTGTGTGTGTGTGTGAGAGAGAGAGAGTGCGCGTGCGTGCGTGTGTGTGTGCATACACGGGCATGTGTGTGTGCGTGCGCACGCGCGCGCTTGTGTATGTATGAGTGTGTGTGTGTGTGTATGTATGTGTGCTCTGTTTGATTTATATTATCCGTGTGTGTGTGTGTGTGTGTGTGTGTGTGTGTGTGTGTGTGTGTGCGTGCGTGCGTGCGTGTATTTATGAGTGTGTGCGTGTATGTATGACTGTGTGTGTGTATGTATGTGTGCTCTGTTTGATTTATATTATCCGTGTGTGTGCGTGTATGAGTGTGTGTGTGTATGTATGTGTGCTCTGTTTGATTTATATTATCCGTGTGTGTGTGTGTGTGTGTGTGTGTGTGTGTGTGTGTGTGTGTGTGTGTGTTTGGGAGAGGAGAAAGCGGTGGGGGGGGGGGGGGGGGGGGGGGGGGGATGGAAGTTGGGGGGGGGGGGGGGATGCATGTACGTCTGAATGGATTTCAGCTGTAGCTTAGTTAGAAAGAAGCTGAGTCAAGTGTTCACACATTTGGAAACGGCGTGTTGGGATAGTCCACCTATTTTCTTTTCTGTTTTTCTTTTCCTTCCTTGTTTTTTTTTTTTCTTTCTTTCTTTTTCTTCTTTATTTTCTTTCTTTCTTTTTTTTTCTGAAGGACTTAGGCAGGAAGCATTTGTTTCCATAAATGGCAGCCCCTGGCTCTGGTTCTGCAGTCTGTAATTTGTCTATAAAGAACAAATCTATTGTTAGGTTCCTTGCTGTTTAGAAGAAAGAAGCTGACACACCCAAAGCAATATTCCTTCTCGAACTGACGGCTCGATAGTCGGCTCTGCCACAAGGGAGAGAATATTTTCTGCCGCTGCTGACCCCCAGACTTTTAGACCGCATATAACTGGTTTAGCTGGCAGATCCTCCAGGAATGTACATCAATCACAGAACGGCAAAAGCCGTTAGTCGATGGTAATGAAAGAGACATGAAGTCAGTGGTTCATTAGTCTGTTTCTCCCCCAGATCCCTGAAAGGACTTAAATTAAGGCATCGTGGCTCTTTCTGCCAGACCTGGTTTCTCATCACTGAACCTTCAGAGCCTCAATGGGTTCTTCTGAAGGACTCCCCAGACAAATCCCTGCCTTTAAAAGCGAGTCGAGCAACGACAGTTCACGCCAGCATCCCTCTTACATAACGCCTGGAAACGGACTTCAACTCAGACATGCCATCGTTGCAATGCCTTCCATCCCTACAAACACTGATTGTGGGCGTTTGTCTTCTGGGTTGGTGAACTTCACCATAGCCTTGGGCTGCTACTGTCACCTAAATAACGGAAAACCATCGGAGAGAGCTGTAAAAAACAAACAAACAAAAAACCTGCCACCCCAAGCTGATTTGGAAGGTCACCTGAATACACTTCCAGCAGAATCCTTTCCAACAGAGACAGACGGTAGAGCTGATCTCTACGCCATGCCGTCTCTCTCTCTCTCTCTCTCTCTCTCTCTCTCTCTCTCTTCTTGTCTCGTCTCGTCTCGTCTCGTCTCTCGTGCCGTCCAGGATGGACTCTTGGAGATTCTCAAATTCTGGAATACTGCTGGAGTCTTGCCTGGCTGATATTCTCCTCGTCTGCTGGAGAATAGCTTCGTTCTGTGCGTTAGTAAACAGGTGCAGTCGCCAGACATGGCTCAGTCACAGTCAGAGACGAATCCATTGACTTTTGGTGCGAATTCGTGGCACAGATCCGGATGAACTGACGGATCCAGGACCCGTTTGACCTAGGCGGAGATCTATGGTTTTCCGAGCGCCCTACTAGTTTTTTTTTTCATTTATTATTTTATCTGAAGTTTGCAGCTTCATGTCAATATGTCCGTCATTAACCAATGGTGTTGTATTTGATACGACACACGGGTAGAACCCGCCAATTTTTTTTATTTATTTATTTTTTTTTGTTTGTTATTCACGATTCAATGTTAAACCTGTTTTGACTTCAAACTCTAATTTGAGCTGAACTTCAATTGAGTACAATTTGAGAAAGAAGCTAGATTCTGGGGAAAAGATCTGTAACTTTTGGAGGGGGAAACGATAAGGTGACAGTTTGAGAGCAATTCATGGACACTTCAACATCAAGCTTCAATGCAATGTTCACAGGTGCACTCGTCACACGTTTGAAGTCCATCGGCACTCTTGTTTGCAATGACTTATTAGTTCGTTGCCAACAGCAGCTGTTCTTAAAGGGGCATCCTAGGGCAGGCGCCACACCGCCGCGTCATCGTGCAGCTAAAGCGAAAGAAGAGACAGAGTTCTAGGGCAGGTAAGTCGGTACAGTCCATCACGATAAACAGAGAGAGAGTTATCCCTCCGTCTCTTAGGTCTATCATAGGAAGAATCAAGATGCAGAAAGTTTTTTTTCTTTTCTTTTTTTTTTCTTTCTTTCTTTCTTTCTTTCTTTTTTTTTTTAAGCAGTGGTTTTCTATTGGCAGCAAAAGAGAGTGACTGATGAATTTTTCATGAGCTCTGGAAAATGTAGCCCCCTCCCCTCCCCCCCCCTCCCCCCCCGTCCCTTCCCAGCGACTTCTCTTCCCTCTTTTCCTTTCTGGTAGAGGTGGATCTCCTGAATGTTAGAGAGATAATAGCATCCATATGCACGCAGTCGATGCACGTAATTCTCGTATGTGCATTTACTTGTACATGCGCAAGCCTACATACATACGGATAGGATCTGTATGCTTGCAAGCGATGCACATAATGTTTTTTCTTATGTGCAGTTACGCAGGCTACATACGGATATTGCTGTGTACGATATGTTCACGAAATCTCACCAGATCTAATCGGCAGTCCTGCATACATGCACCAACATACATTGCGTGTCAATACGTCATACGCCTGCAAGTGCCATATACACGTATATAAACACATTATTTGCATGCAGTTTAAATGGACGGCACACCAACACTCAATCGCACACGGACAAACACACACACACACACACACACACACACACACACACACACACACACACACACACACACACACACACACTTTTGGATGCACACACCCACGTAAATACCCGTCCCTACATCCCCCTTCACACACACACACAACATCCGTACATGCACACACACACACACACACACACACACACACACACACACACACACACACACACACATACACACACCACACACACACACACCACATGCACGCACAGACAGACAGACAGACAAACAGACACACACACATATGCACGCACAGACAGACAGAGAGACAGACAGACAGACAAACACACACACACACACACACACACACACACACACACACACACACACACACACACTCCAACTTCATGATCACCACCCCTAATACCACAAAGAAGAAGACTGACCACCAACACCACAGCAAGTACATGCCGCCATGCAAGGTTCGACCAGTCTGACGCAACAGAGCTGAGCTACGTCAGCTACTAGCCATCAGGCAAGGTCAAGAGCGTGTCGGACAAGACATGCATGAGGTCATCGCCCTCCGTGCCTCGGGTCACTACTCACTGACCTTGGGGGGATCAACAGGGCAGTTAGTGTCAGTTTCACTGACACCGCGCGCTGCTTAACATTGAAGAGCACGGATACCGTCTTATTTTTCAATAGCGCATGAACACTCGTGAGTGTGGTCGTATTGGTGTGTGTGTGTGTGTGTGTGTGTGTGTGTGTGTGTGTGTGTGTGTGTGTGTGTGTGTGTGTGTGTGCGCGCGCGTGGTGCGTGCGGCGTGTGTGTGTGTGTGCTGTGTGTGTGTGTGTGTGTGTGTGTGTGTGTGTGTGTGTGTGTGTGCATGCGCACGCACACACACACACATACACACACATGCGCAAGTGCACACACATGGGTCCGTGCCCACACATCCGTACACACACATGTGTATATTCACCACACACATACAGAAAAAAAGACAACCAATGTTAGGTAGGCACTCAAGGTCTGACCAGCGCAGTGGGCTAATGCGTAGGTCAGACATCTGCTAAGACGTAGCCACGAGACGCTCTTCTTCAATTCTCTCATCTTAGTTGTTAATTCATTTACCCATCAGCTTCAAATCATGCATAGTGTGGTCTCAAAACTTAGCGGATGTGGTGTAGCGTATATGGATTAGTCCGCACGCAGTGACGCCTCCTTGATAAAACTGAAACTGAAATTAAAACTCTGCTCAACTGGACAGTCGTGGAGGACACGTTTCTCTGTCAGGGGAGACGTGCTGGAGAGGCATCCTGCAGAGTCACCAGTGTGGTGGAACTTGGTGACCATGTGACGTGTGGGTCTCAAAGGCCCTGTCCTCAATCTCACAACGATCACTAGATCTATTTCTGGGGAAAAAAGAGAGGTAATGGGCATCCCTACTGATTTCTTTTTGGTGCTGCAGTAGCCACAAGATCTGATTTTCTCTCACTCGTGGATAAAATGAGTTCTACGTCCTCACAGCCAGAGCTTTCAGGGACAAGTTTTCGCTGCAACTGCAGCATGGAGACGTTCGCCTTGGCAACACGTTGTTGGCTGGCAGGTTGGGTCGAGGTTGGTGTTTGCGGGCGGGCGGAGGGACCCGGGGTAGACGGTGTCGTCAGGCAGGAGCCTGGGTGAAGGTGAAGTCGTTAGGACCACCCAGCGGTCGTCTGAAGGTTGTAGTTCGGTTGCGGTTGATGTTGTTGTTGGTGTCCTCGTCCTCGTGGCGGTTCCTCCAAAGCCATCGTCAGGGCTACCGGGCGGCCGCCTTCATGCTGAGTGGCGACGGTCCTGTGCCGCGTGAGGCCGACTCGGGAGACATACGAGGCACAAGTAGCCAAGCCGCTGCGCGTAGGTCCATGCCCACTCTGCGGCCATGGGGGACGTTCCTACCCTCCCCCCACCACCAAAGGGAGGGCCCTGCTAGACGTGCAGGCCACTGGGTAGTTCGCGGAGTGGCAGCGCCTCGTCGCCAAAGTGCCCCGCCGCCTCGAGAGCCGTCCCCCGGCGACACAGGCTAGTCCCGTCATCACTCGTGGAGCGAGGAAGGAAATCGGTGCCGCCCTACACCCATCTGCCACCTGGGTGTCTTCTGCCGGTCGCTGCTGCCTTCCCAGCATGGAGTGAGTAGCTGCAACGGCCTAACCGCCACCAGTGTTCTCCTCACTTTTTAAAGAGTGATCACCTGGTCCGTTTGTCACAGCTGTACTCCATCTTTCGCCCATAGGTCAGCTTCTTTGTTGCCCTGGATGTTGCAGTGTGTTGAAACCCACTGGAAGACTGTCCACAGCTGCTGGGTGGTCAATGCGGTGGCAAGGGCATAGAGTTCTTTGTTTCCTCAGTCATTTGAAAAGAACGAATGAACGAACGAACGGACGAGCGAACGAACGAACGAACGAACGAACGAACGGATGAACGAACAAACGAACCTTTTTTTGTAATGAGGGAAAAGAATTAGCACAGTACAGGCTTATATATATATATATATATATATATATATATATTATGTATGTATGTATGTATATCTTGACCTCAATAAGGAAATAAAGTAACTTCAAAACTGAATGGATTATTCTTGACCTCAATAAGGAAATAAAGTAACTTCAAAACTGAATGGATTATTCTTGACCTCAATAAGGAAATAAAGTAACTTCAAAACTGAATGGATTATTCTTGACCTCAATAAGGAAATAAAGTAACTTCAAAACTGAATGGATTATTCTTGACCTCAATAAGGAAATAAAGTAACTTCAAAACTGAATGAATTATTCAAACAATGAAAGGAACAGTGAACTGAAAAACAAATCACAATCCAAAAATAACACAAGCTACGTTTCAGGAAAAAAAGAACATTTTTTTTGCAAATGCATTTTAAAAAAAAAAGAAAAGAAAAGGGAAGGACGTCCATGAAAGGTGGAAAGGTCAGAGGACACGGACGGAAAAAAAGGGGGAAGGAAGGGGTAGAAAAATGTCATTCAACATTCGTTTACACAAAGATCTCTGTACGTAAATATACTCGAACCCACACATAGATTATGAAATAAACGAAATAAAACACCACCTCCACCACCAAAAAGTCAAAACAATGTCAGCATTAATCCACACTGTTCAGAAAAAGAGGAAACAGTGTTTGAGAGAACGTGCAAACCGAAGTTGTCAAGCAAATGGCTGAAAGCATTGTGGAACTGCCTTCTTTTATCGAAAGCGATTTTGCCATGCATGGAATGAGAGCGATAGGGAGGGTGAGGGGAGGGTGGGAGTGGGGGTAGAGGAGAAGAGTTGAGGGAGTGTGTGTATGTGTGTGTGTGGGGGGGGGGGGGAGGGGGGAGGGGGAGGGGGGGAAGGGGAGATGACCAGACGCCTTTTCACGGCTGGCAGAGCTGATCGATCTGCTTATCTTGGGCGTCACGGTGGGCAATTGATGTGCTTATTGTGATAAGTTTTCTGCTGTTTTTGTCTTCGGTCGGCAAGCGTCAGCAAAGGGATAGTGGGGATGAGTGAGAAAGCAAGAGAAGGGTAGAGGGTAGACTGTTTGGAGAGGATTGGGAGAGCACGCGCGCGCGCGCGCGCGTGTGTGTGTATGTACGCGAGCACATGCCTGTGCGTACAATGTGTGTGTGTGTGTGTGTGTGTGTGTGTGTGTGTGTGTGTGTGTGTGAGAGAGAGAGAGAGAGAGAGAGAGAGAGAGAGGAATCACAAAAACCTGCCTGTGTTCATGGCTAGCGCCCTCTGAATTATAAAGCTAAGATCAAACACTGTTTCTTGTACGAAAGTGTAAAGAAACAGACAATGAGTGAAGCAAAGTATGAACAACAGAAGTTCAGTCGATGAGGTAAAACATCAGAACAAAAAGAAGACGATGTTACGGTCATTAAGATAAAAAAAAGCTAAAGCAACACAAGACAAAACAATACAAAAAGCAGTTAAAAGATATCATAGAAAAATGAGCAGAAAGAGTACTGTTAAAATCACAGATCTACTTGGATAGCAGAATGAGAGAAAGTTAGTAGTTACTTCAGTAACTTTACAAAACGAGTTTTGTGTCAGTAAAAACATGACTAGAACCATTCTTCAACAAGATAATATGTTTAACGAATGAAAAGGTCCTACTTGAATAACTGGACAGTTTGTTTGTTTTTACATAAATCACAAGATATAACAGCTACTGCTGAGGATTCTGATATTAAAGAGGGAGTAAAGGACAACCTTTGTTTGAATCAAGCTGCACCAACTGAATCAGAGAAAGAAATTACTTTAATGAAAGTGAAATCTACGCTAAAGACATGAAAAATAACAAGAACCTCAGTTCTGACAACTTCAGAGCCGAAGTCTTCACGTTTTCGTTTGTTGAAAAAGATCCGTGATTTCTAATGTTAGAACGCCAATGGCAAACGTCAAAATGGATAGTCTATCTTGTGGTCAGAGCGGAGAACTGTCGCATGTGACAAACATCAGCAGTTTGTAAAAAATGGAGACCAGTTTCATTGCTGAAGATACTTTATAAGATAGAATCGTCTAGCAAAGTCTTCGCCTTTCTGGTTTTCACTATAGAAGAGTTACCGTTTGGGTGTTGTAATGAGGGTTATTATCATTGAGACTCTTAGCATGGAGGCTACTATTACTGGAGCTATCATTATTGGAAGTATTATTGCTTTGGTCGTTATGATTGTGGCTATTATCATTAGGGTGAATGTTATTGAGAATATTTTTCTTGGAGCTATCATTCTTAGGGATGCTGTATTTAAGGCTATTATTATTGGGACTATATTTCTTGAGGTTATGACAATTACGACTATTATCACCAGGGCTATAATTATTTAACATTTTTTGTTGGTGCTTTGTGGCGGCACGGATTGTCGCAACGGCACGAATTTGCGACAATCCGTGCCGTTGCGACAATCCGTGCCGCCACAGTGCTTTGCTATTGCGACAAGCATTATTGGAGCTGTGGGTACTAGGATCATCACTAGAAGGGCTATTATTGCTGGAGCTGTTACCGTTGGACTATTATTCCTAAGACCAGCTGTTATTGGGGTTATTGCTGTTGGGGGTCTGTTGTTGAAGATGTATTATTGTTCGGTTTATCATTACTGGAGTTAATTTCACCGCAGTTATTTTTTGCTGGGGCTCTCATTGCTGATTGTCTTCTTATGCTTTTCTCTCCATACTCCCCGACCGCTGAATGGTTTGATCTGCCAGAGAGTGGTAGACTCGTGACACACCATGTGTCTGCGATTTAGTAGGCTGATCACTGTCATCAGCAGGGAGGCGGGAGATGTGTGTGTGTGTGTGTGTGGGGGGGGGGGGGGGGGGGGGGGGGGGGTTAGGGGGGGTCGTGGAAGGTGACTGTTCTCCTCAGTGTGTCACGTCAGGATAGGCATCACGGAACACAAGAAAGAGACTCTGTAGCAGTACAGTGTCTGTTCCTGTGGAAAAAAAAAAAACTTGGAGAAGATCTGATATTGACAGCTCCTTAGTTGACTTCTAGCACTGAGACTGCGACAGAATCAGTCTGGGTGTGGCTATGTTTTGGGGAGCCAGCAGGATCGGCGGGTGGAGGAATGGAACGGAGAGGTCAGAGAAGATCTGATAATGTAAACGTTCTGTTCAGATTGATTTTGAGCTTTTTGTTTATTATTTTTGTGTGTGGCGTGTTATGGACCACAGCCACCACACACACACACACACACACACACACACACACACACACACACACACACACACACACACACACACACACACACACACACACACACACACACACACACACACACACACACACAACACACACATACGGAAATCTCTGCAGTTTGCTGTGGCGATGATGCTTATTATTGTCGCTATTGACGGTTGTCGTTAGATCAATATCTATAATTGCGTCCGACTTCCCGAATGTTCAGCGCAATAGAAGCTAAAACAGAGTGTCCCTGGCCGGCCATGTTCGGATCTCTCCATGTTGACGGAGTAATCTCGTAATCTCTTTGCGAATAACAAGCATTGCTTTTTCATATTGCCGTTAAAAAAAAAAGACAGCAACATGAGAGCGAGGTATAATGTCTATAATGAGATAATGGAAAAAACAAAAAACAAAAAAACCCAACAACAACAAAAAACAAACAAACAAACAAAAAAAAAAAACCCGCCAGCAGGCAGAGGCCTTTTTTTGGTGTCTGCTACACCCCCCCTCCCCTACATTGTGCATACACACACACACACACACACACACACACACACACACACACACACACACACACACACACACACGCGCGCGCGCGCGCAATAATGGATTCGTGATTGCTGCTGGCAATTTGACCTGGGTATTAGATACGAAGATTGCTGAGTGGTCTACATTATCCCATGTGCACGTTCTTCCAGTTCTGTTAAGACGACAACAGGTGTAAGCTGTAGCTTTCATGCATCAGTCGCGGGAATGGTTAGACATGTCGGCGAATCGCGTAACCCGATACACGATAACCATTACAAAAAAAAAAAAACAACAACAAAAAACAAAACAACAAACAACAGCAACCAAAGATGAAAAACAGACTTGGAATAAACGTTTAGTTTTTTCAAATTTTAAATCCTTAGAATTCAATACAGTCAGTTACATTGACTATGAGAGATCACGCCCAGAAATGAAATCTTTTCTGATCATGCATGCCCCCGTCCCCCACCTCCATCCCCCAGTAACCTTTTTTGACTGGTCCACGAAACGAAGGCAATTATTCTCACTCTCTGTGGACCAGGCACTCAGAAGAACGTCTTAACTGTGGCTTGTCCGTCTGTTCATCAGGGGGACCCGACAGCGCAAATTATATTCCATCGGTTAGGAAGTAGGAGTAGCTGGATTGCTTGTGTCTTTCACAAGTCTTCGTGCTGGTCGTCCTTGAAAGCTACAGTCATGAGCAGGTCACAGTGACCTGACGATGATGGAGTATCACGGCCAGGGTCAATCATGAAAGTAAGTGCGCGTTGTTTTTCTGTCTCGGGATTTTTGGACCCAGTCATTTCCATCTATGAGAGAGAGAGAGAGAGAGAGAGAGAGAGAGAGAGAGAGAGAGAGAGAGAGAGAGAGAGAGAGAGAGATTGTTGAAAATAACTTCTGTTTATGAGAGAGAGAGAGAGAGAGAGAGAGAGAGAGAGAGAGAGAGGAGAGAGATTGTTGAAAATAACTTCTGTTTATGAGAGAGAGAGAGAGAGAGAGAGAGAGAGAGAGAGAGAGAGAGAGAGAGAGAGAGAGAGAGAGAGAGATCGTAGAAAATAACTTCTGTTCATGAGAGAGAGAGAGAGAGAGAGAGAGAGAGAGAGAGAGAGAGAGAGAGAGAGAGAGAGAGAGAGATTGTTGAAAATAACTTCTGTTTATGAGAGAGAGGAGAGAGAGAGAGGAGAGGAGAGAGAGAGAGAGAGAGAGAGAGAGAGAGAGAGAGAGAGAGAGATTGTAGAAAATAACTTCTGTTCATGAGAGAGAGAGAGAGAGAGAGAGAGAGAGAGAGAGAGAGACAGACAGACAGACAGACAGACAGACAGACAGAGTTTGCCAGAAATAATGAATTCTATTCATCCTCCTTTTCATGTTTCGCTGTCTTTCTTCTTATTATACCAATTCAACACTGTGAGATGACTCAGTGCAAATCATGTGAGTGTGTGTGTGTGTGTGTGTGTGTGTGTGTGTGTGCGTGCGTGCGTGCGTGCGTGCGTGTGTGTGTGTGTGTGTGTGTGTGTGTGTGTGTGTGTGTGTGTGTGTGTGTGTGTGTGTCTTTCCCCTATGTTGCCAACTCTTGTACAATTCTTCGTCGTTGTATTTGAAACGTGCACTGGGACGATAGTGGTAGTGAGGAGATGTGCGGAAATGACGTATGGCAATGATTGTGCTGGGTACAGGCATGCGATGAAAACAGAGGTCACTCTCTCAGGAACAAACCTGCTCCACCGCTGGTATTGGGAATCATCTCCTTGATGCCAGATCCTGTGATCTTCATTTGTGAACACCTCTCCTAATTCTTCCGTTCTCATTGCAGCTGCATGAGGATGTCTCTCGTGAGTCTTGTGAGCTCCAGTCGGTTTCAAAACCGAGATGGCTGCAGGCGAAAATTAAATCAAATTTTGAAGAAAAATTACAGTGCTGCTGAGCGAAAGAGACAAGCAAATGACAAGACAATTAGCGACGCGTTCAGACCGCTGGTCTGCTTCACGCAAGACAAACAACATTGAAGACAACGAAAATGAAGAACGAACAATCACTCATTTCCTCGCAGATCTCAATCCACACCCATCTGGGTGACCTTCTTAAACACACTGTATACCTGAAAACAGTGGGTTAAGTATTTACGGTACAATGTTCCTTAACGTTAAATTTGAATACTCCGAACGGCATACATCAGGGCAATGGTATAAACGATACGTTTTTTTCAAATGGCAAATAATTCCTTTGCAAAGAATTTCGACAAACGGAAGTTGAGGTTGTCTGATAACATTGAGCTCTGTCGTATGTGGTTGTAATCATACGTTAATTTTCCAATGTCGTTGTAGTCATACGTTAATTTTCCAATGTCGTTGTAGTCATACGTTAATTTTCCAATGTCGTTGTAAACATACGTTAATTTTCCAATGTCGTTGTAGTCATACGTTAATTTTCCAATGTCGTTGTAGTCATACGTTAATTTTCCAATGTCGTTGTAATCACACGTTAATTTTCCAAAGGATGATCACTTTTCACCCACAAGAACACAGCCATATTTTGGCACTTTCAAGACTGCATTGCTTGAGGTATCTGCTACGTTATTTAATAAGAGATTTTTTTCAGATTAAATTCAAATCAAATCCGATCATTAGGTCTGTTGATATGGATTCTAAGAAAAGCGTTACATCCTTCTGATGATTTATGCAAGACATCTCAAAATTTCTGAAGAAACATGCCTGTATCTACTGCTACATGCATGGTTCAAAAGCCGTACTAATAATAATAAAAAAACAAACCCACACACACCACAAAAATAATACTTTTGAACTTTTTAAAGCAAATGTCGGACTTGTTGGACACTCACACACACACACACACACACACACACACACACACACACACACACCACACACACACACACACACGAGTACTGTCGGTCAATATCAATAAATCTCTTACACTTTGAAAATCATATATATCAGCATAATTATTCAGTGCTAGCATTACAATCACTAAATGTAGATGTTCATAAGCTACCGAAAATACGCAATTTTTATTATCCACCTTTGTATAACTATGGGAATGATGGTAAAAAGATTCAAACTGCCATTTATGTGAGAAGGGATCTAAATTATTGTCCTCTGAACCCTCCTACTCCCACTAATGCTGAAGTTTTCGCAACTGGGGTTACTGTAAAACTGAACAAGCAGACAAATTTAAACATCATTTCTGCTTACTATCCCAGTGGCCCAAAGGCAGATAATACAGACTGGATAAAAAACCTTCCTTTGTCAAACAACAAATGGGTAATACTGGGAGATTTCAATGCGCATGCTCCATTTTGGGAATATGGTTGCACCACTATAACTTGCAACCGTTTAGTTGAAAATATTGTTGACTCCAAATTGGTTTTATTAAACGATGGTAGTATTACCAGACTGCCAGACATTTCCACTCATAAACCTACTTCTATTGATTTATCTTTAATTTCTCTGGAGTTGGCAGTAAACTCGGTATGGTCAACAGAGGATGATACTTTGGGCAGCGATCATTTCCCAATCGTCATACAGTTAAAGGAGCATATTGAACATGAAGAAGATGGAAATGAAGATAGCATCCCAAAGTTTTCATATAAAAATGCAAATTGGTCTCTGTATGAATCGATCTTGTCCAATACACATTTCCGTAGTATTGAAAATGAAGGTATAGATGCATATTATACAGAGTTTTGTCAACATGTCTTACAGGCTGCCGGAAAATCTATTCCTATTTGTAAAGATGCCCAACAGTGGAAATATGTTGGTAATTCATGGTGGAATTTAGATTGTGCGATAGCTGTAGCTCTTAAAAAAGAAGCCTATAAAGCTTGGCTGAAAGTGAGAACAGATGAAAATTTCCTAGCGATGAAACATGCCAAAAATAACAGTAACAGAGTCGTTGCCCGAGCGAAAAGAATACATTTCTCAGAATTTTGTAGATCCAAAATATCAGAATCAAAAGATATCCATAAGGTTTGGAAAATGGTTAAAAAATTGAAAAATGGTTATTGCTTGCAACAGTACCCAATTAAGTTAGATAATAATGCTCTTCCATCCTCACAGGAGAAAGCTGAAGCATTCGTCAAAATATTTTCAGAAAATAACTTGCTGTCTAGTCTCAGTCCATCTAATAATAATAATAATAATAATGAATACTTATATAGCGCCTATTCTCGGCTAGAGACCAAGCTCTAAGCGCTTTACAATCAACACTCGCTTACACAACGGGCTGCCTACCTGGGTAGTGCCGACTGAAGAGCTGCCAGCTGGCGCTTCATTCAGTCGTTTCCCGTGTCATCCAGTCAATATCGTTCAATATCGTTCACTCAGTTTCTTTACTTCCTTCATTCTTTCCATTTCTTACGCAGGGTGCATGCTGTGTGTAACGTGTCATCCATACCAACGGCCAAACTGGCCTACTCTTCCGAAAGTTGGTGATGGGATTTTACGTGTGTGCAAGATATTATGCGTGCGTTCACACACGGAACCTCGGTTTATAGTCTCATTCGAAGGACTGTATGGGAAATGGAGTCAGAACTAATGTTAACTCCGAGGGAAAAAAATCCCCTGTACCGAAACAGCCCGGCGGAGATTCGAACCCGCAACCCCAGGATCACCAAGATTACGAGTCAGGCGCTCTACCAACTGAGCTATCAGGTGTTTTAGAGAGGAGGAAGAAAAACGAACTATCTATCAGGATCCACCACCAAATCATTTCCATTATTTAAACGCTCCTATTACATATGATGAATTTTATGAGACGTTAGAATCTTTTTCTTCAAATTCAAGTGCTGTTGGCCTAGATGGTATATCCTATCAACTGTTATACCACTTACCTTCATATTGGAAACGATTACTGCATTCATTTTACCAACAATGTTGGTTTAATGGAACTCTCCCTAGTATCTGGAAGAGATCTGTTGTAGTCCCAGTTCCAAAACAAGGTAAGCCCAGGTCAGACATTGGTAGCTACAGGCCAATAGCACTAACCTCTCACGTTGGAAAGTTGTTAGAAAAGATTATCCAAAGACGTCTTTTATATTTTTGTGAAAAAGAAAATATAATCCCAGTGAATCAAGCGGGATTTCGCAAAGGTCGATGTGCAATAGATCATTTGGTGAAACTTACAAGTCAAATTAAAAAGCAGTTTGCTAGACGGAAAAGTACACTTGCTACCTTTTTTGATATCAGAAAAGCGTATGATAGTATCTGGCACGCTAGACTACTTTATAAATTGAAAGAAATAGGAATTAATGGAACGATGTTTCAATACTTTAAAAGCTTTTTATCGCAGAGATCCATATGTACAAGAATAGGGAAAGTTTACTCGTCTTTTCAGAGCATTGATATCGGAATTCCACAGGGTTCTATTATAGCCCCCATGTTGTTTAACATTCTTATTTATGATCTTCCAAAGATATTATCAAAAAGTGTGAGTTTAGTACAATATGCCGATGACATTGCTATGTGGATAAATACAAATATTCGAAAGCATACTGGCAAGAGAATTACGAATCATGTACAGAAGATATATCAGTTAGAAATAGATAAATTAAACAACTTTATGGAAAATAACGGGCTTATTCTCTCAGGTGAAAAAACACAATTAATGTTTTTCAATAATGGAGACAATCCAATGTATTTGCCAAGCTTCAAATTGAATGGTTCTGAATTGCAGTACTCACAAAACATAAAATTTCTGGGTGTGAATTTAACCCCTAAACTTAACTGGCGTTTTTACATTGAAAGCTTGATAGCTAAAACAAGGAAACGTTTAAACTTATTGAAAATTATTTGTATTCAACCGTGGGCTCAAGATACAAAAACCCTCCTGCACCTAGCTGTTTCTCTAATAAGATCAAAACTAGTGTACGGACAAGAAGTTTATTTTTCAGCTCCTCAAAGTCTACTGAAAAAATTGCAAAGTATAGACAGCAAAGCTATCAAATTAGCGCTTGGTGTCCCAGTGCACACAAACACATTGAAGGTGTACAAAGAAATTGATATGCTATCACTGTCAGATCAACGTAGATTAGCTGTGGCCAAATATATTGCAAGAAGTCTTTCAGTACCTAATTCAGTCGAAAACGAAGTGTTGATGGATTCAAATGTTGAATATCCCAAAAGAGCTCAACAGCTAGGTTATCTTTGTCCCGTTCGAAATTACACGAAAGATTCTTTTGAAAAATGCAATATTGATGTCACTTCACTCTCACCTGCTCCTGTTGTTCCCCCGGTGCCTCCATGGGAACATAGACAAGCTATCTTTGATGTAGATTACACTAATGTCCGGAAAAATGATAATATTAACATTTTAACTTATAAAGTGAGAGAAAACTTAGAAAACAAATACTCTAATCACTTAAAAATTTTTACGGATGGTTCCGTTTGCCAGTTAAGTGCAGGTTCAGGTTTTGTTATTCCGGCTTTAAAAGTTCAAAAAGCATACAGCCTTGGAAAAGGATTTTCTATTTTTACAGCAGAATTGTATGCTATTCTTATGGCATTACTCTTTATTTGTGATAGTAATCATTCTTTCTGTAACATTTTATTTTGTGTTGATTCTAAGGCAGTGTTAGATAGTTTGAAAGTTTGGGATGTTAAAACAAGGAAGGATGTAATCTTTGAAATAAAGTATTTAATTAATTACATTATTTCCACAGGAGTAAATATAGTCTTCGGCTGGGTCCCTTCACACTGTGGTATTTATTGGAATGAAATAGCAGATAAACTAGTCAGACGCGGGGCAATGGGCAATGCTGCAAAAAATAATTTGAAGTTAGATATATATGAAGTACATTCGTTATTGGAAAGCTGTTTCCGAATTGAGAAGTCTCAAGATAAATGTGTAATGGAAACATATCCTAGACATATTTCTAGTTTAATATACAAGATACGTTTGAACTCTTGGAAGACCAAATATTCCCAAAATATAGCGTGTGCATGTTCTAAGCCATTATCTGGTGAACATATACTTTTCCATTGCCCCATTTTAAATGCTCTTTATTCAAAAGCAAACATTGAAATTTCGAAATCCAAACCGGTTCACGCTATTTCTTTCAGTTCAGAAATTGTTGAGGTTGCAAAAATTATCTCTCAATCTCAAATTAGCATATTGTTATAATTATGACAGTTTAGTTTATATTTAAATTTGTACTGTTCTTGACATTATTTCTGACTTTTTCCTCCCCCCTGTCCTCCTCCTCCGCCCTCCCCCAATCCCCCTCCCCCCTCCCCTCACCCCGCCCCCCTCCCCTTCCCCCCCCTCCCCTCGCCCCCCCCCACCCCCCAGTAAAGTCTAATATCACCAAGTGTGAACAGACTATAAATCAACAACAACAACAACAACAACAACACACGAGTACAGAGAGAGAGAGAGAGAGAGAGAGAGAGAGAGAGAGAGAGAGAGAGGGCATGGAAAGAGCTGAGGGGGTAGGGCGGGGGAGGGGTGGGGTGGGGAGTGGGGAAGGGAGACGGTTGACGATGACACGGACTGTGTGGGATCCAGTGATATGAAATGAAGTCGCAATCTCCGAAGCTGTGCCCTGTATTTGACTCTTCATCCTGGGGTATGTGCCCTGTATTTGACTCTTCATCCCGGGCTATGTGCCCTGTATTTGACTCTCCATCCCGGGGTATCAACGGAGGACGTGTGGAATCCACGTCCGCTGACCCTCCCCACGCACGGGGGATCATCAGCACAACGTGATTCTGTTTTTGTTCCCTTGGGTAGGTTACGTTTCTGCTGAACAAACAATGGAATAGGAGAACGGTGTCACACATCTTTGTTGTCTCTACCTGTCTGTCTGCGTGTCTGTCTGTGTGTCTGTGTGTCTGTCTGTGTGCCTGTCTGTCTTCCACTGGAATTGAAATGGGTTTTTGTTTAATAGTGACGTGATGATGACTCCGGCGAGGAGGTTACGTTTCCACTGTTGTTTGTTTGTTTGTTCGTCCGTCTTTTGGCCAGATTGTGCACACACACACACACACACACACACACACACACACACACACACACACACACACACACAAACACTCACACACAGACACACACACACACATACACACACACAGACAGACAGACAGACAACACACACACACACACACACACACACACACACACACACACACACACACACACACACCTATTGAAGCGATTTTCCACGAACCTTCGAGGAAGTATGGAGTATGGCCGAAGCACAAAGCCATTACACGTTGGTGTGGATTCATGATGCCGATTCACGCCAGAGTTCAGAGCCTGGAGTCTTTTCAACAAGATAATTACAAATTTGTCCCTGAAGACGATCAAATGATAGCTACCAATGAAATGATCATAGTTTCGTAGGATACTGAAATCTTTATAGTGACATGCACGTTGGCATTTCAAACTTTCCTCATCCAGTGGTAAAAAAATATACACAGGAAGTAATTCTTTCAGTCCACGCTTTCTGTCGTCACTTCCTTTGGCGGAAAGTAATTTTTGTACTCACTCACACACTCACTCGCTCATGGAAAGGTAACGGGGAAAAAAGAGCTTATTATCGACCCTGTTTCTTTCTGTCCGTGTTACGGTAAAAAGACTTTTTTGTCTTACATTTGGAACGGTTCTGGCTTAAAGAGAGGTTCTAGGACGGCGCGGAGCGTGCGCTGGCCGGGTGTCCTCCTGGCGTGGCTTCATCTGTTTCTCAGTGTGATTTTCTTCCCTGTCTTGTTGATACATTTAATTTATGAATTGACTTTTCTCTCTTTTCTAATTTGAAAAGTTTTTGTCTCCCCTCTGAGGGCAAACGGGAGGAGTGTCGCTGTGTTTCATCAAAAATGTATGCGTCGCAACACCTGATAAGAATCAGAAAAAAAAGAAAAAAAAAAAAAGAAAAGAAAAAGAGAAAACAAAGAAACAATCGAAAACCTAAACAACGAAGCAAACAAGCATAAACACCACGCTGTTGTCAAACATCTAATTTTATTTGAAACTGGATGCAGATATTTTTGCTGATTTAGGGTTCGAAAGAAGACAGACTTCATGAAATATAAACTGATGCTGCAACTGATATTTTCATGTTTCTTTATATATATATATATATATATATATATATATATATATATATATGTGTGTGTGTGTGTGTGTGTGTGTGTGTGTGTGTGTGTGGTATAATTTAAAATAATGCTCTCTTGTTGTCCTGAGCTCCGCACCTTGTATAATAGACTGAAGTAAAAACCGGAGACAGTAAGATACAAGAATGAAAACAACAGTCGCTTGATGTGAGGCTTTGTACCTTGGCCTGATGAAGCTGTTAACAGCGAAAATGTGTCATATTAGTGAGTGATATGTTTTGAGAAAGGACAGACAGTTGACCTGTGCACAGGAATTCCTGGTGAAGGCTGAAAATCCGAAAATTTGAAAATAAAATAAAGTGGAAGAAACGGGCACGTGGACTTCTTATATTATTTTCCATGTGATGTTAAAATCTGTATTTGTTTTCTTAAGATCCCATATATGTTTACTTATATATGTTTACTTATATATGGGATCTTAAGAAAACAAATACAGATTTTAACATCATATGGAAAATATCAGAAAAGCAGCAGCATACAATAACAGCACAAAAAGATGTAATTTGTGCACAACAGAAAAGTGGATGATTTTATGCAAACCTAGTATGGCAACATTGAACACAAGAGTTGAAATCGTAGACAGTTGCAGGCACAAAAGGAAATTTTTATCAACAAGTATAAAATAGCAACCCTGATAGGACCCCTCATACAATAATGCTTAATAAAGAAAGCCTTACAACCTTAACAGGGCCCCCCTTGCACAACACGTGCAACACAACCCAACTGAACTACAGCTCACAATTCAAAACATATATATATATATATATAATATATATATATATATATATTAATTTATGATTGAGGTCAATAGCAGGGGATTGGCACGGGATCTGAAGAGAGGAAGGACCTCGAAACAATTTTGTAATCCCAGTTTTAAGATTTACTTTTAATCATTTATATATATATATATATATATATATATATATATATATATGTGTGTGTGTGTGTGTGTGTGTGTGGTGTGTGTGTTGTGTGTGTGTGTGTGTGTGTGTGTGTGTGTGTGTGTGTGTGTGTGTAAACATTTATGTCGTGTCGCGTAACTTTTGTGAATTTTTTTTGTAAATGGAGAGTTGCTCAGTAATTTTATTACATATTGTATTTATGTTGTTATTTGCCCCCACAAGGTTCACCCGGCTGGGCCCACTTTGTGATGATGGCAATACGGTACTGGAAGAAGTTCTGTCTGATTGTTTGTTGGCTTACAGACATGTACACGTATCAGCCCGTAGTGTTCTGAACGGTAGGATTTCAGTGTTTCTCAGTCTTGTCGAGGTATTGTCAAAGCCCTGCAGTTCCAAACTAACGGTCACCTAGCTGGTTTTGGTAGATCATTTCAAGATCAGGTAATTCAATATTTTTCATTCTTGTCAAGGTACTATCAATGTCCTAAAATTCCAAAACAAAGATCTCGCCCGGCTGGTTTGGTGGATCATCTCAAGATCAGGTCATGAACAATATTACGCTGCTGATGAATATGCCAGTTGTCTTTCATCTGTCTATTTTTTATGGTAGGTTATGTGTCATGGCAACTATCAAAATCCCTATACCTACCCACCAGCAAGTGACTACAGTGTGAACGATCATTGTTTTTCTTCTCTTGTGATTTCTAAGTTCCACTGAGGGGTTCATGCGAGTTGCGAGTACGTGAACGAATTCATGTCGACCACACGCATTGGAAATTCATTGTCAGTTGTTCAAAGTGTCTCACAAACGACAAACAGAATCCACAGACACATTTATTTCGGATAAAATCTTTTCCAGTGAAAACAATGATATCGTAAGCTCACAAGAACCTCAGAATATTAACTTCGCCGCACAGTCTAATCGATATTGATATCAACCTCGCGTGATGCATATCAAATACAGTTATAAATGATGCAACCATCCAGAAAAATCAGATAGGTTAATAAAAGTGACACTAGACGTTTAGTTTGATAAAAGAAAATGCCATGGTCCTGTAAGAGAAGGTGGGAAAATGCCATGCTCCTGTAAGAGAAGTTGGGAAAATGCCATGCTCCTGTAAGAGAAGTTGGGAAAATGCCATGCTCCTGTAAGAGAAGTTGGGAAAATGCCATGGTCCTGTAAGAGAAGTTGGGAAAATGCCATGCTCCTGTAAGAGAAGGTGGGAAAATGCCATGGTCCTGTAAGAGAAGGTGGGAAAATGCCATGGTCCTGTAAGAGAAGTTGGGAAAATGCCATGCTCCTGTAAGAGAAGGTGGGAAAATGCCATGCTCCTGTAAGAGAAGGTGGGAAAATGCCATGCTCCTGTAAGAGAAGGTGGGAAAATGCCGTGCTCCTGTAAGAGAAGGTGGGAAAATGCCATGCTCCTGTAAGAGAAGGTGGGAAAATGCCGTGCTCCTGTAAGAGAAGTTGGGAAAATGCCATGGTCCTGTAAGAGAAGTTGGGAAAATGCCATGGTCCTGTAAGAGAAGTTGGGAAAATGCCGTGCTCCTGTAAGAGAAGGTGGGAAAATGCCATGGTCCTGTAAGAGAAGTTGGGGAAATGCCATGGTCCTGTAAGAGAAGTTGGGAAAATGCCATGCTCCTGTAAGAGAAGTTGGGAAAATGCCGTGCTCCTGTAAGAGAAGTTGGGAAAATGCCGTGCTCCTGTAAGAGAAGTTGGGAAAATGCCGTGCTCCTGTAAGAGAAGTTGGAAAGCTACTGAAGAGGTCGCCGTACAGTAGACCTTCAAGGCCGTGAGAGGGTTGAACATAGCCGCACAGTAGACCTTCAAGGCCGTGGCAGGGTTGAACATAGCCGCACAGTAGACCTTCAAGGCCGTGAGAGGGTTGAACATAGCCTCACAGTAGACCTTCAAGGCCGTGAGAGGGTTGAACATAGCCTCACAGTAGACCTTCAAGGCCGTGGCAGGGTTGAACATAGCCGCACAGAAGACCTTCAAGGCCGTGAGAGGGTTGAACATAGCCGCACAGTAGACCTCCATGGCCGTGGCAGGGTTGAACATAGCCGCACAGTAGACCTTCACGGCTGTGGCAGGGTTGAACACAGCCGCACAGTAGACCTTCATGGCCGTGAGAGGGTTGAACATAGCCGCACAGTAGACCTTCATGGCGTGAGAGGGTTAAACATAGCCGCACAGTAGACCTTCATGGCCGTGAGAGGGTTAACATAGCCGCACAGTAGACCTTCATGGCCGTGAGAGGGTCAAACATAGCCGCACAGTAGACCCTCATGGCCGTGACAGGGTTAAACATAGCCGCACAGTAGACCTTCATGGCCGTGAAGGGTTAAACATAGCCGCACAGTAGACCCTCATGGCCGTGACAGGGTCAAACATAGCCGCACAGTAGACCTCATGGCCGTGACAGGTTAAACATAGCCGCACAGTAGACCTTCATGGCCGTGAGTGCGCAGTGCTATTGGTAAACATAGCCGCACAGTAGACCTTCATGGCCGTGGCAGGTTTGAACATAGCCTCACAGTAGACCTTCATGGACTGGCAGGGTTGAACATAGCCACACAGTAGACCTTCATGGCCGTGAGAGGGTTGAACATAGCCCCACAGTAGACCTTCATGGCCGTGAGAGGATTGAACACAGCCGCACAGTAGACCTTCATGGCCTTGGCAGGGTTGAACATAGCCACACAGTAGACCTTCATGGCCGTGAGAGGGTTGAACATAGCCCCACAGTAGACCTTCATGGCCGTGAGAGGATTGAACACAGCCGCACAGCAGACCTTCATGGCCGTGAGAGGGTTGAACACAAGCGCACAGTAGACCTTCATGGCCGTGGCAGGGTTGAAGATAGCGAACATTTACAAAAGAAAAATAAATGTTGTTAGATAATTCATTGGTAACGGAGCTGATAATGTCTGTACGAAATCAGAAAAGCCACAAAAATTGCCGTTGACAGTTATTTTATAGAGATCTAAACACAAAGGCCTAAACTGGCGACCGTAAGCTCTGGACAGTTACAGGTAGCGTGACAATCAGAAGATAGCAGAAAGAGGCAGGTAAGAGGTTACAACAGTTGTTAAGGTGATACGTTTCAAGTCAATGACGGCTGCAGTGTTTTCTGTCTGACGTGGCATGGAAATCAGAGCATAACAGGAAAGGCAGAAAAGTGGTCAAAACAGTTCTGAAGCAGACTAGTTTCAAGGAATTTTTGAAGGCTGCAGTATTTTTGATATGACGTAAATCCAAGAGCACTGACTTCCATACAGACGGTTCATTGTAAGAAAAGGGGAAGGAACTATCGCACGAACGGTTTTTGTGCGTGTGGGTCGTAGAACTATTATACAGTGTGGTCGTAGAACTATTATACAGTGTGGATCGTAGAACTATTATACAAAAGGAATCGAGCTCTGATGTATTAGGGGATGTTACTAGAAGACATGGGGATGTTGGGGATCTACTAAAGTAATTGTGGGATGTTAATAACTCGACACTGCAACTGACTAATGACTAAGATTCCTATGTACCGTTATCGAGAGAGAGAGAGAGAGAGAGAGAGAGAGAGAGAGAGAGAGAGAGAGAGAGAGAGAGAGAGAGAGAGAAGCATTCAGTCAGAGATTCGAGGCTGAAAGTGAGCAAGTGTAGGTTCATGTTCAGAAACATACCAAACCGAAGATAGGACGAGGCAGAATATAATATAACATCCTTTCAATAAACAGGCTCTTAGAATTTACACATTATTTTGGCTACAAGTTATAACAAACATTCCCAGGAACCCTAACTTTCAACTAAGACCTTCTCTGTCTAGACTAATAAAAATAGACACACAAAAACACAGAAGTCACATACCTTAACACCATGATACTGTGGCCAAGCCCGAAGGCCGAGAGGCCCAGCGACACCTTGACTGAACCAGAGGATGCCAGGGAGGAGAGTTGTTGGAAGTTGATATCTTTAGTTTATATAGCTTTTGCCTGAGTCTGAATTGAAGTAACTGTGTAGCGTGGCACGTCTTTGACACAGTCAGAGAACGCCAGGCACTGGACATGATCGAGGTCTGGTTTTCATTACTGACCCACTGCTCAGGGATGGGGGGAAGGGGGAGGGGCGTGGCAATGTGAGGGATGGGGGGGGGGGGGGAGCAGGAGAGGGGACCTAGCATGTCAATGCATCCGGGTAGGTAACGAACGGATGTACCGCTCGGGGAGGGGGGGGGGGGGGAGGGAGGGAGGGGCTTAGAATGTCTTTCAGGGGTCACGCTATAGATCAAGGCAATCAATGGCTCGGTCCATCCTGGGTAGATAAAATGACCGGATGTAACTGCTCGCGGAGGAGGGGATGGCACTGGAGAGGCTCAGAATGTCTCTCAGGCTGTGTGTGTGTGTGTGTGTGTGTGTGTGTGTGTGTGTGTGTGTGTGTGTGTGTGTGTGTGTGTAGCTCCTATGTATATCACTCTGTGATAGAATCAACAGATTTAGTTTGAGATAGACAGCAGACACGTCTCTGCAATGATCGGTGCCGCCTAGATGGAGTACGCGCCGCGCACGCACACCGACCACACACACACACACACACACACACACACACACACACCAATATAATATATATATATATATATATATATGTTTTTTCAGCAACTTTCTTCATCTCCACACTTTCGTTTTGTTTCATTTTACTAGCCTTCGCTGGCTGCTTTGGGGGTGCTGTTGGATTCTTTTTTTAACCCTTGGTGGTGAGAACACCACAGAGTTATGGACTGTGGTGTGTCTCTATTTGACGCCAAGAGCACAGACACAACCAGCCGTGTCTCCCTGATGAGCCCGATCCAGCGGACGAAAGGCCTAGGAGCAGGCAATACCAATAGACCTGCTTTCGAGAGGGATTGCGATGGTTCCCTCATGCAGCTAGAGAAGGGTTTTCATATTTATAATATATTTTCTTAATTTTATGTTCCCATTTTCTTCATCTTCAACCCCATTTTTTTAAAAAAGTTCAAAATCTTCGCCAAGTCATTACTGTAATGACGGAAGAATTGTTAGCCTGCGCTTGTTTTCCCCCACTACTTAATTGTTCAGCAGTACACACACACACACACACACACACACACACACACACACACACACACACACACACACACACACACACACACATATATATATATATATATATATATATATATATATATATATATAATATTATATGTAGTCTGTCAGAAGGTTAAACAGATACACGGGAAAAACAAAAAGAAATTGTTATGGCAAAACACACTTTGCAATAATATTTTTTTATCACCACGAAGCCAGTGAAGGGATCTAAAGAGAACTGTGACACAATCATGCTTCCTGCTTTCAAAATCAGACTGGCAACAGAGTGTTTTCAACTTCTGGAGCTTACTGATACAGTGCCACAGACAGCTATAGCCAAACAATAGCGAACTGCGATGGTCAAACGTGGGTTGAAACAAGAGTTGTCGGTTCCATTCACACGGACTTGAAAGAAAGTTTGTGATCTGATCTCCCGATCCGCGTGCTTTATTTCCATGTATCCCCAGATCGACGGCACTCAAATCCAGAGAAAACAAACACGCCACAAGAGGAATCGGGAGATTTTACCAGACAAATATGAAAGCATTTCCGGCCATTTGTCTATTCAAATCTCTACGAAGGCTGCTTGCTTTGGAAAATAGCGACGTTTTCGTTCTTTATTTTGGATTTATCTATTTCTTTTTAATCGAATATCACAATTAGAGCTTCCAAGCAGATATTTCATAGCTCTCCCATTTCGTTTTAATCATACACATTTTCTCGTACCCCTTCCTTATCTCTCGTTTTACTTCGTTTCTTTTCTCTGTCTCTTTCTGTCCCTCATCTCTCTTTAAACTCTGTTTGTCTGTCGCGGTCTCTCTCTGTCTCTCTCTCTTTTTCTTTCACATGTACACACGCACATACACATACACACACGCACGCGCTGTACATTTGCAGCACGCGTGCATGCACGTACGCACACACACACACACACACACACACACACACACACACACACACACACAACAAAACACACACACACACACACACACACAACTCACACACACATGCCCCCTACCCTCCCCACACATACACACGGACACACATACACAAATCAATAAATCGATTTCAAGCCAGCTTTTTGTCTAGTCCCTGTGTGTTCCTGTGTGCTGAAACTTGAATATCTTTTGAGGCAATGCGTTACACAATGATTATTTCAATACTGTGGGCGATTGAACGGGGCGTGAGTTTCACCACTTGTGCAAAGCTTTTTTTTTTTTTTTTTTTTGAAATCTCTCTCCTCTCTCTTCATTCCTGAATAGGATGTTACACTATAATAGGAAGCAACGTCATGGAAGAGCAATGTAATTACGTAGAAAAATGTTTGGAAAATCTGCTTTGTTGAGCTGTTTTTGGTGGGGATTCGGGTTCATGAAAGAAAGAAAAAAAAACGTCTTCCTCAAGGAGACATGTGTGACTCCTATTATCAAGCGGTTAAAAACTGCAGATACAATGCAGCACTTAACACAAGAAGCCTTTGTCATGGATGCATCAAGTGTACAGTTGTACAGTTTTGTACAACAGACCACTCTTCGCCCAAATTATATCCGTTCTTGAGGCCATTCGAACAGTTACGTATCTTGTAAAGTATTCGTTCTCTCCATTTATTGATTAATCGGGTTCATTAATTTATGACTCTTTGTTGTTCCCGAATGTGTATAAGTACAGTCATGATATTATGTTTGGAGAATTATTATCTGTTTGAAAACCCCACTTACAATCGACAATGTCTGAATATTATATTCTTTGATTTTTTTTTTGTCCAGCAGATCGCGGACTACATGTAGGCTGGTTATACGCCAAAATACCGAAAAATACCAAAGGACCATTTCGTCGAATCATAATAAGATTGCTGTACCTGCCCACTATGTTGTTCTACCCCCCCCCCCCCCCCCCCCCCCTTCTTTTCACCCTCTCTGTAATCATTTCTTCCACTCCCCATCCCAGACAGACAGACAGACACATGCACGCGCACACACACACGCACAGATACACACACACACACACATGCACACACACACACACGCGCGCGCGCGCACACACACACACGCAACACACACACACACGCACGCCCGCACGCACGCGCGCGCGCGCACGCACGCACACACACACACACACACACCACACACACACACACACACACACACACACACACACACACACACACACACACGCTTAGCCTACTTTTACTACATGTGCTGTTCGGCTAGCACCAGTTTTGTACAGCGTTGTCGCACACGTGTTCGGCCAGCACCCTTTTTACTACATCTGTTGTTCGGCCAGCACCCCTTTTTACTACATCTGTTGTTCGGCCAGCACCCCTTTTTACTACATCTGTTGTTCGGCCAGCACCCCTTTTTACTACATCTGTTGTTCGGCCAGCACCCCTTTTTACTACATCTGTTGTTCGGCCAGCACCCCTTTTTACTACATCTGTTGTTCGGCCAGCACCCCTTTTTACTACATGTGTTGTTTGACCAGCACCCCTTTTTACTGCATGTGTTGTGTGACCAGCATCCCTTTTTACTACATGTGTTGTGTGACCAGCACCCCTTTTTACTACATGTGTTGTGTGACCAGCACTCCTTTTATTTTAGTACATGTGTTGTGTGACCAGCATCCCTTTTTACTACATGTGTTGTGTGACCAGCATCCCTTTTTACTACATGTGTTGTGTGACCAGCACTCCTTTTATTTAGTACATGTGTTGTGTGACCAGCACCCCTTTTTACTGCATGTGTTGTGTGACCAGCACCCCTTTTTACTACATGTGTTGTGTGACCAGCATCCCTTTTTACTGCATGTGTTGTTTGACCAGCACCCCTTTTTACTACATGTGTTGTTTGACCAGCACCCTTTTTACTACATGTGTTGTTTGACCAGCACCCCTTTTTACTACATGTGTGTGTTTGACCAGCACCCCTTTTTACTACATGTGTTGTTTGACCAGCACCCCTTTTTACTACATGTGTTGTGTGACCAGCATCCCTTTTTACTACATGTGTTGTTTGACCAGCACCCCTTTTTACTACATGTGTTGTTCGGCCAGCACCCCTTTTTACTACATGTGTTGTTCGGCCAGCACCCCTTTTTACTATATGTGTTGTTCGTCCAGCACCCCTTTTTACTATATGTGTTGTTCGGCCAGCACCCCTTTTTACTGCATGTGTTGTTTGACCAGCGCCCTTTTTACTATATGTGTTGTTCGGCCAGCACCCCTTTTTACTATATGTGTTGTTCGGCCAGCATCCCTTTTTACTGCATGTGTTGTTCGTCCAGCACCCCTTTTTACTATATGTGTTGTTCGGCCAGCACCCTTTTTACTACATGTGTTGTTGACCAGCACCCCTTTTTACTACATGTGTTGTTCGGCCAGCACCCCTTTTTACTGCATGTGTTGTGTGACCAGCACCCCTTTTTACTACATGGTTGTTTGACCAGCACCCCTTTTTACTGCATGTGTTGTGTGACCAGCATCCCTTTTTACTACATGTGTTGTTTGACCAGCATCCCTTTTTACTACATGTGTTGTGTGACCAGCACCCCTTTTTACTACATGTGTTGTGTGACCAGCACCCTTTTTACTACATGTGTTGTTTGACCAGCACCCCTTTTTACTGCATGTGTTGTTTGACCAGCACCCCTTTTTACTACATGTGTTGTTTGACCAGCGCCCCTTTTTACTGCATGTGTTGTTCGGCCAGCACCCCTTTTTACTACATGTGTTGTTCGGCCAGCACCAGTTTTTAGTACAAGCGGTGTTCGGCCAGCACTTCATTTTACTACATGTGTTGTTTGACCACAAGCAGTTTTTAGTACATGCGTTGTTCGGCCAGCGCTCCTTTCTACTGCATGTGTACATGCCATTTCTCTGTTGGAAGTCATCAAGTTTATCTTAAAACACGGCTGGGCGGACAGTACATCCGGCAGTTGGCCTAACAGCTGTGACCACACAGCCATCATGGTCAGCCAGTGGAGAAAGTGGACACTTAGTTAGCAGCCCGGAGATAAAGGGGGAGGGAGTCCCGCCTTCGTGGAGGGTGCATGACCTACTATCGCCGTTGGCACGCGTGAGGAATCAGCGGGGATACAGGCAAGTCGAACACTGTGGCAACACGCTACAAGTAGGATCGTGCACTAAAACACCATGTAATCCGTGTAAGCGTTTTGAGGCCTTCCATGAATTTGAGCCACCATTTCATGTTAAGCTGATACTTGATAAAAAATAACAAAACTCCCCACCAATTATTTCCCTTGTTTTGGGGAATCTTCACCGATGAAATCACAAATAATCTTCAAAGACATGATCTTCCCCTTAGTTGACACACATTTCAGGCCGTCGCACTCACCCGTGACCCTGCCTTTACGCCAGGTTTAAGAGTACAAAATAATCCCATTCCTTTGATTTTAATCCGTCTGCTTGGAACCACCTAGCCTGTACCTTGATGGCCATAGGAAAGAAAAGTTGGAGAATCAACTTTCAGACACGAAAGAAAATTCTCGAAACAATCCAATTGCGCCAGTCTAAAAATACTCGACTCCTTAAGCAAGGCCTTGGCGCATTAGTTTTTGGTGTGCAGCCTGTGGTAGAGAGGAAAGCGGAAAGGAAGGGAAGGAGAATAGAAGACAGCAACAGCATGGCGGTCCGGTCCTTAAGATTCGATCATCAACGGGTGACCCGCCAACGGGTCACAAGGGGGATAACACGGTTCTCTTCTTCTTCTTCTTCTTCTTCAATCACGATAGCAGCGGCTTCCACGTAATTACATCCTGCATGTGTTTCAGGCCGAAGAGAAAGAGAGAGAGAGAGAGAGAGAGAGAGAGAGAGAGAGAGAGAGAGAGAGAGAGAGAGAGACTCGCAGATGGTGAAATTAACGTTCTATCAGCCGTAGGCAGTTAGAGAGACGTCAATCCACAGACTGAGGTCTGTGGGAAGTCAAGGCCGCTTGGATGGGCACAATGGACCAGCCTGACTGTTCTTCATAGCACAACGGACCAGCCTGACTATGTTCTTCATAGCACAATGGACCAGCCTGACTATGTTCTTCATAGCACAATGGACCAGCCTGACTGTTCATCATAGCACAATGGACCAGCCTGACTGTGTTCTTCATAGCACAATGGATCAGCCTGACTGTGTTCTTCATAGCACAATGGACCAGTCTGACTGTGTTCTTCATAGCACAATGGACCAGCCTGACCGTGTTCTTCATAGCACAATGGACCAGCCTGACCGTGTTCTTCATAGCACAATGGACCAGCCTGACCGTGTTCTTCATAGCACAATGGACCAGCCTGACCGTGTTCTTCATAGCACAATGGACCAGCCTGACCGTGTTCTTCATAGCACAATGGACCAGCCTGACTGTGTTCTTCATAGCACAATGGACCAGCCTGACTATGTTCTTCAGGCGTATTATTGGAACGCTTTCAGACCACTTTCCATAGTTAGTCCCAGATCGCTCCAAGGATCACATTAGCATTTTCGGCCTAACTTTCAGCTTTGCAAGAAGAGCAAAGTGTTGAGCAGTGCTAATATATGTCGAATGATGAAATCAGTCTTTTATTTTGAGCTTTGCAAGAAGAGAAAGTGTTGAGCAGTGCTGATATATGTCGAATGATGACATCAGACTTTTAATTCACATTCGGCCCGCAGGTAGAATCTAGGAAATATTCTTTTTTTTTTCAAACTGCACAAGAAACAATCACATACCTGCAGAAATGTCACCTATATTGAGCATTGTTCTAAGAGCGCAGGGTTAAAGCGAGAGGCAGAACAATGTCGGACAAAGCTGAAGACAGCTGGGACTGATTTTGAAGGAGACTGTGGACAAGACAAGGAAGAGCAGCAGTCAGAGAATGGACACCTCACTTTGTTAATCTGCTGGTCCCGTTCCTAGGTGACAGACTCGGTGTGCACCTGATGGGGCATTAGCCTACTGCGGACATCAGCACGAAAAAAAAGTATCTGTCACAATTCACTGCATGTTCGTAAGTTGTTATGATTCGAAGTCGACCAGGATAGTCTGAAGCTGATTTGATGCATTACTACACAGTTCAATGAGGTCTGGGTAGGTCAATAATGAAACACACACACACACACACACACACACACACACACACACACACACACAACACACACAAGAGGACGCACGACACACACACCACACACACACCACGACACACACACACACACACACACACACACACACACACACTGTTACAAACGGTTCGATTTCACTTATGACTATTGTTAGTCAATTCACATGTATTGGATTTCCCTTTGTAGGTGTAAAATTTGATGCGACGTTTGTTTGCGAAATGACGAATGCATAGTTTGCATGATAATTCGGGAGGACTTTTTAAAGTACCAGAACATGGCAGAAAGTGTCACAAGCCTCCACAATTCCAGAATTAAAAAAAAGTCCCGGTCATTTTGATCGGATATAGAATGTGATGGCTTCCGATCCTTTTACAAAGTTCTATGCATTTTGATTTGATGATTATTATTCTCGTACATTCTAGAATACTCCATGATCAACATTTGGTTGTCTTGCTCCATGTTTCTTGAATTTCCGATTCAATGGTCTGTAAATAATTGAGAGCATGAGAGCGTGATGAAGAGAGCAAGAGAATGAAAGTGAACATGGAAGTGTTTGAGGACACGTTTTTGTTTGGGACTGTGGCGATGTTGACTGAAGTATTGATCTACGAATCTTTTACTGTAATTAAAGGCACTGAACTCGTTACCAAAAGTCCACCTATTCTGTGTCCGGATCGATTCAACGAGAGGTCAGAGCCAGCTTGTGTTTATCAAACCTTCACTCCACTGAGATATTAAAGACATCCCACTTTGATTTTGTGATCATTGGTGAATTGCTATAGTTTGAGTCTTCCTAGCCGTAACACACATCTACATCCCACTTTGATTTTGTGATCATTGCTAAATTGCTATAGAAGTGTGTAATGACTGTACTATAAATGATTTGGCCATTTATCTATTCATACGTGATCAGAAATGAAATGAGGCAGGGAACAGTAAACGATAAACAGTAAACAAGTTGGGTATTTTTTGCTCCCATAAGAAAACCTAACACAGAGTAACTTGTATTCAAGACCGGCACAGCCTTTTAAACTTGAATAAAGTCAGACAAATACATAGACGAACAATCTAATAGTGGGGGAAAAAACAAGCGCAGGCCAACAACTGAACTATCTTCATAGTAATGACTTGGCAAAGATTTGGACTTAAGGAGGGGGGGGGGGGGGGGGGGGGTGGAATTTGAAGATGGAGAAACTGGGAACATGAAATTAAGAAAATATGTTACAGATATGAAAACTCTTCACTAGCTGCATAAGGGAACCATCGCAATCCCTTTTGAAGGCAGATATATTTGTATTGCCTGCTCCGAGGCCTTTCGTCCGCTGGGTCGGACTCATCAGGGAGACACGGCTAGTTGTGTCTGCGCTCCTGGCGTCAAATAGAGACACACCACAGTCTATAATACTGTGGTGTTCTCACCACCAAGGGTGCAAAAACGAATCCAATAGCACCCCCAAAGCAGCCAGCGAAGAGTAGTAAATGAAACTAAACGAAAGTGTGGGGAGGAAAAAAGTTGCTGAAAAACTAGAGACATTATGCAAATAGTATAAAATGTAAGGGACAATTTTTGAGCCTACACCTGAGGATCCACCCAAAGATGCAAGGGAGATCAAAAGACAAACACACAGACGGACAGAAACAAATACAAATAACCTCAATTTAATCAAAACAAAATCAGAAATGAAATGAGGCAGGGAACAGTAAACGATAAACAGTAAACAAGTTGGGTATTTTTTGCTCCCATAAGAAAACCTAACACAGAGTAACTTGTATTCAAGACCGGCACAGCCTTTTAAACTTGAATAAAGTCAGACAAATACATAGACGAACAATCTAATAGTGGGGGTGCTATTGGATTCGTTTTTGCACCCTTGGTGGTGAGAACACCACAGTATTATAGACTGTGGTGTGTCTCTATTTGACGCCAGGAGCGCAGACACAACTAGCCGTGTCTCCCTGATGAGTCCGACCCAGCGGACGAAAGGCCTCGGAGCAGGCAATACAAATATATCTGCCTTCAAAAGGGATTGCGATGGTTCCCTTATGCAGCTAGTGAAGAGTTTTCATATCTGTAACATATTTTCTTAATTTCATGTTCCCAGTTTCTCCATCTTCAAATTCCACCCCCCCCCCTCCTTAAGTCCAAATCTTTGCCAAGTCATTACTATGAAGATAGTTCAGTTGTTGGCCTGCGCTTGTTTTTTCCCCCACTATTAGATTGTTCGTCTATGTATTTGTCTGACTTTATTTCAAGTTTAAAAGGCTGTGCCGGTCTTGAATACAAGTTACTCTGTGTTAGGTTTTCTTATGGGAGCAAAAAATACCCAACTTGTTTACTGTTTATCGTTTACTGTTCCCTGCCTCATTTCATTTCTGATTTTGTTTTGATTAAATTGAGGTTATTTGTATTTGTTTCTGTCCGTCTGTGTGTTTGTCTTTTGATCTCCCTTGCATCTTTGGGTGGATCCTCAGGCGTAGGCTCAAAAATTGTCCCTTACATTTTATACTATTTGCATAATGTCTCTAGTTTTTCAGCAACTTTTTTCCTCCCCACACTTTCGTTTAGTTTCATTTACTACTCTTCGCTGGCTGCTTTGGGGGTGCTATTGGATTCGTTTTTGCACCCTTGGTGGTGAGAACACCACAGTATTATAGACTGTGGTGTGTCTCTATTTGACGCCAGGAGCGCAGACACAACCAGCCGTGTCTCCCTGATGAGTCCGACCCAGCGGACGAAAGGCCTCGGAGCAGGCAATACAAATATATCTGCCTTCAAAAGGGATTGCGATGGTTCCCTTATGCAGCTAGTGAAGAGTTTTCATATCTGTAACATATTTTCTTAATTTCATGTTCCCAGTTTCTCCATCTTCAAATTCCACCCCCCCCCCCTCCTTAAGTCCAAATCTTTGCCAAGTCATTACTATGAAGATAGTTCAGTTGTTGGCCTGCGCGTTGTTTTTCCCCCACTATTAGATTGTTCGTCTATGTATTTGTCTGACTTTATTCAAGTTTAAAAGGCTGTGCCGGTCTTGAATACAAGTTACTCTGTGTTAGGTTTTCTTATGGGAGCAAAAAATACCCAGCTTGTTTACTGTTTATTCATACGTGGTTAAGACTCGACTGAAAAAAAATTGCTTTCGCATTCGTATTTTCCCTCCATCCTCCCTTTCTTGTACACACACAGACGAATAGAGAGTACTCACAATAAACAACAACAAAACGACATACATGGACGCAACAGGCAAATATAATAGGCAGAGAGACAGAGACAGACAGACAGACAGACAGCCTCACACATCGGAACAACTTGCAAATGTTCCTGTTAGCCTTAGCCGATCTCCACCACCACCAGCACCACAAGGAAAGAGAATCCCTCGCACTGAGCGCGTGAAATCGACACGATTTTTACAGCTTCTGTGAACTTCCTGTTGAAATGGGAATTCTAGAATGGTTCCAGAACAGACGAGTCGTGCCAGACCTTGTACAGGAAAACAGTTGTAAAACCATTTCAAACAAACAAACAAAAAACCAACAATGACAATATTGGCAACAAAACCTGTAATATCATCTGTGGAATGTATTCTTTTGTAGAAATGAAAAGTACACCGAGGAGACCTATTAATTTGGGAAAGAGTGCCTCGATATTATAAACGACAAAGACAGAAGAGCATCCAGTGTCTTTGTTTTCTGTTAAAAAAAAAAATCAGAATGATACGTTTTTGCAAAAACCTGATAGTTCATTGAGACGCTTCCGGTTAGAAATTTTCTGTGAAATGCCCAAAGATCTGATTGACATGATGCTTGTCGTTGTGCACCGTAAAAGTTTCTGAATACTTAGCTTGCTGACCAGATCTGTGAAAAAGAGTTCTCCCCCTCCCTCTCTCCTTCCCTCCTCCCTCAAACAGTTTGAACACCTTGATTTTGCCTTAATGGGGACGGTAGGCTTAAAATTAACATTTTTGTGTTCACTCAATACATTCAACTTCTCTCTCTCTCTCTCTCTCTCTCTGAATTTCTTTGCTTTTGATGCAGCCCGCCATGAGCGGAAACTGGGAGAAACATCGGGCTCAAGAACTAGGTCTGTCCACTTGACCCAGTCCTGTGAATTCCAGACATTTTGGACGGTTCCATGTTCTCACATCTCTCTTCTCCACTGTGTCGTAAGGATGGGTAAATATTTCTTTTTTAGATGTTGTTTTTGTGTTTATATTGAAGGGCTGAATATTGCTTGAGCTTGTTTTTCACCGCTCTTTAATTCCTCAATAAGCGTTGCACTTTTTTTTCATCAAGTCTCCACATTACGTATTGGAAAATTTGGTTTTTCTCTCTGTTTCTGATTTAAAAAAAATGATAAATCAATTCTTCCCTACTTGTTTTCTCAATTATTGACTCATTCGTCTTATATCATCAAGGAAATTTTGTCGTATACTGTCTCTCTGATTGATGATATCACGGAGCACACTGATTTCGGGCTGTTTGGCAGTTTGTGAATGTGAGTACGTTTTTCTGTAAATTTTGAAACATCACAATGATGAGTATGTTTCTGTATCATCTGGTAACGAGTTTTCAGCATCAGAGGCATATTGTGGGCATTGTGCTTGAGGGAACTATAACTGGGTGTGGGTTTTCTTCTCCACGTGCCTTTTGTCAGGTTTTACAGTGTCTTTGTTAACCTGACAGTGGCAATATGAGGATGTTTAAAGTTTTGTTTTGTTTTGTTCGTGTTTACAGTCCTGACAGGACCAGCCGGATAGGCTAGGCTATAAAATGAAAGCCAAGCCACAGAAACTTGATGACACAACAAGGTACTGTGTGTAACACGCGCCTCAGCACGTCAAAATAAAACACTTGTACTCTTTGGAGTTTGGAAAAAAAAAACGACCAAGAATTTAACGAGCAAGTAGGGTAACTCTTGTTCCAATGATGCAGTAAATAGACGCCCTTAACTCCAAACGAATGCTGCTTACGACACCAAATCGCCTAGCATAAATAACAACACAGAGCACACGGAACAAACAAGGGTCACCCGCTGTGTTGTCATTTCTGCTAGGCGACTCGCTGTCTAAGCATTCGTTTGGAATTATGGGCGTCTGTGTCTTTCAACAAACGAGCAAACGTTACCTTAGGTATTGATTAATTACGATGTACTGTTCCCTGCCTCGTTACAGATTTCCCAGAAAATTTAGTCAGTATTCCATAATAAGCTATGTCGCTTACATGAGCATTGGCCTGATGATTTTATTGTTTTGTTTTCATTTTAATTAATGGCTGGTTTTGAGAATTCTTTTACTAACACAATTCATGTTTATACAGAGTTTAAAGCCATGAAAAACACCATGATCGACGGGTGTGAAGGAAAACAAAACGGAAACAAAATGACAGCGTACCAATGCTGACACTATATGCCCATACAGACCTTGAACTTTGTCGATCTAAATCCTCATAGCCATCTGGACCGGGAAAGATGGACAGTGTCATTTCTAATCTTGCTGTCAGTGATGGTGATTTAGATATGTTTGGCAACAGGTAAAAAAAAAAATCCTCTGTAAATTTAACCGCTACAGATAACGATTTTCAGTCAATCCAGCAGTGTCCTCCGTTAATCATTACAAATCATGTTTTATTATTATTATTTGTGTGTTTCCTATATCAGTGCTAATAGGGTGAATTGTATGTAATTTGAATTTTTTTTTTGGTGTCTTTTAAAGCAGATAATTCAACCGAGGGTAGCGTATTTGGTGTTAATGCCAAATCAGCAACAGAGACGTGGGGGGGGGGGGGGGGGGTGTGAAATGAACGAAGAGAGCGGAGGGGCGGGGGGCACGGAGGGTGGAGAGAGAAGCGCTGCTGGAGAGGGAGTAGGAGAGAAGGGGTGTGGGAGGGAAGGAGTGTG
>CM065714.1:137354991-137394991 GCA_033310375.1 Conus canariensis
CACCACAAGGGCACTCTCCACTTTGTCCAATGCCAAATTTTGTGTGCATGTGGTGGAGCAGGCGATTGTGTCCAGTCCTCAGGCGGAAGATCTTGACCTGTTCCCGTCGTCCCAGCAAATGGTATGTGTCTTCTGGGTTGTATTTGGGATGCAGGAGGCGCCATTTTATTCCTTGCTGTGCGTTGATGATTGTCCTAATTTCATCGTATGTCACCAGGTTGTTGTCCTGCTCCTTCTGTGCACCGTCTTTTGCCAGAATGTCCGCTTTTTCGTTGACTCTGATGCCACAGTGTGCTGGTACCCATTGTTTCACTACTTTCTCCACTCTGGCACTCAGGGCAACAAGGGCTGAAGTGAGATGGTTCTGTTATTTGCAGCAGGAGTTCTTGAGGGCTTGGAGCACGGAGAGAGCGTCAGAGAACACCACCACCTGCCCTGTTGTTCTTGTGGAGTTCTGCGAGACTGTTGTGGCTGCCTCACAGAGGGCTTCTCGCTCAGCTCGGAAGTTGGTGGAGTGTTTTCCTGTTGCGATTGCAATTTCTTCATCTCCATCTTTGTATCGGAGGAAGATTCCAGCTTCACTATCCCTCGTTGCTTCTGTGGCGGAGCCATCTGTAAAGACATGGGTCCAGTCTTCCTGGGGGTACTGGTTGCAGATGTACTCCATGGCCAGGGCCTTCCTTTGGGTGTCTGACTGTGCTCCTCTCTTCTCCACTCCGGGAATGCTGGTGACGACTGTTGGGAACAACTGCCTCTTCCAAGATGGACCAGGCTGCTTCCAATTCAATAGTGGGGCGACCATCCCCAACCCGGCGGGTCCCCGGGTGGCGGATAGGGGAACGGCCCTCAGATATGGGGGTTAGCTGCGATATAAGTCAGGCTTCCCTGGCCGAATAAGCAGTCCCGGACCAACTGGCGATGTTCCTACCAGGACGGGGTGGGTCAACAGGTGGCACTGTTGTCCTCACTGAAATACCCCATGTGTTCTATGACGGGCTCATCATGCGGTCAAGAGGCGCGTTATAACCTCTAGCCCCGGGGTGGGATCCTCGGAGAAACAATCCCCCTGTGCTCACAGGGTAGGATGTACGGGCCATGAGCTAAGGGTGAGGCACCCCGAAAGAAAATTCCAGCTGAAGACGGAGGTATCGGGCCACTGGCGCAACTTAAACCACGATACCACGCATCCACGCTTCCATGATGATGCAGTCCACAGAATTTCCATGTGGCGCTCGACCTTCGGAGACCCGCCGGGGAGGTCGGCAGCCGGGCCCTATGCCTCAAAGGGGCCCACCCCAAGCGGTCGGTGTCAGACAAAGAAATTCCGCATGCCCATGCGACAAAGAAGGAGACCTTATCCTCCTGGCTGATGCCAAGCAAACAGTACCACCCAGAATGCTCAACATTCTCCAGTGGAATGCAGAAGGGGTGCATAAGAAGAAATTTGGCTTGGCAGAAAGGATGCATCAAGAAAATATTGACATCGCATGTGTCCAAGAGACACATTTGACCGTAAACCATCGCTTTCAAGTGAGGGGTTACGAGACCATCAGGTTGGACCGTGAGGAAAGAAACAAAGGAGGGGTGCTTGTCTTGGTGCGGAATTCTATCGCCGCACAAGAACTCAAGATCAACACCAATCAACAGGCAGAGATCCAAGGGTTGATATAGTCCTTAAGGAACACAACATCAGGATCTACAATGTCTATTGCCCTCAAGATCGTGATCTTTCCCTCACATACATGAACATCCCAGACAACAACTGCGTGGTGGTGGGAGATTTTGACAGTCACTCAGAGAGATGGGGCTATGACGAGACGGACAAGAGAGGCGAAGAAGTTGAGGATTGGGAGAATGACACACATCTTCATCTCATCTCATCTCATCAACCAAGAAGATGATGAACCCACCTTCTACTCTAGACGCTGGATGACCACATCAACACCAGGTCTAGCGTTCGCCACCAGCGACCTGTTCGCCAGGACCACAAGAACAGTCCTCAACCAGCTTGGAGGAAGAGACCACAAGCCCGCCAAACTCTCAATCAACCTCAACTTGCAGGCTCCACAAGCAAAGTGTTTTCCCCGCTGGAATTATAGAAAGGCGGACTGGACTCTCTTCGAGACCCTCACAGATAAATACACAAAGCCAATCAACATCAGGCAGAAGGACTCAAACAAGATGGTTCAAGACTTCACAAAGGCCGTCTTGAAAGCTGCTACAGAATCCATCCCAAGAGGAGCACGCAAAGACTACAAGCCCTACTGGACGGAGGAACCCCAGAATCTGGAAGATGCCGTTACGGAAGCCAGGGACCGAACAGAAAAGTAGCCATCACTGGAGAACAACATAGCGCTGAAGGAAGTAACTGCCAGATACAAGCTGTCCTGCGCACAAGCTGCAAGGAAAAGCTGGCAAGAGAAAACTGAAAGCCTAAATCTCGACAGGGATGGCAGCAAGCTGTGGAAACTGGCTAGAACCCTCTGTAATGAAACAACAAGTCACACCACTATAACAATACAAGAGAATGGAAATTACCTCTCTGGAAAGAAAGCAGCAGACCACTTCATAGACGTCTATGAAAACATCAGCAATCTGGAAGTCCCCCCTGAACATAGAGCTGCAGTGCACAGGGCCCAAGGTGAACTTCATGAGAAAGAGCCCCAAGAGGAAGTCATGACCACAGCTTTCACAGAGAAGGAGCTGGAGGAAGCGTTGCAGAGCCTCAATCTGAAGAAGTCACCTGGACCAGACGGAATCACAAATGAAATGATTCTGCATCTTGGGATGAAGAACAAGGCAATCCTTCTAACAATCTTTAACTCCAGCTGGAAGACAGGATCAGTACCACAGTGTTGGAGGGAAGCAGACATGATCCCCATTCACAAAAAGGGAAAGGACAAGTCGAAGACTGACAGCTACAGACCCATCAGCCTTACAAGCTGCTTAGGAAAGCTGATGGAGAGACTTGTCAACACAAGGCTTGTCTGGCACCTTGAGGAGCATCAGCTGCTGAGCCCTGAAAAGGCAGGCTTCCGCCAACACAGATCAACAGAAGACCAGATCACATTCATCACGCAAAGCATTGAGGACGCTTTCCAAGAAAAGAAGAACACGCTTACTGTCTTGATTGACATGGAGAAGGCGTTCGACAAAGTCTGGAAGGACGGACTTAGGCTCAAACTACGGCGATGTGGTGTGTCTGGGAGGATGTACACCTGGATCAGCCAGTACCTACACAACCGCCAAGCCCGAGTCAAGATTCAGGGCCAAAAGAGCAAGAAGAAGGTACTGAGACAGGAAGTACCACAAGGAGGAGTCCTTTCGCCAACGCTGTTCCTCATCTTCATAGATGACATCGTCAGAGAACTGCCAAGAGGGGTCAGAGGAGCGATATACGCAGATGACCTGGTACTTTGGTACTCTGAAGAGTACACCACTACAGCACAGGTACGCCTCCAGATTGCGCTCAACAAGATCAGCGACTGGGCCAAGGAATGGCTTGTCTCTGTCAACTCAAGCAAAGCAACCTACACAGTCTTCAGCCTATCCAGCAAGAAGCAAGAGGCGAAGCTGACACTGAACAACCAAAGGCTTGCAGAGGAACCCACACCTACCTACCTGGGAGTGACCTTTGACCGCAGGCTCACTTGGAAACAGCAGATCACCAGATGCTGTAGCAGGGCCAAGCTGAGACAGGCGATCATGAGGAAACTTGCGGGGACGGACTGGGGGGCTGACGAACGTATCCTGAAGAGACTCTATACAGGGGGAGTCCGACCTGTAGTTGAGTACGGGACATCAGCATGGGCATCAGCTGCCAAGTCTAACCTCGACCATCTCAACAAGATACAGAACCAAGCTCAGCGTGTCATAACTGGCGCCATGAGATCCACCCCGATCCTGAAGATGGAGGAGACCACTGGGCTACAGTCATTGGAGGACAGAAGGGACACAAAGATCCTCATCCAGGCAGCAAAATTCAAACGCCTTGAAAACCATCCAATGAACAACAGAATGAGCAGACCCACCAAGAGCCGGTTGAAAAGAGGCAGCTTCATCCACCAGTCAAGACGCCTTGAAAGACAAACCCCAGTCTTGATGGAACACAAAGCAAAGCCTATCCCGGCAAATGTCACCCACACATGGGGTATGACCACACTCGCCACATTGATTTCATAACACATGTGATACTACCAGATTGAAGACGGCAAATGTCACCCACACATGGGGTATGACCACACTCACCACACTGATCTCATAACACATGTGATACTACCAGATTGAAGATTGCAAATGTCACCCACACATGGGGTATGACCACACTCACCACCCTGATTTCATAACACATGTGATACTACCAGATTGAAGACTGCAAATGTCACCCACACATGGGGTATGACCACACTCACCACACTGATTTCATAACACATGTGATACTACCAGATTGAAGACTGCAAATGTCACCCACACATGGGGTATGACCACACTCACCACACTGATTTCATAACACATGTGATACTACCAGATTGAAGACTGCAAATGTCACCCACACATGGGGTATGACCACACTCACCACACTGATTTCATAACACATGTGATACTACCAGATTGAAGACTGCAAATGTCACCCACACATGGGGTATGACCACACTCACCACACTGATTTCATAACACATGTGATACTACCAGATTGAAGACTGCAAATGTCACCCACACATGGGGTATGACCACACTCACCACACTGATTTCATAACACATGTGATACTACCAGATTGAAGACGGCAAATGTCACCCACACATGGGGTATGACCACACTCACCACACTGATTTCATAACACATGTGATACTACCAGATTGAAGACTGCAAATGTCACCCACACATGGGGTATGACCACACTCACCACACTGATTTCATAACACATGTGATACTACCAGATTGAAGACTGCAAATGTCACCCACACATGGGGTATGACCACACTCACCACACTGATTTCATAACACATGTGATACTACCAGATTGAAGACTGCAAATGTCACCCACACATGGGGTATGACCACACTCACCACACTGATTTCATAACACATGTGATACTACCAGATTGAAGACTGCAAATGTCACCCACACATGGGGTATGACCACACTCACCACACTGATTTCATAACACATGTGATACTACCAGATTGAAGACTGCAAATGTCACCCACACATGGGGTATGACCACACTCACCACATTGATTTCATAACACATGTGATACTACCAGATTGAAGACTGCAAATGTCACCCACACATGGGGTATGACCACACTCACCACATTGATTTCATAACACATGTGATACTACCAGATTGAAGACTGCAAATGTCACCCACACATGGGGTATGACCACACTCACCACACTGATTTCATAACACATGTGATACTACCAGATTGAAGACTGCAAATGTCACCCACACATGGGGTATGACCATACTCACCACACTGATTTCATAACACATGTGATACTGCCAGATTGAAGACTGACCACACCCCCTTCCAGAGATGCACGCCTCTGGTGTCTGTCTTCTATCATTGAATGTTTCCGTTTTCTAGATAGCTTTTGTTCCTCTTTCTGACATTGGTTGCTTGACTTCCAAAGCCACTAACTCTCCATGACGGTGCTGCTAACAAGAGAAAGACCATATTGGTTAAATACTCTGTTATTGTCGTTTATAAATTAAAAAAAAAAAGAAAACGTTTAACAGTCGTATATACATACAAATCTTTGTCATGTGTGTCCCTTTCAGCAACGTCGTCATCATCATTACCATTGCCACTATCTTCTTCAATACATCAGGTCTGGAGCTGGCGTTGATATGTAAGAATATGTGGAATGTGGTAACACCGTGAATAGCAAGGGTCAGTACATGTGGAATGTGGTGACACCGTGAATAGCAAGGGTCAGTACATGTGGAATGTGGTGACACCGTAAATAGCAAGGGTCAGCACATGTGGAATGTGCTGACACCGTGAATAGCAAGGGTCAGTATATGTGGAATGTGGTGACACCGTGAATAGCAAGGGTCAGTACATGTGGAATGTGCTGACACCGTGAATAGCAAGGGTCAGTACATGTGGAATGTGGTGACACCGTGAATAGCAAGGGTCAGTACATGTGGAATGTGGTGACACCGTGAATAGCAAGGGTCAGTACATGTGGAATGTGGTGACACCGTGAATAGCAAGGGTCAGTACATGTGGAATGTGGTGACACCGTGAATAGCAAGGGTCAGTACATGTGGAATGTGCTGACACCGTGAATAGCAAGGGTCAGTACATGTGGAATGTGGTGACACTATGAACAATTAATACAATTGGAATGTGAGGACTCTATGAAGAGTGGAGTCAGTATACAAGGAATGTGATGACGCTATGAATAGTAAAGCGAATAGACGGCGAATGTATTAACGCTGTGAATAGAACAGTCAGTAACTGTTTGTGGATTTTGGTGACACTGCAAAATATTAACTCAGTATAGGGTGAATGTGGTTACACCAGGAACAGTTGGGACAATACACGTGGAATGTGGTAACACTATGAACAATGGAATCTGTTCATATGGAATGTAGTGACACTATGAACAGTAGTTTTGCCGCCTGTGGTATGTGGTGACATTAGGAACAGTTCAGTGACTGCACATGGAATGTGGTGACTCTGAACAATGAAGTCATTTTCTGGTGAATTGTGGACACTATGAACAATTGAGTCATTTTTCGTGGAATGTGGTGACACTATAAACAATGGAGTCATTTTTCGTGAATGTGGTGACACTATAAACAATGGAGTCATTTTTCGTGGAATGTGGTGACCCTGTGAACGATGGAGTCATTTTTCGTGGAGTATGGTAACACTGTGGACAATGGAGTCATTTTTCGTGGAATGTGGTAACACTATGAACAAGGAAGTCATTTTTCGAGGAATGTGGTAACACTATGAACAAGGAAGTCATTTTTCGAGGAATGTGGTAACACTATGAACAAGGAAGTCATTTTTCGTGGAATGTGGTAACACTATGAACAAGGAAGTCATTTTTCGAGGAATGTGGTGCCACTATGAACAATGGAGCCCTTTTTAGCGGAATGTGGTAACGCTGTGAACAGTGTGGTGACTGCACGTGCAACGTTGTGACATCATGAATAGCGGAGTCAACCTCAGCGGTGGGGGAGGAGGGAGAGGGGGAGGAAGGTCCAGCAAGTGGCGGGTGCCCTCGGACGAGTGTGTGCAGGTGGCCGTTCGACAACAGGTGAGTGGCTGAGAATGCGCGCGCGTGTGTGTGTGTGTGTGTGTGTGTGTGTGTGTGTGTGTGTGTGTGTGTGTGTGTGTGTGTCTGTGTGTGTCTGTGTGTGTCTGTGTGTCTGTAATGTGTACTGTACGTTTTCCCGATGAATCCTCTGTGTGTCTCTTTTCTGCGTCTATCGTTTGTCTTTTACCAGTCCTGATGTTTAGTGGAACGCTATCACGTAGTTCCCATTTTATCCATTCTATCATTTCATGTGTCTCTCTCTTTTCTCTCTTCCTTTCCCTCTCTCTTTTTTCTTTCTTCCTGTTCTGTCTGGGTTTTTTTTATCTTCTGTTTCTTTCTCTCTCTCTCTCTGCATATGTATTTCCCTTTTTTTTCTTTCCTCCATTCATTTTATTTGTGTACCTTTTTCTTTCTGTCTGTCATTTTTCTTGCTATCGTTTCACTCTTTTTCCCCTTTCTTGCTTTCTCTCTTTCTTTGTTTCGTTCTTGCCTTCATTCCTTATGCTTTGTTTCTAAGTTTGTTATATATTGTCTTTGTGTGCGTTTGCTGAATATGTAACATCCTTATTCTCTTTGCTGAATATGTTGTATCCCTGTTCTCTTTGCTGAATATGTAATATCCTTGTTCTCTTTGCTGAATATGTTGTATCCCTGTTCTCTGCGCTGAATATGTAATATCCTTGTTCTCTTTGCTTAAATAGGTAATATCCTTGTTTATTCTTACTTCTGCCTGTCTTTATTTCCGTGAACATCGAGGATCACAATATCTTAACTCCCCCCCCCCTCCCACCCTTGTCCCCGCCATTTCCAATTTCCCCGTTCACCCCCTCTCCCTTCTTCCCTGTCAAAATTTGCAGTATTACTGCTATTCCGGCCTTGAGCTTTACTGTATTATACAACCCACACACAATTACACACGTGTGCACACTCACGGATACATTCACATATATACACATGCGCGAGCGCGCGCGCACACACACACACACGCGCGCGCGCGCGCACATGCTCACACACACAGGAACAGACGAACAGACAGACACAGGCACACACAGAGGTACAAAGATTCAGAGATTCAAAGACACGGGCACACACAGAGGTACACACACACACACACACACACACACACACACACACACACACACACACACACACACACACTACACACACTACACACACACACACACACACACACACACACACACACAGAACACACCCAAATACCGAGAAGTTTTGAGGCCAGGGCGATCTGTCATGCAACAGAGTATTATGGACAGAGGGAGGAGAAGGGAGGGAGTGAGAGAGTGAAAGGTATGATGGAACGGACGGGAGGGGGGCACAGAGGGATGGAATAACTATCACTTGTCCGTCCCCCCCCCCCCCCCCCCCGATCGTCTCTTCTCTTCTCCCGGCCCCCCCCTCCCCCCACCCCCCACTTCCGTCCTGGAGTCAAAGTCCAGTTCATAACGGTCGTCTGACGGCTTACGTCACGCGAACGATCAGGGGAAAGTATGGCAGTGGTTGCTGCTGGCTGGCTCTTCTAGTGAGCTCCACCCTTCGCTTACAACATACGTTTTATCTGCATTTAGAGAGAGAGAGAGAGAGAGAGAGAGAGAGAGAGAGAGTGTGTGTGTGAGTGTGTGCGTGCGAGCGCGCGCGCCTGTGTGTGTGTGTGTGTGTGTGTGTGTGTGTGTGTGTGTGTGTGTGTGTGTGTGTGTGTGTGCGTGCGTGCGTGTGTGTGTGTGTGCGTGCGTGCGTGCGTGCGTGTGTGTGTGTGTGTGTGTGTGTGTGTGTGTGTGTGTGTGTGTGTGTGTGTGAGGGGTCTAAGACTCTTTGTTACTGTTGACTTAGCAGCACATTTGTCATTTCTTCTCTCTCTCTAAATCACACACACACACACACACACACACACACACACACACACACACACACACACACACACACACACACAAAACACGCGTGCGCACGCACACTCCCTTTCTTTTCTCGTTTATGTCTTTCTTCCTTCTTTCTTGCCTTCATTTCTTTATTTCTTTTTCCACCCTTTTGCTTCACTCATTCTTTCTTTTCGTTGTTGTCTTCCCCAATTTCTCTCTGTTTTCTTCCTTCCTTCCTTCCATCCTTTCTTTCTTCAGTCTTTCTTTCTTCTCTTTTTTTTTTTTCTTCCCATCTTCCGTCCTCATTGTCTTTCTTCCTTGTCTTTCTCCCTTTCTTTTTCCATTGCGTTTTTCCCCATCTCCTTTTCTTTTTCCTTTCTTATTGTCTCTCCCCTCCTTTCTTCTTTTCTCTTTGTCATTCTTTCTTCCTTCTTTCATTCCATGCTCATGTTCTCTCTTTCTTTCTCTTTTATCATTCCTGTTCTTGTTCTTGTTCATGGCCTTGTTCTTCTCAGCTGAGATTTTACTCTGCGAAAAAACTGTGATAGCGTTAGTGACAGTTTGTGTACGGGATTTGTGTGAAGTAAATGATCAAACAAAAAACTATGTTTCAAATTGATTTCGTTTCTTGATTTAAACACACCTCCCCTCTACCCCACCCCACCCCACCCTGCGGTATCATGATATGTTTTTATGCGAATAAAACGCAAACACACATAAACGCACGCTCGCACTCACACACACACACACACACACACACACACACACACACACACACACACACACACACACACACACACAAAGTGCACGCGAGAACAAGAGTAATATATTTGACTGCAATGGATTTTATATCGCTTTCGTTGTAGTTGATAACCCATGAGAGAAATAAAATTCGAAAACTGAGAACAATTCTATATGCATGTTACCGTTTCAATTGAATTTGAATTTCATTCATGAAATCAAGCTTTTTTTTTTTTTTTTTTAAAAGAGGGCTGTACTGTTTTTCCTGTTCCTCGAACGAAAATGTGTCCGGGTGATTATGTTTATTGAACGAGTTTCATTCATCATTCTACATATTCCAAGTCGTATGGAAAAATAAGACACTGTGTGGCAACAACCGATTTGATGAATATGGGAAACAAATACTCTGTGAATGTGTTGAGTCTAGGATACAAAGCTGTATTTTACGAGAGAGAGAGAGAGAGAGAGAGAGAGAGAGAGAGAGAGAGAGAGAGAGAGAGAGAGAGAGAGACGTATTGTCACAAGCATATATTGCCGCCGACGGTGTATTTGCCGAATCTCAAACCATGTTTTGTTGCGAGTCTTGAAAGCAAACACTAGGAGATGATGATCGTGATGAGTCGGAGGAAAATCAGACTTTGTGTGTGTGTGTGTGTGTGTGTGTGTGTGTGTGTGTGTGTGTGTGTGTTGTGCGCGAGTGGATGCGTGCTTGCGTTGGTGCCTGCTTGTGTGTGTGTGTGTGTGTGTGTGTGTGTGTGTGTGTGTGTGTGTGTGTGTGTGTGGTGTGTGTGTGCTTTACAACCCTAAATATGCCTGTGTGCCTGTGTGTGTTTGTATCAGCGCGCGTGTGGATGAGTGCGTGCATGGGTGAGTGAGTGAGTGAGTGAGTGAGTGAGTGAGTGTGTGTGTGTGTGTGTGTGTGTGTGTGTGTGTTGTGTGTGTGTGTGTGTGTGTGTGTGTGTGTAAATACACATGTTCATGCACGTATGTATACGCTTATATTCCCTTGTGCGTGTTTTGTGTGATGCCAAAGCAGGGCTATTTGTCAACAGGGAGAATACGTGCCGAAAGTATATGCCCAGTGGAGAGCGCTCTACGTGTTTCTCATAATCTTTTTTTTTCTTTTCATTTTGTTATCATTCCTACCCTTCTTTCTTTCTTTCTTTCTCTTCCTTTCTTTCCCTCTTTCTTAACCCCCCCCCCCCTTCCCCCCACTCCCAACACACACGCACACATGAGCAGGCTTGCGCCCGTGCGCGTGTGAGTCTGAGTGCACGCGAGCGAGCGAGCGCGCGCATCTGTACGCGGTAGACAGTGTTGAGAGCGGGCGAGGCGATCAGCGGGTTAGTGAATGGCCATCCCTATGTGTCCAGCGTTCAGTCCTCGCCCTCCTCAATCACCGGAGTAAGGCCCCGTCTGTTTTCTTTCCATTTCCCCTGGGACACCACCCGGGAATCAAACCATCAGCCGCGTGTGTCTGCACTTGGGGCTGGAATCGTGGCACGCGGCGTTTGCCGACTCCCTGACAGAACAGCACGCGGTCTCGGGTTGTTTCCCCTGTTGTTGACACTCAGCTGCAGGTGACAGTCGCTCTAGCAGACTGGCAGGAACAGGGTGTTTGGCTGGCATTGCTTGCAGTGGCGTCGGAACCAGAGAGGGGAGGGGGGTAGGACCTGAGGGGCAACCCCCCCCCCCCCCGAAAATATTGGGGTTGGGGGATGGGGGAGGAGACAATCTTCGACTCCTCCATCCCCCTATTAAATATTTGAAAGGTCAAAAACTATGGGCTATGTTATGACACCCCTCCCCCCCGCCTCTTCATATTCACCCTTTTATAGGATTTTAGAAGATGAGAGAACACCCCTTCTAGAAATGTGGAAAATGAAAGTCCTTCCCCTCCCCCCCCCCTCTTTCATTAGAAGTGCCAGCCTCCACCTCCGCTTTGTGAGAAGTTTGGAAGTTGGCAGATTAGGTCCCCCTTCTTCTTCTCCCCCACCCCACCCCCAGCTTCTTTCTTTAAAAAAAATTGGAAGACAGCAGTACTGAGGTTTTTTGGGGGAGGGTTAGTTTCGGCTGGTCTGCATAATTGAGAAAGAGAGGGGGTTAGTTACTGCCAAGGACATAGACAAACAAAGCACAGGACTAGGACAAGTTCTGTGCTTTGTTTGTCTGTGTCCTTGGCGGTAACTAACCCCCTCTCTTTCTAAATTTTGCTTCATTTTCCGCCCTCAGTCACTCCGTTTTGAAACTGGTCTACATAAGGCAAAATATCTTCCGACGCCAGCGTGGACGAAGATCCGTTGTAGAATGTCTCATTCAGAGTTGTGTCACACGGGGCGGAGGGTGGAGAAGGGTTGGGGGGGGGGGGGGGGGGGGGGGGGGGTGGGGGTGGAGAGTCGTCGCCAAACAGTAGTTTGTGCCGAAACAAACGTGCAGCACGGTGTGTTCTCCGTGTTTCCCGTCTGAAAATCTTCTGGCACACAGAGATTTGGAAGCTTGGTCGTGCAGGAAATCACCTCACTATGTGCTCTGGTCTAGCGACTTGTCTGGCAATAGGAGACAACAATTTTAATGGAAGTCCACCTGAGAATGCCCATCAATAGTAAAACACACACACTTGCATGGTGTGCGAGAACTGGGGTTACTTTCTGGAGAAAAAACAATGGTGGGAAGAAAAAAGAGGATGGAGGCGACACCTTCAAACAAACAAACAAAAAAAACGAAACAAAACAAATAGAAAAGAAAGAGAAAGGAAAAGAGAGAGAGGGAGAGAAAAAGAAGAGCAGACGAGAATTGAGAAGCCCGTTTCATTTTTTTCCCCAAGATAGCGCAGTTGCACCAGTGTCATATAGTACGTCGCACTTTGAGAGTTACGGTCGTTGTATGGGGATTAGATAGGATGTCTGTGTGATTCCCATCTTTTGGAAGTAGTGACTGTTCGTGCGTTGTATAGAATGCCTCACACATCCCTACTTTCTGGTCAGCATTGTTGCATTATGTTGATCAAGTAGGATGTTTCCATTTTGGGAGATCAGATTGGTGGTGGTATGTGGTCACACTCATTTCCGCTGTTTGAAGGGCAGTGCGGTCGCAAGTGGGTCACTTATGATAAAAACGCACACACCACATATGTACGCCATTTAAGTGGCTATTTAACAAGTTGATCAATTATGACACAAGCTTTTGCTACCAGAGTTAGAAAACAATCATCTCCTTTCACAGGTTTGAGTAGATTAAGCCATACTCGTGTGAAAGTATTGGATTGAGTGAAATCAGAAATCTTACCGCAAAAATGACGACTGGACGCTCCAGCGAATATTGCAGGCCTAGTGGACATTAGTTACGCTTTTCCAAGCGACCACAGCAAGGTCATGCCATATGAGCAGTGCAAATATTTTCCAAAGGAGAACTTAAAAATGCTGTGACAGAGTGATGCAAATGGTATCCCAGTCCAGTACTACAGTAGTGCAAGTGCTGTTTGAAGCCAGTACTGGAAAAGGGGTTGGTGGGAGTTATTAACACTATCACAAGCCAGTATTACAAATACTGTTTCAAGCCGTCACTGGAAATGTGGTTGGAAGGACATACTATCCCAAACCAGTATTGGAAATACTGTGCTTAGAAGGATCAACGTTAATGCTATTTTGATCCAGTTACGTGGAGTACTGTTGATGCCGTTTTAAGCAAGTACTGCAAGAGTTTTCCCACATGCTAATCCGTCATCCATGCGAATACCAGTATTCCATGCGGGTTGTACTAGTGCGATCCTAATTATGAAAGCTGTCCTGATGAGTATTCTACAGGACCCCTCCATCTGAAAATCCTTGTCAAGTCATCATTTTCATGCAGCTGAAAAACTTGTTTATCTGCACTCACCCCTGTCACTTTTATTTACTTATTGTTATTCAGTGATTTATTTTTATTGCCTGAAAAAAAAAATCAATATGTCGCGGGTTATTACGTTCGTGTTTGATAACACGTTCATGTGGTGGCTCTTTCTCCGTTTCCTCTACCCTGCGCACCGTCTTGGCAGGGTGGTCTTGGAGAGTCTGATGGATCTCGTCGCATGATCACATTACTTCAGATCTTTTTTTCTTTTTAATCTGCAGTGCCATCACTTTACTCAACCAGATTCTTGTCACTTTTCAGTTGTAGTAACTGCGCACTCCAAACGTCATGGAGAGCGTGTATATCTGAACAGCGAAGCCAAGCTATGAATTACATCCCAGTCAGGAAATTGCCATAGTAAGGGAAATAACCCCCTTTTTTAAAAACTGCCCAAATGAATTATTTCCCTTTGACTTTGCGCTCTGACGATGGATGAAAGCAGCTTTCAAAAAAAGTTTACAGAATTCGACCAATTTGTAGCTGGACATAAGTGCGAGATGAAAAGCAAAGATTAAAACAGACTGATTTGTGACATAGTTTTCTACGGTTTAAAACCCATTTCTTCAACTGGAAAAAAGTGTAATCTTCAAAGTCAGGAAGCGAGGCAGGAAAGCTTAACTGATTATGTGCCGTCCCATTTTCTTTTCCACACACCACCAATAGCACCATCTGCCCGATGGATCCTCTCATTGATGAACCATGCTCAAATAACCAGTCAATCAATCGACCAATCTCTCTCTGATAGCGGTGGTCAGAGAAAGAGACGACAGTATCACGTGCGCGGAGACAGGCGCAAAGAGCGAACGGTAACTCTTACTATACAGAGCAGGCGTTTTCTCTAAAGGCATTTACTTCCCCTGCACCGTCTGCTTCTGCAGCTTTGGTCAGAATTACCACTTTTCATATAAATAAAACCAGGCCCTTAAAATGAAGTACTTTTAACCAGTCGGTATGGAAGTTTTAAGTGGATTCTGTAGGGAGGGAGGGGGGGGGGGGGGGGGGGGGGGGGGGGGGGGAAATCTGAATCACAGATTAGGTTGCTTGGCTTTTTTTTATGCATAGGCTTCAACAGAAGTTTAGGACCTGTAAGAAGACCTGGTAAGATTCTCAACCCCCCCCCCCCCCCCCCCACACACACACACACACACATCCCATCCTTTGAGGAGTAGACAGCAGCGTACCTGATGACCGCCCGTCAGTTGCACTTTATGCATCACGAGACGAAAATAGTTTCGGAAGCTTGGATGATTGTGTCGAATTTCACTCTCTGATCCTTAGCTATTGTTGAAATCTGTATATATATATAGGGCCTAATTCATATGGAGGAACACGTAATTCGCCGACCTTTCAGTGTGTGTGTGTGTGTGTGTGTGTGTGTGTGTGTGTGTGCGTGTGCGTGCGTGCGTGCGAGAGAGAGGAGAGAGAGAGAGAGAGAGAGAGAGAGAGAGAGAGAGAGAGAGAGAGAGAGGGAGAATTCGGAACGAGTTATTAAAACAAGGCGAATGCCGATGGTCAGAATCAGAGCTGATGGGGATAGGGTAGGAGACAGATGGTCAGGGAGTGAGTTTTTCGAAGCCTCTACGAATACTACAGTTAGTAAGTCCATTTGTTTCTTTTTGTATCTTGTTCATTTCATTTACAACAAGACGCTAGGCGTTTAGAAACTCCTTGGCCTCATCCCCTGTTTCCCCTCCCGCCCTCCACCAACTTCATTGAACTGTCTTTTCTCTGAACCGGCCCTAACTAGACTGAAACATCATAAGTCTATGTGTCTCACACACACACACACACAGATATAGGCCTACACACAAGCACACACAAACCCACACAGACACCCCCCCCCCCCCTCACACACACACACGCGCGCACGCTTGCACGCTCTCTCGCACACTACACCACACACACACACACACACACACACACACACACACACACACACACACACACACACTAACTCATTCACTCACTCTCGCCAAATACACTCCACACTCTTTTCAAAACCGTCAGAAAGCAAATGATCATCAAAACATGGCGTAATGGGCTCTTTAGATACATCGAGTGGCCATCAGGCGACATTTCATTTTGGACAAACAGAGTCTTGGAACAAATCGGGGAGTCACATCCATGGGAGAGGGGAGGGGGGGGGGGAGGAGGAGGGGAGGGGGGGGAGGGGGGGTCTGCCTTCTGCATGGGTCAGGAGAAAAGCAGCGTGTTAAAACTCCTGTTCCGGTTCCGCCATCCCCTCACACTCCAGCGTGACGTTGTTGCCAGAGTCGTCTTTCCATTCTCTCTTGCACCCGCCGCAGTAATTAGCGCTGCAACAAAAAAAAAAAAAAAAAAAGAAAAAGAAAAAGAAAAAAAACCAACAACACGCATTGGTTGAGGGCGGACCAACAGATTTCACACCAACCACCAATGACCTAAGAGGTCGAAACACGTCGGTTTTTTTTTTTTTTTATCTTGTAACTTGTTTTGTCCTTGTTTTGGGGCGGACTCACTAAGAATTATTCTTCAAATTTGGTTGAAATGCGCAAGTTTTCATCAAGGGAAAGCCAGGATACGCTTGGACTTTTTCTGACCGAGAGGTGAAGGTTTAGTGCCAGACTGTTCGTCAGGCCCCAAAAGACTGGAAGGAAATGAAACGGAACTTCTTAAACCGCCATATTTAACCCTCAAACGACCAAGCTATTTTACCTACGAAAACGACCAAGTGGGGTCCGTTTGGACCCCAGTAGATTTTCTGTTGAAATGCTAGCTTTACTGAGTCAGTTTTCCTTAAATCATAGTTTTATTGCTTCTTTCAACTTTGACAAATATTATCTAATATTCAAATGCAATTATGGTTTCAAAAAACAAACAAAAAATGTGGACTAAAAAAGTGAGCGATTTCTTTCCCTTTGAGTCTTTCTCATAGAGCAACGCATTTTCTTTCTTTCATAAAACAATAATAAAGAACCTAAAACTAGTTCTGTTGTCCATGGTTTACTGTAACACAATACGAAACATTCAGTAGATGTGAAAAGTTTGATAAAATTGAAGACAGTAACATCATATGACATAGCATTATTTCTTGCTGGGGTCCATTTGGACCCCAAAGAAATTTTCACCACAGCTGTCATACCCTTACGCAGATTTTTGCAAAAATGTGTGTGAAATTCAAAGAGACATAGATCGACAAATTCATGGCAGGAAATTTTTTTCTTACAAAAATCTCAAAAACGGCACATAAAATATGGTGCTGGGGTCCAAACGGACCCTACTTGGTCGTTTGAGGGTTAAACATGGGAAAGGAGTTAAAGTTACGTCCCTTCTCTTCGACCGGTGAAAAGTCTCGCTCAGCTTTTTTGACCTCGGGAGTCGAGCGATTTTGTGTTGAAGGCCTGGGGGGAAGGGTTGGGGGAGGGGTGGATGAAGAAAAAAAAGGAAAGAAAAAAGAAAAGAGAGAGAGAGAGAGAGAGAGAGAGAGAGAGAGAGAGAGAGAGAGAGAAAGGGATTTCTATGTGAAATGTTTTGTACGCATTCGATTTCCGTCTGTTCTTGATGTTGACGTTTTCTTGCTCATCTTCCTGTTTGTTTTGCTGTATTCCAGTTGTATCATCTTAACTATGACGTACAGTAGGATCGCTTTTTTTTTTGGTGGTTTTCTGTGCACGAGCACGCACGCACTTCTGTGTGTGTGTGTGTGTGTGTGTGTGTGTGTGTGTGTGTGTGTGTGTGCGCGCGCGCGCGCGCGCGCGCGTGCACATTTGCATGTGTGTTCGTGTGTGTGTTCGTGTGTGTGTGCGTGGCGTGCGTGTGTGTGCAGTGTGTGTGTGTGTGTGTGTGTGTGTGTGTGTGTGTGTGTGTGTGTGTGTGTACACGCGCGCATGTAATGGCCTATCATAATACCATATTTATTCAGAAATGTATTTATTTTTGCTTTTCGCTTCGAAGAGATTCTTTAAAGGATATCATCTTGATTGTGTATTATTTGATGTTCACTTAACCTGTGCACATAAACACTGTCTGTCTGTCTGTGTGATTTCCTGCATCTCCATATACATTTACATATTGTAAGCATACACATGTGCAAATACACACGCATATTTGTACACATACGCATGTACAAATGTACATATACGTATGCGAACGTGCGTGCATGCGTGCGACGGCGCGCGAGGGACTCATCTATTTGTGTATGTGTATATGTATTATACACCTGCTAAGGTAACGATGACAGACGTAGTGAACAGATCGAACCAAACTCTACTAATGACATTAAAAACAAAGTATAGACTGAACAGATCAAACCAATCTATACTGATGACATCAGAAACAAGGTATAGACTGAACAGGTCAAACCAAACTATACTGTGACATTAGAAACAAGTATAGACTGAACAGTCAAACCAAACTATACTGCTGACATTAGAAACAACTTACAGACTGAACAAATCGAACCAACTATACTGCTGACATTAAAAACAACTTACAGACTGAACAGATCGAACCAGACTGTACTGATGACATTTAAAAAGTATAGACTGTATAGACTGAATAGATCGAACCAAGCTATACTAATGACATCAAAACCAAAGTGTAGACTGAACAGATCGAGCCAAACTATACTGACGACAGCAAAAACAAGATGAAGACTGAACAGATCGAACCAAACTATACTGATGAGATTAAAACAAAGTAAAGACTGAACAGATAAAACCAAACTATACCGACGAGATTAAAAACAATGTATAGAAGACTGAACAGATCGAACCAAACTATACTGATGACATTAAAAACAATGCATAGAAGACTGAACAGATCAAACCAAACTATACTGATGACATTAAAAACAATGTATAGAAGACTGAACAGATCGAACCAAACTATACAGATGAGATTAAAAACAATGTATAGAAGACTGAACAGATCGAACCAAACTATACTGATGACATTAAAAACAATGTATAGAAGACTGAACAGATCGAACGAAACAAAAAAAAAAAAAAAAAAAAAAAAATTTTTTTTTTTGTGGTATAGTGAGACTGAACGAGGGAACCAACTATACTGATGACATTAAAACAAAGTATAGAAGACTATGAACAGATCGAACCAAACTCTACTATGACATTAAAACAAAGGTATAGACTGAACAGATCGAACCAAATCTATACTGGTGACATAGGAAACTAGACAGATCGAACAAAGTTCTGATGACATTAAAAACAAGTATAGAAGACTGAACAGGTCGAAACCAAATTTACTGATGACATTAAAAACAATGTATAGAGACTGAACAGATCAGCCAAAGTATACTGATGACATTTTTAAAAAAGTATAGACTGAACAGATGGAACCAAACTATACAGATGAGATTAAAAACAAAGTATAGAGACTGAACAGATCGAACCAAAGTTACTGATGAGATTAAACAAGCACAGAAAACTGAACAGATCGAACCAAGCTATACTGATGAGATTAAAACAAAGTGAAGACTGAACAATCGAACCAAACTATACTGATGACATAGTGTAGACTAAACAGATCGAACCAAACTGTACTGATGACATTAAAAACAATGCATAGAAGACTGAACAGATAAAACCAACTATACCGACGAGATTAAAAACAATGTATAGAAGACTGAACAGATCGAACCAAACTATACTGATGACATTAAAAACAAATGCATAGAAGACTGAACAGATCAACCAAACTATACTGATGACATTAAAAACAATGTATAGAAGACTGAACAGATCGAACAAACTATACAGATGAGATTAAAAACAATGTATAGAAGACTGAACAGATCGAACCAAACTATACTGATGACATTAAAAACAATGTATAGAAGGACTGAACAGATCGAACGAAACTATACTGATGATATCAAAAAGAAAGTATAGAAGACTGAACAGATCGAACCAAACTATACTGATGACATTAGTAGTAGACTAAACAGATCGAACCAAACTTACTGATGACATTAAAAACAATGTATAGAAGACTGAACAGATCAAACCAAACTATACTGACGAGCATTAAAAACAATGTATAGAAGACTGAACAGATCGAACCAACTATACTGATGAACTTAAAAACAATGTATAGAAGACTGAACAGATCGAACCAAACTATACTGATGACGTTAAAAACAATGTATAGAAGACTGAACAGATCGAACCAAACTATACTGATGACATTAAAAAAGAAAGTAGAAGGACTGAACAGATCGAACAAACTATACTGATGACAGCCAAGGACACAGACAAACAAGAGTACGGACTAGACAGACTATGTCTAGCCTTATCTTGTCTGTGATCTTGGCGGTAAACTAACCCCCTCTTCAAATTTGCCTTCGTTTTCTGTCAGTCATTTTGAAACATACTGATGACATTAAACAAGTATAGAAGATTGAACAGATCGAACCAAACTATACTGATGAGATTAAAAACAAAGTATAGAAGACTGAACATATCGAACCAAACTATACTGATGAGATTAAAACAAAGTACAGAAGACTGAACAGATTGGACCAAACTATACTGATGACATTAAAAACAAAGTATAGACTGAACAGATCGAACAAAACTATACTGATGACATTAAAAACATAGTATAGAAGACTGAACAGATCGAACAAACTATACTGATGACATTAAAAACATAGTATAGAAGACTGAACAGATCGAACCAAACTATACTGATGACATTAAAAACAATGTCTAGAAGACTGAACAGATGGAACCAAACTATACTGATGACATTAAAAACAATGCATAGAAGACTGAACAGATCGAACCAAACTATACTGATGACATTAAAAACAATGTATAGAAGACTGAACAGACTGAACCAAACTATACTGATGACATTAAAAACATAGTATAGAAGACTGAACAGATCGAACCAAACTATACTAATGACATTAAAAACATAGTATAGAAGACTGAACAGACTGAACCAAACTATACTGATGACATTAAAAGCAATGTATAGAAGACTGAACAATCGAACCAACTATACTGATGACATTAAAAACAAAGTATAGAAGACTGAACAGATCGAACCAAACTATACTGATGAGATTAAAACAAAGTGTAGACTGAACAGATCGAACCAAACTATGCTGGTGACATAGTGTAGACTAAACAGATCGAACCAAACTATACTGATGACATTAAAAAACATAGTATAGAAGATGAACAGATCGAACCAAACTGTACTGATGACATTAAAAACAATGTATAGAAGACTGAACAGATCGAGCCAAAGTATACTGATGACATTTTTAAAAAAGTATAGACTGAACAGATGGAACCAAACTATACAGATGAGATTAAAAACAAAGTATAGAAGACTGAACAGATCGAACCAAAGTATCTGATGAGATTAAAACAAAGCACAGAACACTGAACAGATCGAACAAAGCTATACTGATGAGATTAAAACAAAGTGAAGACTGAACAAATCGAACCAAACTATACTGATGACATAGTGTAGACTAAACAGATCGAACCAAACTGTACTGATGACATTAAAAACAATGCATAGAAGACTGAACAGATAAAACCAAACTATACGCGACAGACATTAAAAAACAATGTATAGAAGACTGAACAGATCGAACCAAACTATACTGATGACATTAAAAACAATGCATAGAAGACTGAACAGATCAAACCAAACTATACTGATGACATTAAAAACAATGTATAGAAGACTGAACAGATCGAACCAAACTATACAGATGAGATTAAAAACAATGTATAGAAGACTGAACAGATCGAACCAAACTATACTGATGATATTAAAAAAGTATAGAAGACTGAACAGATCGAACCAAACTATACTGATGACATAGTGTAGACTAAACAGATCGAACCAAACTGTACTGATGACATTAAAAACAATGTATAGAAGACTGAACAGATCAAACCAAACTATACTGACGAGATTAAAAACAATGTATAGAAGACTGAACAGATCGAACCAACTATACTGATGAGATTAAAAACAATGTATAGAAGACTGAACAGATCGAACCAAACTATACTGATGACGTTAAAAACAATGTATAGAAGACTGAACAGATCGAACCAAACTATACTGATGACATTAAAAAAGTATAGAGGACTGAACAGATCGAACCAAACTATACTGATGACCGCCAAGGACACAGACAAACAAGAGTACAGGACTAGACACAGACTAGTGTCTAGCCCTGTAGTCTTGTCCGTGTCCTTGGCGGTAACTAACCCCTCTCTTTTCAAATTTTGCTTCGTTTTCCGCCCTCAGTCATTGTTTTGAAACTATACTGACGACATTAAAAACAATGTATAGAAGATTGAACAGATCGAACCAAACTATACTGATGAGATTAAAAACAAAGTATAGAAGACTGAACATATCGAACCAAACTATACTGATGAGATTAAAAACAAAGTATAGAAGACTGAACAGATCGAACCAAACTATACTGATGAGATTAAAAACAATGTATAGAAGACTGAACAGATCGACCAAACTATACTGATGAGATTAAAAACAATGTATAGAAGACTGAACAGATCGGACCAACTATACTGATGAGATTAAAGACAATGTATAGAAGACTGAACAGATCGAACCAAACTACACTGATGAGATTAAAACAAATTGTAGAGTGAACAGATCGAACCAAACTATACCAATGACAGGAAATTTTTAACGAAGCGGGGAACAGTAAGCAGTAAATAGCGAAAATGTAGGGTAACTCTTGTTCCACGATGAAATAATTCCAGGCCATTCCATAACTCCAAACAAATGCTGATTACGACACCAAACCGCCTGGCAGAAATAAAAACGCAGAGAACACAGAACAGACAAGAAGACATCCCCAGACACAGGATGTACTAAGCTTGCTCATATACCTTGTACCTGACATATCTACACAATGTGAATGGAGAAATGAACAAACACAAATTAACATTTATTCAAGACTTGCACAGCCTTTTCGATCTTGAATATAGTATAAACAACAAAAAAATAAAACAAAAAAGCAGCAGCAACAGCAACAGCAGCAGCAACAACAACAACAACAACACACACACACACACACACACACACACACACGGACGAACACTAACAAATACAGGTGACTGATGACATTAAAAACAAAGTATAGACTGAACAGGTCGAACCCACAATACTGATGACGTTATAAACAAAGTAATGACTGAATAGATCGAACCCAACAGCACTGATAATAATAATAATAATAATAATAATAATAATGAATACTTATATAGCGCCTATTCTCGGCTAGAGACCAAGCTCTATGCGCTTTACAATCAACACTCGTTTACACAACGGGCTGCCTACCTGGGTAGTGCCGACTGAAGAGCTGCCAGCTGACGCTTCATTCAGTCGTTTCCCGTGTCATCCAGTCAGTATCATTCAATATCGATCACTCATTTTCCTTACTTCATTCTTTCCATTTCTTTTGTATGCTATGTGTAACGTGTCATCCATACCAACGGCCAAACTGGCCTACTCTTCCGAAAGTTGGTGATGGGATTTTACGTGTGTGCAAGATGTTATGCGTGCGTTCACACACGGAACCTCGGTTTATAGTCTCATTCGAAGGACTGTATGGGAAATGGAGTCAGAACCAATGTTAACTCCGAGGGAAAAATCCCCCTGTACCGAAACGCCCCGGCGGAGGTTCGAACCCGCAACCCCAGGATCACCAAGATTACGAGTCCGGCGCTCTACCAACTGAGCTATTCCGGCTCCCCGTTATGACGTTAAAAACAAAATATAGACTGAACAGATCAAACCAAGCTATAGTAATGACGTTAAAAACAAAATAAACCCCAAAGCAAAGCAGCCAGACGAGTTAGCCGTCCCAGAGAACCGAAAGTCCTGTACCTGCAGTTTGCCCCAGGAATATCCGCCTGGCAGTGGGCGTGCTGGCAGGGGTCGATCAGGCAGTTGTACACCCGACACTGGGGGGCCTTTGGAGGCTCCGTAGACTCTTCGGCTTGACCGACTTGGGACATTCCCCTCCACACCACCGCTGCAAAAACAACGACGCTTTTTGTTTTTTGTTTGTTGGTTCATGCATGCATTAAATACACTTTTTTTTTCGTTCTCTTGTCCTCCGTGCCCCCCCCCCCCTCCCCCTTATCCGCCACTTCTCTTCCCATTCTCTTCTTCCTCCCCAAACCCAGTGGGATTATCTCCACGTCCCCCCCCCTCCCCGCGCCCAAGTCACTCCCAGGTTCGTCCTACCCGCAGCCCAATCACCAGTAATCCACAAGGAGCAATCTCTGTCAAGTCGTCGTAAGGCAACCCAAGAGAGGAGATACTGCAAGGCGACCGAGTCTCTTCATGGTGTTCAGCGGCGCTTCTTATGAGCCAACACGCGCAAGGCAGGTCCTGGTATATAAGTATATAAGAGACTCATCTGAATGAGCAGCAGCGCACTGCATCAGCAGATAAGACGTCGGAAGACCAAGGCCAGGATTTAAACCACAGTGCCAAGGACATCCACGCTGTTGGTTCGGATGAGGAATTTGCACAGGCCCTCGATGCCAGGCGCCTGAAACTCAACCTGCCACGAGCAAACGAAACTGAAGATTGGGAGAAACTGGATGCAAAAATCGTCCAAAGACTCGATGCACTGATAGGGAAAAGCACCCTGGAACACAAACTAGCCACATATGGGGACATTGTGTATGCCACATGTAGAGACGCCTATGGAGCAAAACTACCCAAAGAGAAAACACCTCCAAAGAAATCCAGACGCCAAGAAAAGATGGACAAGATCAGGGTCCAAAAGAAAAACCTCAAGATGCAAATGAAGACCGCACTGCCAGCTGAAAAACAAGGCTTGGAAAAACTGTGGAAAGAGCTGAAAGAAAAACACAGTGCCCTCAGCAAAGCGGAATCTGCGAGGAAGAGGAAGAGCAAAAAGAAGAAGACACAAGAGCGCTTCTTCAGAGACCCCTTCCAGTTTGCCAGAACACTGAGCAGCCAAAATCTGGGACCCTAAGTGTGGACAAAGGAGTTCTTGAGCAGCATCTGAGGAAAACATACTCTGACCCACAGAGCAAAGCACCACTCGACATTCAAGGTCTGGTGTGGCCAACCAACCCTGAGGAACAGTTCAATGGCAAGCCTCCAACGTTGGCGGAAATCAAGAAGGTGGTCGACAAAGCCAGAGCCAAATCATCACCAGGGCCAAACGGAATACCTTACCAGCTTTACAAGAAATGTCCCAAGGTGCTGGAGTGGCTCCACAGGCTGCTGCGATCGGCTTGGAGAAACCAGAAGATCAGCGGCCAGTGGATGACGGCAGATGGTGTGTACATCCCCAAAGAGCAAAACTCAAGTGACATTAGCCAGTTCAGGCCAATATCACTACTGAACGTCGAAGGGAAAATCTTCTGTCATGGCAGCAAGGCTGACCAAGTACCTGATGGAAAACAAGTACTTGGATGTGTCAGTCCAGAAAGGTGGCATCCCAGGCGTGGCGGGCTGTGTAGAACACGCCACAATGATCTGGGACGCAATCCAAAAAGCAAAAACAGAAAAGAGAGACCTGGACGTAGTGTGGCTTGATCTGGCAAACGCATATGGATCTGTGCCCCATGAGATGATACAGTTGGCTCTTGGATGTACCATGTGCCAAAGAACATCCGCGACATGCTCAAGAAGTACTTCAATGGCTTCTCAATGCGGTTCTCTACCAAGGAGTACACAACAGACTGGATCAACTTGGAAGTGGGTATTGCAATGGGCTGTGCAATTTCCCCAATACTGTTCGTGCTGGCAATGGAACTCATCTTGAAAGCAGCAACAAACAACGCGAGACAAACAGACCTTGGCGATGGATACAAGATGCCTCCTCTCAAGGCCTTCATGGATGACACTACAGTGATTTCATCCAGAGAAGACGAGACACGTCATGTGCTGGAGAGGCTGGACGACATAGTTGCCTCATCCAGAATGAAGTTCAAGCCAAAGAAATCACGGAGTCTCTCACTGAGGAAAGGAAAAGTGGCCGGATCTGTGGTCTTCAGTGTTGCCAACCAGGCCATTCCAACAGTCACAGAAGAACCAGTCAAGAGCCTTGGAAGATGGTATGATGATACGCTGAAAGACACACAAAGAGCAAAAGAAACCAAGCAGATGGCGGAGGAAGGCTTGGAGACCATTGACCAGTGTGGGCTCCCTGGCAAATACAAGGTCTGGTGTCTGCAGTTCATGCTGATACCAAAGCTGCTATGGCCTCTGATGATATACGACATCTGCACCAGCATAGTGGAGGCAATGGAAGCCAAAATCAACAAGTTCACAAGGAAATGGCTTGGTGTCCCACCCTGTCTGACTGACATAGCGCTGTACTGTCGCCAAGCAAAGCTGAAACTACCCCTGAAATCCATCCTGGAGGAATGCAAAGCAGGGAAGATCAGACTTCAAAGCATGCTGGAGGACTCAGGAGACAAGGTGGTAGAAGCAATTAAGCCCCAGCTGAAGACAGGCAGAAAATGGAAAGTTCAAGAGGCGATGGATTCTGCAAAAGAAAGTCTCAAGATCAGAGAAATAACAGGACACACACAGACCAACAGACAGGGACTGGGGGTGACCAAAACTGAATGGTGGTCAAAGGCCAAAGGAAAAGCCAAAAGAGACATGATGATTCAGGAGATGAAAAAAGAAGAAGACCAAAAAAGACTCCAAAAAGCAGTCCAGCAGAGCTAGCAAGGGCAATGGACAACGTGGGAGAATGCACTCCAAAGAAGTCTCACTTGGAATGACATTTGGCACATGGCCCCTCTCAGGATCAGCTTCATTCTCAGATCTGCATATGACCTTCTGCCCTCAAATGCAAACCTGGTGAAGTGGGGGAAAACAGACGATCCTGCATGCCCCCTCTGCCATGAAAAACAAACAGTGGAGCATGTCCTAAGCTCATGTAAAGTAGCCCTGGCTCAAGGAAGGTACACATGGAGGCACAACCAAGTGCTCAAAGAAATTGTACAAGTAGTCTGGGCTAGTACCAACACCACAAAAGGGAAAATCAGGACTCCAAAAGCACCCGCAACATTCTTCACGGCAGGAGGCAGCAAATCATGGCCAAGAACAACAGTGCCACTCGAAACATGCAGGCAGAGTCTGCTGGACGGGGCAGATGACTGGGAGTGCACTGCAGACCTCCCAGAATGGAAGAGTCACCCAGAGATCATCAAGAGTGGCATGAGACCAGACATAGTAGTCCACTCTAAGTCAACCAAGCAGCTGATCATGATCGAGCTCACGGTGCCATATGAGAACAGAATGGAGGCAGCTCAAATCTACAAGACTGAAAAGTATGCTGATCTGGCAAACAGCCTGAGGAGAGAAGGCTATCAGGTCAAAGTCCTCACTGCAGAAATTGGAGCTAGGGGGTTTGTAGGAACGTCTGCATACAGCCTCATGAAACAGCTCTCAGTTGCAGGGAAGGAAAAAACCAGAGCCTGAAAGCAATGGCAGAAGCGGCAGAGAGGTGTTCAAGCTGGGTCTGGTCAAGGAGGAACAAAAGTGAACTTCATAAGGCTTAATTTCCCTACAAATATCAGGTGTCCCTGTGGCTCAGTGGTTAAAGCGCGAGTCATTAAGTGGAAAATGAGCATGTCCAGAGGGTCATGGGTTCGAATCCCAGCCATGGCTCGTCCCAAGATGGGAAAAAAGGGGCAGCAGAGGGACATCCGGAGTCATGAACCGGGTGTGGCCCAACCCCCCTAGAGTGTCAGGAGATAAGGGCCGAAACACTTGCTTGAAGGGGGCTTCTCTTCTGAGGACTCTCTGCTGCCACGCTCTCCACGAGTTTCTTTCTACTAAGTTGGTTCTGTGCAAAATGCTTAGTCATAGAGACAATGTGAATGAATGTCTCCCCGCAGAGGGTCGGATGGTATTCATGTTATTGCATTGATAGGCCTATGTTATGCAGGTCTATAGTCGACAAGGTAACTGACAACTGGTACCAACGAATCAATGACAGAGCAGCCGGTGCGAGTTAGGTATGATAATTATCATTTTTCTTCACGGGTATATTAATCAATCAGATACAGACATGTAAAGTGCCAGGAAAGAAAAATGGAATGGAAGTCGAAGGTTTTTAATTAAAATAAGAAACAGTCACTACACAAGCCAAACTGTTACACTGAATAACGGACTCCTTGTACCAGCCGCCGTGGCGAATTGATTATCGTCGCGGACTCCCGGCTTGGAGGTTGTGGGTTCGATTCCCATCAGAGTCATGTGGGATTTTTCTGCCCCGACCGGTTCCTAGCCAGAGTTGAATTTGTTACGGGCTCACTTGGGAAGACTGGGACCACACGGTCGAGTTTCATCCACTAAATGGATGCGTTTTTGAAAGTGTTGCTAAAATTTCCTGACCAACACTGCAGGTGTCTGTATCTCTCGGGCCTGACGCCGGGATATATTATGAAAGGAAGCGTAGAGTACAGCCCTGTCATGCAGTCTCAGACCAGAATGGAAATCCGTAGCTTCATCTTCATCATCCTCATTCTCATCGATCAGCATAAAAAGTCAAATTCTGTGGCCCTTCATGCCCTGCTCTCATGGTGACCTCAGTTTCGATGCGCTCTCCACGTCTGTGGCCTTGGTTTGATTCTGTCGGGGTCACCGGTATCGGCGAGTCCATGGGGGCTGTCGTTGGACGGACGTGTTGGCGCCCTCCGAAGGTTGGGCAATTATTGTCGTCAGTAGGGGGCTTGGCAGGTGGTGTCCACGTATGTTGGATCAGAACAGGCGCCACTCAACACCACCGCAGTGACTCGGCAGCAGTGCAGTGTCTCCTCCGGTGGGTTGCCTATTGACGACTTGACACTGACTGCTCCCTGTGGATTGCCGGTGCTGGGGCTGCGGCGGGACTGACCGGGCTATGGCTGTGGACGGGGTGTGGGAATGAGCGGCATGGGTGCACTGCCACTGAGGTGGCACAGAAAATGGGACAGAAAAAAATCCTTGTTATGAGACTGAAAATTTTGCGTGGCTGAACAAATTACACGAACAGAGCATTCTGATATTGTTTTGTCTGTCTGTCCATAACAGATTTGTTGAAATCATACACATGCATGGGCATACCTTCGGAAATGCAGTTTATTATTATCTGACATTCTTTAACTAGACGTTAGACACACACACAACACACACACACAACACGCGCGCGCGCACGCACTCAGATGGGGGGGGGGGGGGGAGGGGGGGGAGAGAATTCCTCACTTTTTGATGGCATAATGCACAAACTGAACAATGTTTTGCGCTGATATGACATCAGTACATTTTATTAAATCGCCAGATAAGTCATTTATTTGGTTTGAGCCAAGGTATTTAAGTCGTAGTTCTTTGTAGCATGGGCAGTTACAAACAAAATGAAAATGTTCTATCTCGGTTTTGCAAAAATATACAAGAAATCTGTGGTACTATTTTGAGTATATCGGAAAACTTTGGCATTTAACGGGAGGATCCCTTATCTCAATTTCGCGATGACATCCCTAAACTGTTCAGTTCGCATTATATCAAGGTATGGTTCATTCAGAAAATTTGACTTAAAAGAACAGTATAGAGAGAATCTGTTACTTCTCACTTCTCTAAATGTAGTGGGCCAGTCATCAATGAAGTTTGCCTTAAGACGCCCTCTTAATAATGATAGAAAAGATCGTTCCTTTCCAACACCTTTGTTTAACCAAGCGAAACCAAATCCACTCGCTCAGTATTCTTCTGCAACCAACAACACCCTCCGATTTTCTTCTCTTACGAGTTAATTGTCTTGGAAAAGAAAATACAAAACAATAGTTACAAAATTTATCCGATTCGAAATTAAAATCTACAAACGTTTCTATGAGGCGAAAAATATCGATCGTTTTCAGAAAGCTTATAAAGTCATCAGAATCTACACGATGGAGTAGCCCCTCTACATTCCATGTTAACACTTCCAGTCTCTTGCCTTCACTGACTGCCTGTGGGCACTGGCCACACCCCTATTTTGATTATCGGGAATCTTTCCAGCTGTCCGGGTCCCTCTCGAAGCTTGGAAAACCTGAGCTTTGCCTATTGTTGTGCGGCACAGGGGGAGGGGGGGGGGGGGGGCGAGATCGAAGTCCTCCTCTGACCCAGGGACCATGAACCCTGACACCTTTCAGCACTGGTCATGGTGACGCCTGGTGCCAGTGTAGTCTTCCCCATCCTCTGTGGCTGTCCTCCCTCACCACGGTAGAGTACAGTCTTCTCATTCTTGTGCAGCTGTATGCTGGTCTGTGGCTGTGCTGTCATCAGCGGACATCGTGCCGTCTTGTCTACTGCTGGAGATGAGAGATCTATCGCCTGTCTTTCTCGACACGCCTGTCGCTGCTGCGCTTCTGTTACGATCTGGGGGGTGGGTTGGAAATCTTCCCGTGAGTGAGCGTGGGGCAATGCTGTCGAGCTTGATAATTTCATTTTTTCTTTCAAGTCAAAGGTAAACACCCCTTCTGTTCTGAGCTTGTCGTGTCTGATCACAGCCCTCTTGTGTTGTCCCGCATTTCTTTTCTGAATGCTGAGAGACCTTTCTGTTTATTGTGGACTTTCTTCGACACGTCTTCTCTCACATACAGAAGTGTGTGTGGTGTGTGTGTGTGATGGGGGGGGGGGGGGGTTCACTTCCTTTTAAATGCCCGGCCCGTGAATCACCAGATCCCGGTCTTTGGAGGATAGAAACTTCACTAACACCCCTGTTTTCGCCAAGGGAGATGCGCTTCTTCGATTCTTACATCTGTTCCGATGTTCATCTTGTCTCAAATGACAGAGCGCACTTTAGCTGATCCCGGGATTCGTTTCCATCCGATAGAAGACCACAAAAAATCAGGTTGTTTCATCGTGATCGATTTTAGAGATCAGTTTTGTCTTAAGGTTTTCTGCAAGTGTTTGGCATGAATCTAGGATTTCTTCAAGCCTTTCATAATGATCAAATATTGCATCAACATCATCTACAATTATTCTTCGTGATTCACACAGTTCTTCTGGGTGGCTGTCAATTTTAGCCTCCACTTATGCTATTTTTGGGGGGATGAAAAGTTCTGCTTGGTGTCCAGTCAGTCTTCAGTTCTGTTAACAGATTCTGTAAGTGTTTGCACTGACCTGATAAGCTGCTGCAGAGGAGACTGTTCCGTGTCCTTTTCCCGTGCGTTCTGATTGTACTCAGCTGTGCTATTTGTGCTCTGTCCACTCACTGGGCCAGGCTTGAGTTCCGACGCCCGACATCACGAGAAAAGCAGTGTTGTGACAGTGAAATGGCCGGCGAAGTGGAAGAGTTTGAATCCTCGACTTTCTTTGGCAATACATGGACGCATTCCTTTTCAACGATTTTGATAAACGTGGCACAAAAATGCCAATAGCCAATCTGGGGCCCTGTATGGCGACTGGCATTGTCAGTAGGCGTAAAGACTCATTAACCACAAAATTAGTGTTCTTCACGGAACTCAAAAGTTGTGTCGCTGCATATCATGTGAAGCGGCTCCGAGTCACACACACACACACACACACACAGAGTAACTCAGAGGAAGAGAGAGAGAGAGAGAGAGGAGAGAGAGAGAGAGAGAGAGAGAGAGAGAGAGAGAAGAGACAGCAGACAGACAGAGACAGAGAGACAGACAGAGAGAAAATAAGATAGAATAAGAGTAACTCAGAGAGACAGACAACAGTCAAGACAGTTATACACCCTGGTACAAAGACCAGACTGACACATTTAGAGCAGAAAGCATGTTGGGAGCTGGAAAAGAAAGCGAAAAGCAGTACAGTTGAAGCAAGCTCACCATAGATGCAGAGTAGCGTTGACAGGAGGGATGTTCTCGCCATGATCCAGTCCGGAAATTTGAACTCTTGACAGGACAGCGCGAGTTCAGTGCAGGTTTTCACACAGTTCCTGGCCTCGAACTGAGCTGTTTAAAATCATGCGATGCACGGGCAAATAGCCACCCCATCTCTTCTTATCCCCCCACCCCACCCGCGCCCTCCCTTCCATTCCCCCCCCCCCTCCATTCCACCCCCGTGCAGTCATCTCCCTTAGACAAACCGTGGTGCATGTCAGGCTGGTGTTGTGGAGATGTAATGACCACACTTATCTGGTCGTCGCTCACGGTGCTGCTCCTCTCGGTGTCACTCTTACTCAGCGCCCTGGGCAAAGCGCCCCCTGTAGGTCACCAGCATTTGATCTGTGGCGACAGACGGTAATTACGGTCTGCTGAACAAGCTGGGACGATTATGGCTTCTGTACAAGGGCAATGCCATTTCACGCCTACCCTGGTCACAGCCGTCCTCCATAGGAGACAGTTATATAGCATGTGGATGTTAAGCTGAAAAAAAAACGAACACAATTAAGATAATGAAACATTGCCTTATGTCGTCGTCTGTTACTGTTTTTAATCTTTTGGTTCGTTTTTCAGTTGCAGTATACGGGACTGGAATGGTCTTTGGTTGATGCCAATAAGCTTCCGCTTGAAAAGTGGCGTTACTTTACATAATACACACTCCACATTAACTGATGAGGATATCTAAGCAGCAGTGTGAAAGCATAAGGAGAAAGGAAATCACAGAGAAAAAGGGTCGTTGTGCATATTCCCGCCACAGTAGGATGCAGCTTTAAACTGAAATTTGCACCCTGTGCCTGCCTATTAACAACCCTGTTTGATAGAGTTCGATGCAGCTTTAAACTGAAATTTGAAACCTGTGCCTGCCTATCAACAACCCTGTTTGATAGAGTTCGATGCAGCTTTAAACTGAAATTTGCAACCTGTGCCTGCCTATTAACAACCCTGTTTGATAGAGTTCGATGCAGCTTTAAACTGAAATTTGCAACCTGTGCCTGCCTATTAACAACCCTGTTTGATAGAGTTCGATGCAGCTTTAAACTGAAATTTGCAACCTGTGCCTGTCTATTAACAACCCTGTTTGATAGAGTTCGATGCAGCTTTAAACTGAAATTTGCAACCTGTGCCTGCCTATTAACAACCCTGTTTGATAGAGTTCGATGCAGCTTTAAACTGAAATTTGCAACCTGTGCCTGCCTATTAACAACCCTGTTTGATAGAGTTCCGACGACGTTTTTTTTTCTCTTAAACATAAGCAAAGTGGGGGAATACACAGATAATTTGGGGAATTGCAAAGATTTACCAAGCAAAAATGGAAACCTACTGTTGCTTGACTTACTCGCTAACGCTAACATTTTCCCGCAAAGCGACGTTTAGGCAAAGGATACACACAGAAAACCCACCAGGCAGAGGTCACAACCCTCTCAAGTGATATGGTAGAGTGATAGTAAGTAGTTTTTTAGCTGGGGAGTGTAACAGCTGCTACCCTCGTAACATGATTTCCATGTCCACCGCACCACACAGCAAAGGAAAGCGCAATGGTCAATCATAAGGGCCCGGACCGTTCCGGTGCGTTGCTTTCTGACAGTGTGTCCTCATGGTACTGCACTGGGGAATTCAACAACTGTGCCCACCTTCTCTCCCAGTACCTAAAGGCGGTGGTGGGTCAAAAAAATTTGCCTCATGAGGAACTTTTTTTCTTTCTGTTATCAATTTTTTTTTTTGAACAAACGTTTTTACCACGGACCCAGTCCTTCCTAGGTAACCATAAATTCTATGTTCACCCTATGACGTAGCAATAGGCAGGCGGTCGTTAGTCTCCCTAGAGTATCGAGCGATCCGGCATTCTGGCTTAGTGCCCCTTACACTATTTCATTGTGAAATTCTTAGTAGTGTCCATCTGTCGGAGTACATAAAAAAGGAGGGAGTAGGGGAAATTCTGCTGTGTGTATTCTTTTTGTGTGTGTGGCTTTTTGAACACGCGTTTTATCACATGGCCAACCTTCCGTAGGTAGCCAGAGCAGAAACTGAGCTCAATTACGGTCAAAACAGATCATAGAAATACAAAGCAAAAACAGAATTGCTGAGCTGCCAAAGAAGGAACAAACGATCTTCATGCAGGGCAAACAACATTCAAAACATTGGAAACAAATGACGAACAAAAAACAAAACAAAAAAACCAACAAAAAAACAAAAAAACAAACAAACCCAACTTATCTGTTCGATGTGGTGCAAATTGTGTCATGGCTCCTGATGGAAAATGTCAGAGACTTTTCGTCTTTCGTCTCCAATGTTTTGAATGTTGTTTGACCTGCCCGAAGAAGACCCGATAGGTCGAAACGCGTTGTGTCTGTTTTGTGATTTGTTCGTTCCTTCGTTTAGCAGCTTAGTAATTTCTATTTTTGATGTCATCTTTCAATTTCCGCCTGCAGTGACCCCATTTTGAAACCAACGATAGAAATACCGCTGTATATGACGTGAAATGTCACGTGTTCACCTTGGAACGTCACAGTAGAAAAGTTTGTCTGCGCTGTGAGGAGTTCAGCAGAGGAGAGTGCGCGCGGTAGACTAGCAAGAACGCATGTTCTCCCCCCCACTGACTGTCTCTTTAGGAGTCACGCCGCACACCCGGAACTCACAATGGTGACCAGCAGAGACGATGAACCGCCGTCGACGCACGACACGACAACCACGGCATTGCGCGTTGTGGTTTGTCTCGGATGCGCGGTGCTCGTGTGGCGTGGGTGGTGGTGGTGTGGTGTGTGTGTGTGTGTGTGTGTGTGTGTGTGTGTGTGTGTGTGTGTGTGCGTGGTGCGTGGTGGTGCGTGCGCGCGCTGTGCGTGTGGTGTGTGTGTGTGTGGTGTGTGTGTGTGTGTGTGTGTGTGCGCGCGGCGGCGCGCGCGGTGTATGTGTGTGTGTGTGTGTGTGTGTGTGTATGCGCGTGCGCGCGCGCGGTGTTTTGTGTGTGTTGTATTGTGCGTGCACGCGCGCGCGCGCGGTGTGTGTCATCCGCTATACGTGCGTGCCTGGCTTTGATAATTCAATTGAGTGTTCTTGAACACTAACCGTAAATATGCACGGACAGATAGACACGCGAACGAACATGCACTCATTCACGCACGTACGCACGCGCATGCGCGTGCGCGCGCGTGCGCGCACACACCCACATACACCCACACCCACACCCACACACAAACACACGCATACTCTCTCTCTCTCTCTCTCTCTCTCTCTCTCTCTCTCTCTCTCTCTCTCTTCCCCCGCCGTCTAGTCACCCACCTAGTATCAACAGATGGTCCGAAGACAAGTCATTAAATAATTACGACAAATAGTTGTTAAACGTGTTCACTACGCTCGATTTTTGTGTTCTAAAGGGTACGTGCTATGGTGATCGCACTGGTCGTCACACATGTGTGTTAGACGGTGGATGCAGTGTAATGACTAGTTCTTTTGATTTCTTGTGTATTATTGTCCTTTTTGTGTGATGTTCGTTCGCGCCCTGAGAGTATGTGAGTGAACTGAGTCAAATCATGCGTCTTTAAGAAGTATGTTAGGAGAGAAGATCTCGCCGAGGTATACCATAGACATATTTCGTCGGTGTTATTGTACGAAAAAAAGTTTAATGCAATTCACCTTATTAATACTGACATCGACGGTATCATATTGAATGTTTTTAATTCATATTTGAAAGATGTATTGGGATGCATGAAAAGAGATAAATTCAAACAAAAGTTATGCAAGTAAAGACTGGTTTGATTCTAATTGTAGCGTTTAAAAAAAAACTGATTCGTAAGCTGCTAATAAAATTAATTGTTCGCATGATAGAGGACCGTGAGGACAAATATTTACAAAGGATGAAAAGGAAACAGTCTAATGACGCTCTTCTAAATGAACTAATCTCATTCATTAAAAGTCAGAAACAGTTCTGGCACACAACACACAAGACTTCGTTTAAAAAGAACAACTGGCAAAACAGTATCGTTATTTGCACTTGGTATAAACATTTTAAAGAGCTTCTTACTGAAGATATATGTGCTAACGATTTTTTTTTGGGGTTTAATAGCGTAGATAGTGTCCAGGAAGTAGATACCTTTAATAGTCTTATTACAAAAGGGAGGTTCTACTTGCTTTAAGGAAAAAATTCGGACTAGATGGCATTGTTGGTGAGTTGTTACAGAAGGGCTGTCAATCAGATTTAATTTTGATTAAAAAGATCTTTTTAGTGATCTTTTTGATGAAGGAGGTTATCCAGAATAGTGGACAGAATCAATCATTCTTACTTTGCACAAAAAATATAATGTAAATAATCCTTACAGTTATCCAGGTATTTCACCCTGTGACACAGTTAGTAAAATATACAGTGTGGTGGTTAATTATAGATTACAGGAATGGGTAACAGAGAACAACGTGAGGGGAGAATTTCAAGCATTTTTACATAAACATCTTTTTCTTTGAATCGTAAATTGTATGTTGCTTTCATTGATTTTGAAAAGCTTTTGATTCCGTAAATTAGAGTATTCTATGGCCAAGTCTATTATTGTGACATGTGTACAGGGGAAACTGTTTAGGCACGTAATGAGAATGAGAATGTTCAGCAGTATGAATGCTAAAGTTAGGCATGGGAGAAATATATCAGATTTCATTAAATGTACTGGTGGCATGAGACAAGGTGATGAGTGTAGTCCCATCTTTTCTCTCTCGTTATCGATGAATCTACGGCAGAAGTTGTTTCTGATGCACGGTTTAATATAGACTTTTACTAGTATTCATTTTATTATTGGCGTATAATGTTGCTCTTATATTAGACGCAGTAACTGGTCTTCAAACTCAGCTGAATATTCTTTATTGAGCTGCTAGGTCACTTCAATAAAAGCGGATAATGCCAAAAAAAAAAAAAAATTCGTGTTTAGAAAAGGTGCATATGTAGGAGTTTGTGAGCTACCCATTGTCAATGCATACAGAAGTCTAGGCATTTATTTCTGAACATGACTGAACTTTACTATTGCATGTAAAGATCTTGCGAGCAGGACAAAGCGTGTGGAAGTATGTATCATACAACATTTATTTAGATTGGGAAACCAGTCTCTTCAAGTTTTTTTGTGTAAACTGTTTGATTCTTAGGTGCAGCCCTTTTTACAATATGGTGTTGAAATGTGGGGGCTTGATAAAGCGGCACTAAACTGTGAAACGGTCCATTTGTTTGCCTGGAGAAATTCCATGCTGTGATATTCCGAATTCCAAATGATTTAATATACTATGGCGAGACAAATAGGTTGCCGATTTGTTCAAACTCGATGGTTAAATGTATGATTTATTGGATGACACTTAGATGAATGCAAGTGTCAAGACTACCGAAAAAAAGTTTATGATTTGTTGTATGATTTAGACGAAAAGGGCAATGTAAACTGTATAATAAAGGTAAAAACGAAATTGCATGAACTTGGGCTGGGATATATATAAGTCACTCAACATGTTTGTGAAACGACTGTTTTTTAATGCATGCTTTGCACAAGATTACTAGACTGCAGGCGGCAAGTGTGGAATACTCATACTCAAGATAGTACAAGAATTTCAAGTTTTGATCGTAATATTGGCTGTACCCATGAGTTTTGTTGATACACCCCTTCAAGGGGGCCATGACCTTAGTGAATAATTCAACATTCCTCCCTCCCTCTCTGTCTCTGTCTGTCTCTGTCGGTCTTTTTGTCTCTGTCTCTCTGTCTCTGTCTGTCTGTCTCTGTCTGTCTCTGTCTGTCTGTCTGTCTGTCTGTCTGTCTGTCTGTCTTCTGTCTCTCTCTCTCTCTCTCTCTCTCTCTCTCTCTCTCTCTCTCACCCCCAATCAAAAAACAACGAGAGGAGTTTTCCTTCATGCAATGTTTTGTATTTTGATTACTCAAGTAGATGTAACAACTTTCATAGCAAGGTTATGCGACTGAATTCGGAGGAAGAAAAAAAAAGTCCATCTCTTCACAGAAAGGTCATGCCTGTCTTGAGAGAAACAGTGTTTCATAGCACTGAATTGTCAGGACAGCCACCTGCACCCCCCTCCCCAGCCCCTCTCCTTTTTGTCGCTGCTCAGGAAAAAAAAATCACCACGTACTTGCGAAAGGAAGAACTGAAGTGGGGTTGGGGGAGGGATGATGTGGGGGTGGTGGGATGGCTCGATCTGAAATAACCACATTTTCTATGTTAAAACAATAACAAGAACAACAACAACAGCAACAAAAAACAAAACAAAACAACAACAAACAAACAACAACAACAACAACAACAACAAACCCGCAATCGGGTCGTTTGGACAAACCAGGCGACATTTGGACCAAATCGGGTGTTGGGACAAAGCGGGCCGCAACAAGGCGTGGGGGTGTGCGCTCTACGTGTGGTCGGCGGCAGCCAGAGCGGCCAACTCTTCGATCGCCGTGATCCCTTCGCACGCCACCGTGACGTTGGTGTCGCCGTCTTTCCACTGCCGGTAGCACCCGCCGCACAGATAGGGACTGCAACAGGCAGGAGTGGCTTAGCTGGCTGGGAATAACAGACACCGAACTTCCACGAACCGAAAGATAGTTGATAAACACACAAGACAAGGCACAAAGTAACAGACTGAGCTAGAGGCACCGCCTGGTTTTTCCGCTAAATAATCATCTATAGATTGAAACAAAAGCTAAATGATCATCTATAGATTGAAACAAAAGCTAAATAATCATCTATACATTGAAACAAGAGCTAAATAATCATCTATAGATTGAAAAAAAAATTAAGTCTCCAACATAGTACACCTCAAACACAAAAAGTGGTAATCTGTGCGCGTTGACATTTCATACCAAAAAAACCCCAAAAAACTGCCCACCCTTTCCCTCTTCCGCCTTCCCTCCCCCAAGACGACATACTACACATCTGCATCGAGGGATCAAATGTGCGCGCTTGTGTGTGTGTGTGTGTGTGTGTGTGTGTGTGTGTGTGTGTGTGTGTGTGTGTGTGTGTGTGTGGACCTTTTATTGCTTTTTCCTCTTAACGTTTCAATTTTCGCTTCACACAGAATGGTATCTAAATTTTTTTTCCATTAAGTATTACCGTGAAAATGTACCCTTATTTCTAACGCATGTGTACTAGCATGTGTAGTGCTGGTTCGGTAGATTAATAACAGCATGTGTGAAAAATGGCTTATTTAAGGTAATACTTTTCAGTTGTGAACAGTAGAAAATAAGACAAAGAGGTGACCCGACAAATGTGTGAGTTTCAGACAAGTGAAAAATCAAAAGAAAGATGCGAAAAACGATACGAGTCAGACGGCAGTCGGCAGAACAATAACCTTAATAACTTTAGTATTACCAGTGTTTTGTTGGTTTTAGATCCTTTGTACCCTCCCCGAGGAGGAAAAGTCCCAGGGGTGGGGGGAATGGCTGTGTGGAGGAAAAGTCCCAGGGGTGGGGGGAATGGGTGTGTGGAGGGAGAAGAAAGGGAGCGGAGAGAGACGACTAAAGGATGGCGAAATTGAAAGGAGTAAGGGAGGAGGGGGGGGGGGGGAGGATGAAGCGGGAGAGATGAAGATATCGAAGACATCAAGAACACTAACTTAACCACAGATTGGACATTAAAGATGACATCAACATGATTGTTGAGTGAACGAACAAACTCTTCAAGCAAGCAAACGAGTCTGAGCTGCACTCAAGGCCACCCCAGCCGGTCCGTTTAAACGACCACCTCCAGATGGAAACACAGCACAAAGGGAGACGACTCAAAAGTATCCATAAAAAACTAAGTATAGGAAAGACACCGCTCCCCCCCCCCCCCCCCATTTCCCCCAGTTGCCTCTTCTCTTCGTCTCTCACCTTCCCTTTTCCGATATCCCACAGAGAGAGAGAGAGAGAGAGAGAGAGAGAGAGAGAGAGGAGGAGGAGAGGAGAGAGAGAGAGAGAGAGAGAGAGAGAGAGAGAGAGAGAGAGAGAGAGAGAGAGAGACTCGGAACTCAACTCAGAAAACTTTCAATCAAGGATTGAGATTTTAGGCAGAGCCTATTCTTCCAGTCTGTCCTTGCTAAGCTAAATGATGCAATGAGATTAAAAGACAATGAAATGAAAAGAAATAGAAAAAAAAGAAAACAAAAGAAAAAAACATGAAAAAGGAGAAAAAAGAAAACAAGAAACAAAACAAAAAAGAAAACAAAAAATGAGCACACAAGATTTAGAGTGCACGATTCACATACACACGCATTCGTATGCAAAGGCTTTACTATAGCATGCATATATACGCCATTATAAGATGCAGATAACTACAACAAAATGGGAGTGGGGTGGGGAATTGCTGCACTTTGCCCCGGGTATGTCAGCCACAC
>CM065714.1:137399991-137402491 GCA_033310375.1 Conus canariensis
ATTGGGCATTATTCGTGACCTATAATGAACATACCTGCTAATTTTCGCAAAGATCGGCCAAGTACTGTCATGAAGAAGAAAAACCGTTACAGGCCGTTACAGCCGTTAGTAATGGCTATAACGGTAACCTAAAACATCGGGCATTATTCGTGACCCATAATGAACATACCTGCAAATCTTCAGAAAGATCGGCCAAGTACTTTCTGAGATATTCCATAAAGAAGAAAAACATTACAGGCCGTTACAGGCGTTAGTAACGGCTATAACGGTAAACTAAAACATCGGGCATTATTCGTGACCCATAATGAACATACCTGCTAATTTTCGCAAAGATCGGCCAAGTACTTTCTGAGATATTCCATGAAGAAGAAAAACCGTTACAGGCCGTTACAGCCGTTAGTAATGGCTATAACGGTAAACTAAAACATTGGGCATCATCCGTGACCCATAATGAACATACCTACAAATTTTCAGAAAGATCGGCCCAGTAGTTTTGTCTGGAGCGAGTGGAACACATTTTGACCACAGACGGACGGACAGACAGACAGCATTTCTTCGTTCCCATTCTAAAGTACTCCCTGTTCTATAAGAACTGGGAGTATAAAAACAGAAGTAGAGTTTAAAATCACTTTGAACAGATCGAAAAGAAACCAGAAGCAAAGTTTTAGCTTAGAGTTTGAAAAGCTCTCTAAGTAGAGTTACTGAAAATAGCAAAGTTTTAGCTTAGAGTTTGAAAAGCTGTCTGAGTAGAGTTATTGAAAATAGCAAAGCGAGGTTAAATTTACTTTCTTAGATTTCATTTTCAGTTTCAGTTTCATCAAGGAGGCGTCACAGCGTGCGGATTAGTCCACATACGCTACACCACATCCGCTAAGTTTTGAGACCACACTACGCATGATTTGAAGCTGATGGATAAACGAATTAACAACTAAGATGAGAGAATTGAAGAAGAGGGTCTCGTGTCTACGACTCAGCAGATGTCTGACCTACGCATCAGCCCAACGCGCTGGTCAGACCTTGAGTGAAGTCCTTTCTTAGAAGAGTGCAAAACGTTGGTCAGACCTTTCTTAGAAGAGTGCAAAACGGAAAAAATCCCCAGAGTTTAAACTCATTTGGAAGAGCTTGATGTGAAACAAAAGCAGAAGCAGAATTTGAATTAAATTTGAAGAGTTCCGAGCAGTAGAAGCCGATTTAAATGAAAAGTGTTCAAAGTAAGGAGGAGAAATCAAAGGACAACCCCCCCCCCCCCCCCCCCCGCAGACACAGATTTTAAACTTGCTGAGACAAGTTAAACCGGAAGTAAGAACAGGAGTCAGAACTCGCTTCGACGATCTCCTAAAGAACGCGGAAACAGAATCCAAACTCACTTAGAAAAGTTCTGAACTCTACAAGAGTGCAGAAGCAGCGCTTACACTTAAGAACAGCTTCAAAGAACATTAGGATCACAGTTTACTCTCACTTAGAAATGTTCAAAAAGGGAAGAAGAAGCTGAGGTAAAAACCGTAGTCAGACGAAGTCAAACAGAAAGCAGAAGCAGTGTTAAAAATCACTCACCGTAGACGAAGAGCAGTGTGGCAAGTTGGATTGCTGTCATCATGATTCGATGCTGTCACTTGAAACCTCGACCGGTGTCAGTACCAGTTTGTTTCTCTTCTCACAGTTATCGGTCCTTTATACCGTGTACTGCATAAGCCAACGGGACATCACTCCATTCAACTACCCCCCATCCGACCCGCCCCCTCTGCTGAATGCTATATGTCAGCCCCTTGTTGAGGCCCCGTAATGACGGCACTTATCTTGGGCCACACAGCAGGCTTTCACTTGTGTTTCAGCAGAGCACTGGGCGAAGAGTAATTTTTGTCACCTATCATGTGATCTACAGGCAGAAGACTGGATGATTGTGGGCCTCATTTGAGGAGGGTTTGGATGATTAGCTCAATCAAGGAACATTAACTGCTGTACACAGAAGGAGACATAATTATGAGCTATGGTTCGTCACGATGAAAAACAACAACAACAACAACAACAACAACAAAACGAAAATGACGGCGTCTTTGTTTCTTTGGGGAGGCCAGGAGTTCCTGTTGATATCAATCGTGTCCTCGGTCTGGGCATTCTCTCCAGTAATGTCCTCTTTTATCGTTACTGTCTTTGATTTGGCTTTTCATGTTTAATGTTATCCACTGTTTTCTTGCTTCTGTGCCTGTTAACTCGCTTCTCACGAATATATATATTTTTCTCTTGAAGAATGTATTGCATGCCAGTTTTTTTTTTGCTGTTGTCTTTTTTTCTTTGTGTTATCTGGCGACTAGGTAGCGAAACTGTGCTTATTGTCTACAGTGGCCCTTGGCTGTCAGCATTCTGCAGCGTCTGTCTGCCCCTGTTTCTGTGTAATGCTTTCTCGTGCATTCTGCAGCGTCTGTCTGCCCTGTTTCCGTGTAATGCTTTCTCGTGCATTCTGCAGCGTCTGTCTGCCCCTGTTTCCGTGTAATGCTTCTCG
>CM065714.1:137412491-137417491 GCA_033310375.1 Conus canariensis
TTCTTCTTGTTCTCCATGTTCTTTTTTCCCCTTGATCTTAGGTTTTCTTTTTATTCTTTTTGCTGTCTCTCTTTCGTTCTCCCTGAGCCCTTCCTCCAATCTAATTCTTATTTAGTCTTCTTCTTCTTTGGTCTTAAGTTTATCCTTGTCATTTTTCTTGTTGTTGTTGTTGTCGTTGTTTTTTTTTTTTTTTATTGATGTTGTCATTGTTTTTGTTATTGATGTTCTTCTCCATCTTGTTCTTCTTGTTACTGTTCTTGTTCTTCTTGTTCTTGTTCTTGTTCTTTTTCTTCTTCTTCTTTCTTCTTCTCTCTTCCTTTCTCTCACTGCTCTTTTTTCATTCATCTTATTCTTCATGTTCTCCCTGTTTTTGTGTGTGTGTTTTGTTTCTCCTTTTCTTCTTCTGTTCGTGTCCTGTTCCTTGCTATCCATGTTGTTGTTTTCCTCGTTGTTAGTTTTCCTCCTTCAAATGGTTAAATGGTTACTTTTCTCCTTCAAATTGTTAGTTTTCCCCTTCTCATGTTCATTTTGTTCTCTCTATTATTTTCCTTCTTGTTCGAAAGAATCTCCTTGTCCTTGTTCACCTTTTTCTTCTCCCTGTTCCTATTATGTCTGTTCCTGGTTCTCTCTTTGTTCCAGTTCTTCCTTATATTCTCTCTGTTCTTATTCTTTTCGTTTTTAGTTTTCTCCTTCGTTTTGTTCTTCTCCTTTTCTTTATTATACTTTCCTTACCTCTTGTTCTTGTTGCTGTTGCTGTTGTTGTTGTAGTTGTTGTTGCTGTTGTTGTTGTTGTTGTTCTTGTTCTTGTTCTTGTTGTTCTTCTTCTCTCTTTGGTTTTAGCTCTTATATCTCATTCCTGTTTTTACTGCGGCTACTTTCCTTGTTATCCTTTTTTTCTTACTGTTGTTTTTCTTCGAGTTCTACTTGTTCTTAATGCTCTCCATTTTCTCTTTGTTCTTTAAGTTATTTTTCTCCTTGTTCTTGCTGCTCTCCATTTTCTCTTTGCTCTCCAAGTTATTTTTCTCCTTGTTCGTAGTTTTCCTATACTTTGTTCGGCAGTTGAAGACAGGACTTCTTTAGGTCCTGCAGACACCTTCGGTTGTGAATTGTTCTCCTCCTGGTCACCATCTTATCCTTTTGGGTCTCCATGCTCTTATTTTCCTTGTTCTGACTTTTTCTCGTTCGTCTTTGTTGTTGTTGTTTTTGTTGCTTGTTTCTCTTTCGCATTTTTGTGGGTTTAATTCAAATGTTTTGAATCAAAACAGAAAATTGTACACTTACAGGACAAAGAATGAAATGGTTACTTTTGCACATTTTGTCACACATATCATCGTCACCATCATCATCATCATCGTCATGGTTGCTGTTTGTTGTCGTTGTTGTTGTTGTTGTTGTTGTTGTGTTGTTGTTGTACAATTATTATCATTATTATTATTACTGCTACTACAGCTGCTGCTGCTGCTGCTGCTACTACTACTACAACTAAGATGATGATGATGAAGATGATGATGATGAAGATGAGATGATGATGATGATGATGTGGTGACGATGATGATGATGGTGATGATGATGATGATGACGATAATGATGATGGTGGTGATATTGATGATGATGATGTCTGAGATGCTTGTCCTCGGTTAGAGATCAAGCTCTCTGATCAAGACACATGCATATCATATGCTCACAGTTTTGACCATTTTTAGAAGTACATCAAACACATTTTGACATTTTAGAAAACATCAAACACAATCACCCATGCATAATGCTTAGGCAATGGAAGGGGGATGATGACACATACGTATTCCAATCCTCCACGATACCCACCCCTTCCATGCACACAGACGGACAGACAAACATCAGATCACACACACACACACACACACACACACACACACACACACACACACACACACACACACACACACACACACACACACACACACACACACACACACACACACACACACACACACACACACACACACACACACACATGCACTCACACACACTCACACACACACACACACACACACACACACACACACACACACACACACACACACACACACACCACGTGCACGTGCGTACACATCCTGATATACTAAACAGTAGATTATTCCCTCCTCCCGTACCAACACGCTCATGTACCCAGCCACAATTACTCACCACCACCCTCGTCCCATACTTCCTACCCATCCACCTCCCTTCCCCCAGCGCGCTGCCATTCACAGAGTAATGATGATTAGGCTATGGGTAGGAATACAAAACAAAAATAAGGAACGGAGATAGTAGCGCCACTGTACTGCATTCTCCTTGCTACCAATTTTCTCTTTCTTCTGGTTCTTGTTCTTAGTTGTTTGTCTTCTGGTTCTCCTTGTTCTATGTGTTTGTCTTCGGTTCTCTGTTCTTACTGTTGTTTGTCTTCTGGTCTCTTGTTCTTAGTTTGTTTGTCTTCTGGTTCTCCTTGTTCTTACTGTTGTTTGTCTTCTGATTCTCTTGTTCTGTGTTGTTTGCCTTCTGGTTCCCTTGTTCTTACTGTTGTTTGTCTTCTGGTTCTCTTTGTTCTTAGTGTTGTTTGTCTTCTGGTTCTCCTTGTTCTTACTGTTGTTTGTCTTCTGTTCTCCTTGTTCTTATGTTGTTTGTCTTCTGTTCTCTTGTTCTTAGTGTTGTTTGCTTTCTGTTCTCCTTGTTCTTACTGTTGTTTGTCTTCTGTTCTCTTTGTTCTTAGTGTTGTTTGTCTTCTGGTTATCTTTTTCTTATGCTGTTTGTCTTCTGGTTCTCTTTGTTCTTAGTGTTGTTTGTTTCGGTTCCTTTGTTCTTAGTGTGTTTTGTCTTCTTTCTCTTTGCACTTAGTGTTGTTTGTCTTCTGGTTCTCCTTGTTCTTAGTGTTGTTTGTCTTCTGGTTCTCTTGTCCTTAGTGTTGTTTGTCTTCTGGTTCTCCTTGTTCTTCGTGTTGTCTTCTGGTTCTCCTTGTTCTTCGTGTTGTTTGTCTTCTGGTAATCCTTGTCCTTAGTGTTGTTTGTCTTCTGGTTCTCTTTGTTCTTCGTGTTGTTTGTCTTCTGGTACTCCTTGTCCTTAGTGTTGTTTGTCTTCTGGTTCTCCTTGTTCTTCGTGCTGTTTTTCTTCTGTTCTCCTTCTTCTTCGTGTTGTTGTCTTCTGGTACTCCTTGTCCTTAGTGCTGTTTGCTTCTGGTTTCTTGTTCTTCGTTTGTTTGTCTTCTGGTTCTCCTTGTTTGTGTGTTGTTTGTCTTCTGGTTCTCCTTTCTTCGTGTTTCTTTGGTTCTCCTTGTTCTTAGTGTTGTTTGTCTTCTGGTTCTCCTTGTTCTTAGTGTTATTTGTATTCTGGTTCTCCTTGTTCTTAGTGTTGTTTATCTTCTGGTTCTCCTTGTTCTTAGTGTTGTTGTCTTCTGGTTCTCCTTGTTCTTAGTGTTGTCTGTCTTCTGGTTCTCCTTGTTCTTAGTGTTGTTTATTCTGGTTCTCCTTGTTCTTAATGTTGTTTGTCTTCTAGTCTCCTTGTTCTTATGTTGTTTGTCTTCTGGTCTCCTTGTTCTTAGTGTTGTTTTATTCTGGTTCTCTTTGTTCTGGTGTTGTTTGCTTCTGTTCTCCTTGTTCTTAGTTCGTTTTCATTCTGGTCTCCTTGTTCTTACTGTGTTTGACTTCTGTTCTCCTTGTTCTTAGTGTTGTTTGTCTTCTGATTCATCTTTGTCTTAGTGCTGTTTGTCTTCTGGTTCTCCTTGTCTCGGTGTTTGTCTTCTGTTCTCTTTGTTCTTAGTCTGTTTGTCTTCTGGTTCCTCTTGTTCTGAGTGTTGTTTGTCTTCAGTTCCTTTCTTCTTATGTTTTGTCTTCTGGTTCTCTTTCTTCTCAGTGTTGTCTTCTGGTTCCCTTGTTCTTCGTGTTTGTCTTCTGGTTCTCTTTGTTCTTAGTGCTGTTATGTCTTCTGTTCTCTTTGTCTTAGTGTGTTTGTCTCTGTTCTCTTTCTTCTTAGTGTTGTTTGTCTTCTGGTCTCTTCTCTCATGTGTCTCTGGTTCTCCTGTTCTCTGTTGTTTGTCTTCTGTTCTCTTTGTCATAGTGTTGTCTTCTGGCTCTCCTTGTTCTTACGTGTTGTCTTCTGGTTCTCCTTGTTCTTATGTGTCTTCTGGTTCTCCTTGTTCTTATGTTTCTTCTGTTCTCCTTGTTCTTAGTGTTTCTTCTGGTTCCCTTGTTCTTCGTGTTGTCTTCTGGTTCTCCTTGTTCTTCGTGTTGTCTTTCTGGTTCTCCTTGTTTTTAGTGTTGTCTTCTGGTTCTCCTTGTTCGTGTGTTGTCTTCTGGTTCTCCTTGTTCTTCTGTTGTCTTCTAGTTCTCCTTGTTCTTAGTGTTGTCTTCTGGTTCTCCTTGTTCTTCGTGTTGTCTTCTGGTTCTCCTTGTTCTTAGTGTTTGTCTTCTGGTTCTCCTTGTTCTTATGTTTGTCTTCTGGTTCTCCTTGTTCTTCAGTGTTGTTTTTTTGGTTCTCCTTGTTCTAGTGTTGTCTTCTGTTTCTCCTTGTTCTTAGTGTTGTTTGTCTTCTGGTTCTCCTTGTTCTTCGTGTTGTCTTCTGGTTCTCCTTGTTCTTCTGTTGTCTCTGGTTCTCTCGTTCTTAGTGTTGTCTTCTGGTTCTCCTTGTTCTTAGTTTGTTTGTCTTCTGGTTCTCCTTGTTCTCAGTGTTGTCTTCTGGTTCTCCTTGTTCTTCGTGTTGTCTTCTGGTTCTCCTTGTTTTTAGTGTTGTCTTCTGGTTCTCCTTGTTCTTAGTGTTGTTTGCCTTCTGGTTCTCCTTGTTCTCAGTTTGTCTTCTGGTTCTCCTTGTTCTTAGTGTTGTCTTCTGGTTCTCCTTGTTCTTAGTGTTGTTTGTCTTCTGGTTCTCTTTCTTCTCGGTGTTGTCTTCTGGTTCTCCTTGGTCTTAGTGTTGTTTTCTGGTTCTCTTTGTTCTTAGTGTTGTTTGTCTTCTGGTTCTCATTCTTCTCAGTGTTGTCTTCTGGTTCTCCTTGT
>CM065714.1:137422491-137437491 GCA_033310375.1 Conus canariensis
TGAATGACGTCAAGGGCACTGGCTGGGATGTTGTGCTGGCTGCTGACAACGACGTGTTAGTTCCAGCACGGAAAGGAACAGAGGACAGACAGCACAGCCTGGGGGTCATTAGTGTCGGTTGATGGCGTTTTTGATCTTTGTTTCCAGATTGAGGAAAAGTTGTTTACGTTTTGTCAGAGGAAATATAAAACACTAAACTGGGGATTGTTGAAGATTGTTGTTCGTTTTCGAGGGTTAGAGGCTTCTTCCTTCAATTGGGAAGTTGACATAGTAATGGGCTGTGCCATATCCCAAGCAATTTTGGTACTGGTAATGAAGGTTGAAAGCTACTAGGATCCGTACAGGTTTAACAGACTTTGGAAGGGATACCAAATGCTCCCTGTAAAAGCCTTCATGGATGATACATTGGTAGTTTCCACAAAGGAAGATGAGACACACAAAATACTGAAGCAGATAAACAAGTTAGTTGCTTCATTAAGAATGAAATTCAAACGAAATAAATCGCACAGCGTCTCTCTGCAGAAACAAAAAGTGCTGAAACAGTTACGTTCACCGTAACCAACCAAGCTACTCCAACAGTAGCCAAAGAATCAGTCAAAAGCTTTGTAAGGTGGCATGATAACTGCTTGAAAGACACCAAAAGGAGAAAAGGACACCGACCAAATGGCCAAAGAAAGCCTGCAGGTAACATACCAGGGCTGGCAACTACAAGGCCTTGTAACTGCAGTTCATGCTGATCCCAGAGCATCTCTGGCCTCTACTGACATACACGTTTTGAATCAATGGAGGCCAAAAATACTAGAGAAATTCCTTGGTGTCCCACCTTTGTCACTGACGTTGCATTCTACTATCACCAAGTCAGGCTGAAGCTTCCTGGTGGTGTCATGGATGGGTCTTGGAGGGAAATGGAGGTGGTCAGAGGGGGACAGGAGAGGATGGGAGGGAAGGAGATGTTCAGAGCATGATCCACTGATTGTCTACAATATTTGATGATGACGTGTTATGCTTTTCATTTTTTCTTCAATGTGCTAAAGAAGGCATTTTTCAGACAGGGTGCGTGCTAGGCGTTGGGAAGGGGAGGCAGAAATGGGTGGGAATGAGGCTGTGGTGGATCCTGAAATTCCTAGAAATCTCCCCCCCCCCTATCCCACCTTCCCAATTCCTCCCCTTCCATTCCTGATTCTCTAATCCATGCATACTTCTAGTGTTGGAATTCTGCTGGGTCCTGCAACTGTGTGCTCGTTCAAAGCGTCCAAGAGGGGATTTTCTCATTCAGACAAGCACAGCAATTGTTTTTCTCAGATCTCTTCGCTTCCCCCATTAGATCTAAACTATTAACTTGCACAAACTGTTGGTTTATTCAACCTAATGAATGTAGTTGATGTCATAATGCCAGCTCTTACCATGCAAAAATATAAAGCTGGTTTTCTATATTTGCCTTGTTCATGTAGTCCAATGTAATGTGTATCACGGAACTGTATTAATGTGTGCATACACTTACACTCAGAGAACTGTCGTTTGTGATAATGGGACATGCTGTCTAGTAGAAAGAAACTCGTGGAGAGCGTGGCAGCAGAGAGTCCTCAGAAGAGAAGCCCCCTTCAAGCAAGTGTTTCGGCCCAAATCTCCTGACACTCTAGGGGGGTTGGGCCACACCCGGTTCATGACTCCGGATGTCCCTCTGCTGCCCCTTTTTTCCCATCTTGGGACGAGCCATGGCTGGGATTCGAATCCATGACCCTCTGGACATGCTCATTTTCCACTTAATGACTTGCACTCTAACCACTGAGCCACTGGGACACCTGATATTTGTAGGAAAGTTAAGCCTTATGAAGTTCAATTTTGTTCCTCCTAGACCAGATCCAGCTTGAACACCTCTCTGCCGCTTCTGCCATTGCTTTCAGGGCTCAGTTTTTTTCCCTCCCTGCAACTGAGAGCTGTTTCATGAGGCTGTATGCAGACGTTCCTACAAACCCCCTAGCTCCAATTTCTGCATCTACCTATCTATTTATCTATCTGCGCGCGCGCGCGCGCGCGCGCGCGCGTGTGTGTGTGTGTGTGTGAGCGTGCGCATGTGTGTGCACACGTGCGTGTGTCTGCTTGTGTCTCGAGCGTATCTCTCTCTCTATCTCTTTTTAAGACACACAAACCCGTGTGCGTGTATGTGTGTGAGTGTGCGTGACTCATACATGTGCGTGTCAGCAAGGGCATGTGTAAGTGCATTGTGAATATTGAGCGACACTGGATCAAACAAGTTGTCCATGGCAACAGACTGATGGCTGGGGAAGACATGTCCAAGAGAATATCTGAAAGGAACAGTTCTGCTGAAAATAGTGTTCCGGGAACCGATTGGGTCCTGACAAAGACTGTCCGGGGGAGCCCAATTATGTGCTCTATTGGACGAAAACACGAGCTACAGGGAGAAAAGGACGCCTAATGGATGCAATCGTGATGGACTTCTTCCGGGCATTCAATTCACGTGTCAGCTATGCCGTCTCCCTCTTAAATGACAAGCTCCTATGTTCCTAGACTATTGATTACAGAGGCGTTTTTGCTGGAACCTCCTCCCCCCCACCCCCACCCCCCAGACGAGGTGTTTTAGTTAACGAAACAAGAATGCGGATTTGTTTTCCTGGTTACGTGTTAGGGCAGAGGGCTCAGCCAAGTTTCCTCTTCATTCCTCATCGATTTAACGAAGCTGCTTCCGAACGTTCAGAGTCTGTACCAGTGACACAGTCTGTCCTTAAGGCCGAAAGGCCGGTAGATTTCACCAAAGAATAGGTACAAAGTTGTAAAAACCTGACTAGAAGGGCATCCGGGAATCAGGATGGTCGACATGGATTTCTTCCATGGCCCTGACAACTGACTTGTCGCTGGGCGCAAAGCTCTAGACAGAGAGTGTGAGTAATGAGTGACACTGACTGTCTGTAGGACCACAGGGAAGGGGACATGTCTGTTGGTGTCGGGTTTTAGTCACTGACACCAACAGATTTAATGGGGGGGGGGGGGGGGGGGGGGGTTGTTACAAGACTTAAGATAAGCTACAAATTTTTAATGACATATAAAAGAAAAAGGTGAATCTTCGTCCTGACTCAGACAGTTTGTTCGTGTTGGGTAGAAGGCAATGACCATTTGTGAGTTTGAAGGGGATGGGGGGGGGGGGGGGGGGGGGGGGAAGAGGAGCATGGGGGTGGGGAGGCAAAGTGTTGATAAAGATGTTGCTTTATTTAAATGAACATTGTTTGATGCAAACAGGGCTAAAACATCAAGGCTATGTTCACACATGCAAAGATCTTTGTCGACCGAGTCTGTCATCATGTATCTATTTTGTTCAGGGGGAGGAGAAAAGAAGAACTGAAGGTATCACATCTTTGTTTCTCAATGAGATGAAATGTAAAATACTTTGTATGTTATTTATTTTCATATACATGTCGATTCTTTTTTCAAGCTGTTGCAATTATGACATAATGCAGAGAGAGAGAGAGAGAGAGAGAGAGAGAGAGAGAGAGAGAGAGAGAGAGAGAGAGAGAGAGAGAGAGAGAGGAGAGGTATCCGATTCAATCTCTGCCCTAACGATCGAACTTATAATCATCCAGCCTCTCACATCTTCTTAACACGTGCTTCGTTACAGCTAGACTGTGCTAGTTCTTTTTTACGTCCCATTCTCTGTCCATCGCACACTCTTTCCCCATCACGTAAAAAAATCGAGTGAAAGAAGTTTCCATTAATGGAAATATCAATGGCTTCACTTCCATACCAGCTGGACCAGGACTGTCTACTTTGGAGAAATCATCAGGCCTACAGTCCAATATAGATCCAACATCAATATCAGCCTTAGATCTTCAAATGCATACCCCAAGGTGTTAACCTTCCCCCTCCCCTTTTGTTTTAGTACGTAAAGATCTGCTCTGACCATTCTGTTCCATTGATTGGTTCGTGTCTGGGAATGTTTATCCATGGAAGTTCTGTTTGCCTCCCTCCTCAAACCCGCTCTACTATCACCTCACCTCTCCTACCCTCTGTCTTCAGAGTCTGTCTATAGATCTTTCTCTTTATAGATCTTTCTTTTGTCGAAAGACTGACATGTCCAATGTTTGTTGTGCTCTACAACTTCCCAAGTCTTTAACAAATTTGAACAGTTGCTGATCTTCTTGTGTGACACTATATTGCACGAGGATCTAACCTTTTCATGTGCTGTATACTCTCACTACTTCGTCGTTGGGTTTGAGAAATGTGGAAAAAATGATGGCTTACTCGCATTGAAAAAAAGGGACATGAAACCAATTTGTGAATCCAAATTTGTGTTTAACCTGACTTGCGACTCAGTCTTATTATATTGTACTCCCCTCTCCCCTTGCTCCCATTTCCATCCATAAAAAATGCCTGTGGCATTTTTTTTTCACCTCATAGATAACTGGCCTGAAAAGTAAACATGGTGATTTAATCCTATCTTTCAGCATCATACGACAGCATCACACAACTTACTACTTTTCATTGTGGAGGGAGAAAAAAACAAGTAACAGAAAAGATGGAATATGACCCAGAAATTTCAGAGAGAGAGAGCGAGCAAGTGAGAGAGAGAGAGAGAGAGAGAGAGAGAGAGAGAGGAGAGAGAGAGAGAGAGAGAGAGAGAGCTTAAACAGCCAGACGTAACATTTGGATTAAAAGAAAACCCTTTCAACCAGGCCTCAGAATCCTCCCCTTCCTAACTGTCCCGCCCCTACTCACTCCAAGAGAGAGAGAGAGAGAGAGAGAGAGAGAGAGAGAGAGAGAGAGAGAGAGAGAGAGAGAGCCCAGGTCTCTGTCATCCGAGTCTCACCCAATTCCAAAGTGTATCATGGAAACGTCTGCTCAAGCACGTAATCGGCATCAGTCAACAAAGCCCTAAACTTCGCGCACTGTCCCACTCCAGCTGGACATGTGGAACATTTCCCGCACCCTCTCTCTGCACGTAAATGAAGGAGGTTAGGGGGCTGTGGGGGGTTAGTGTGTGCGTTACCCTGGCCGCCTGAATGACGTCACGCGCACTGGCTGGGATGTTGTGCTGGCTGCTGACAACGACGTGTTAGTTCCAGCACGGAAAGGAACAGAGGACAGACAGCACAGCCTGGGGGTCATTAGTGTGGGTTGATGGCGTTTTGGGTCTTTGTCTGTTTCCTGAGGGGATGAAAGTTGTTTACGTTTTGTCAGAGCGAATAAAAAACACTGAAGTAGGGTTTTCAGTTTACTTTTGGCTTTGCTGGCATCTTTCTGTAATGCATGTTTTTTCATGATGAATTAAACATCTTGTTGGCTTGTCTTTTTGTCAAAATGCACTGTTCATTTGGAAGTGAATAAATACCAAATATTACTTTCATATTTTACTTCCCGTAAATCTCTACGACTTTCCTGTCACTCCCTTACCAATTCTCCACACACTCTTAAATCGTTTGTCTACTATTAGAGCGACAAAATAAAATTCCGCACCTGATTTCACAGCCCAGACATGTTCATGGCTTCATATTATTATGCCTCCATTTTTCCCCAGGCCTTTTTCATCTCTTTGTGCTGTGGCAGCCACATGACAAATCTGTGTCCGTTTTTTGAGGCATCAAAGTTATTTGTCCTTTAGCAATGTCATCCTTTCTGACGTCAGCGGCTGGATCAGCGTGTTTACAAGTGAATGTTTGAATTGCTGTGTGTATCCGTCTGGTAATGAGTCTTTGCAACACACATGTGACCGCTGATCATGAGCTTTCCAAACAAACATGTTAGCGCTTGCTGCCAAATGTTGTGCATGTTTGCTCAGGTCAACAGCGATTTGTCTGTCATGCATGAAGAAAAATAGTAAACATCTTTCAAAACATGGACATCACAGCTTACTCCTTGATGTCAAATGTGTGCGGTAAAGACAGCGATTACTTCGCTCTCTCTCTCTCTCTCTCTCTCTCTCTCTCTCTCTCTCTCTCTCTCTCTCTCTCTCGCTCTCTCTCTCTCTATGGCTTACTCCATCGTGTTGAATGTGTACGGTAAAGATGGCGATTACTTCTCTCTCGCTCTCTCTCTGTCTCTGTCTCTCTCTTCCTCTCGCTCGGCTTACTCCATCATGCGAATGTGAATGTAAGACAGCGATTACTCTCTCTCTCTCGGCTTACTCCATCGTGTCAATGTGTACAGTAAAGATAGCAGTTACCCCCTCTCTCTCTCTCCATATCTTCCGTTCATCTTACTCTCTCTCTCGGCTCACTCCATCGTGTCGAATGTGTACGTAAGAGCAGTTACCTCCCCTCTCTCTCTTCTCCTCTCTCTCTCTCTCTCTCGGCTCACTCCATCGTGTCGAATGTGTACAGTAAAGATGGCAGTTACCCCCCCTCTCTCTCTCTCTCTCTCCAATATCTTTCCGTTCATCAGTGAAGATGGCAGCATGTGGCTATAACTCAAAGGTCCCCTGGCATCTTATTTGCGACCGGTGAATGAATACATTGATGGAGAACATGATATCAACCACACCAAAGTGCATGTGTGTTTATTTCTCATCTGACTGGAAAGCCATAGGAAAGAAAATGCAGCCTGTTCAGAGGCACATCACTTGGTTCAGAAAGAGTTGTGGTGGTGCTGGTGGTTCAGTTTGTTTATCAAAAGGGGCCAACAAATTGTTGAGTAGGAGTAAAAAGGTGTGAAAGATGAGGCGTGGGAGGGGATGGGGGTGGCCAGGAACTGGAAGTGGTGTGAGGTGTCTTGACGACCACATGAAGAATACTCACCAAAAAGCAACCTGATCAGGGTGAGACAAATGCAGCGGTAGGATCTGAGAAAGGTCTGTAGGTGGGACTGGGAAAGGGAGGATGTGTGTACAGTGCATGATTCGCAGCCTGTCTCCGCCTATTCGATGATGACCTGTTACACTTTTCTGTGTTTCCATTGGAATGCTCTCAATAAAGCGTTTTCATATCTATGTTTTGGAATGAGCACGGGGCAGTGGTAGTGGAGAGGGGAGGAAGGAGTGAATGGGGATAGGGCTGTGAGGTATTCTGAAACCCATGGAAACCCCCCCCCGCCCAGCCTCCCCTCACCCCTTCCTTTTCCAGTTCCTTGATTGGCGCTTGCTGTTGTTTATTGGTATTTTGCTGGGTGTTCATTGTCACCCCTCCACCTCGCAATGCCGCCATCACCTCTCCTCAATTGGAGCAAAATATCTGAGACAAAAAAGTCTAGCTTCTTCCTTTAAAAAAAAAAGGAGCTGTTTATATTCCTTGTTATAAAAGCCCAAGTAGCCTTTGTCAGTCTATCAGTAAACGGATATGAAAACCGGCACCAGCAGATAAGTTCTTTTTTGTGTAATCTTAATACAGTCAGTGTCATTCAATATGTATACTCTATGTCTGGAGTTGTGCGCCTTTGACGAATCTGTTGGCAGGGGCATAGAAGAAATTTACATAAATTATCTCGATTCCCGGATAACCTGGGTTTGTACAACTTTTTGTATGTCTTATCTAATGAAATTTAGGACAATGTGTGTCATTTGCACAGTCTGATAATTCGGGAGTGGCTTCTCAACAAATGATTAAATCAATGCTAAATGAAGTGGAATCTTTGGTGAATCCTGAGGGATAACATACACCTACGAAAACAAATCCACAATCTTGTTTCTTTGACTAAAACACCCTCAACTAAAGCGTTTCTGTAATCAATCAATAGTCTAGAAACATTGAAGCTTTTCATTCAAGAGGGAGACAGCATAGCTGATACCTGGTTGAATGCCCTGAAGAGGTCCATTGTGATGACATTCACTAGGTTTCCTTTTCTGTCTTTGGCTCGTGTTTTCGTCCACGAGATCCAGAGATTGGATTTCCATGAATAGTCCTCGTCAGGCCCAGTGGGCTCCAAGGATTGTGTTTTCAGGAGGACCGTTCTTTCCAGATGTCCTCTTGGACATGTCTTCCCCAGCCATCATTTCTTGCCATGGACAACTTGTTTAACCCAGTGTCGCTCAAAACTCTCACAAGAACCCCACATGCACTTGCCGATACATGTATACACAAGCGCATGCACACTCACACACATACGTATGAGTCTGTGCATTTTAGATAGGTAGGTAGATAGAGTGACAGCTAGCTAGCTTGCTAGATGATGCAACACATACACTCACTCTATGTAAATGTGCATATGTCTGTATGCAAACACACATATACATACATATTTACAAACATATAGATACACACATAGATGAATACACACACACACACACACACACACACACACACACACACACACACACACACACACACACACACCATTAGTCAAAGTTCTCTCTGCCTTTCTTCAACATTTCCATTGAGGATGTCATCATTTGCACGCCAGTTCTAAGGAATATCCTTTTCCCTTCCATCCCCAACCCCCTCACCTCAGCACCGCATTACCCCCCACCACATCCTCTCCATTTTCCAGCTAGCATGACCACAACATTTCCGCCTTCCGCCCATTTTCAGCTTACCTCCCCTCAACTGTCCTGCTTAATGCTGTTTCAGCTTATCTCCCCTCACCTTTGCTGCTTAATGCTGTTTCCAAATGACTTTCAGGACAGCAGTCTCTAGACATGTATTATAGTCCAGCAACATTTTCCTGTCATCCAGCGCATTCAGTTTTGTGAGGAGGTCTTCAGCTAAAGTTTCCTGTTCTTGTTCTTGTTTTTTCTTGTTAAGAGAGAGAGAGGAGAGAGAGAGGAGAGAGAGAGAGAGAGAGAGAGAGAGAGAGAGAGAGAGAGAGAGAGAGAGAGAGAGACCTGCTTGAGCTGTGGGTTTATGAATACACATGCATGTGTGCTTGTTTGCGGTTTGGACTCTGTGTCTGTTTGTCTGTATCTTTGTCTGTCTGTCTGTCTGTCTGTCTACATGCATGCATGCATGCATGTGTGTGTGTGTGTGTGTGTGTGTGTGTGTGTGTGTGTGTGTGTGTGTGTGTGTGTGTGTGTGTGTGTTTATTAACATTTTTATCACTGTTATTTCATCTGCTGGTAACTGTCTTGGTCACTCATTTTTCAGCCTAGTGTGTGTTTTTCCCAGATCACGTTAAAACTCCTCGTGCTTAAGGTACACAATGATTTCATCAACGCTTAGCATTTTGTCACCCCCCCCCTCCCCATTTCAATTTCAGACGCGTTATCTACAAATCTTTATCATCATTTTAAGCTCAGCTCGGACATCTTTTACCTTCAAAATATGGCATATCTTTCCCTGCCAATCTTCTTGTTTCTTGTACAATTTTCTGTTTCGCCATTAAAACACCGTTCTGATTTGCTTCATCAGTCTTCATCCTCTGCTATCCCAAGGAAACCCACACGTAGTTAGGAAGTTCTGGCATTATGGAAACGTTTTCTCCAGCACGTAAGGTGCATTATGGAAACGTTTTCTCCAGCACGTAAGGTGCATTATGGAAACGTTTTCTCCAGCACGTAAGGTGCATTATGGAAACGTTTTCTCCAGCACGTATAATGGTTTGACATCTTATGGAAACGTTTTCTCACAGGGCTCACACGTCATCGACACTGGCCAGCAAAGCTTTGTCCCACCATTAAACTCACTGTGCCGCTTCAGCTGGACATCACAGAAAATCTCCCGCACCTCTCTCTCCACGATAATGAGGGGAGTCAGGGGTCTGTTGGGGGCGGGGGGTGGGGGTGGGGTGTTAGTGTGTGTCAACAGTGGCACCTGAATGACGTCACATGCACTGGCTTGGGATGTTCTGCTGCTGCTGCTGCTGAAACGACGTGTTGGTTCCAGCACAGAAATGAACAAGGGGCAACCAACACAGCTTGGGGTTTATTAGCGTTGTTGGTTGATGGCATTTTTTCATTTTTATGTCTGGAGTGAGTACAAGTTGTTTACTTTTTTGTCAGAGAAATATGAATCATCGAGGTAGTGTTTGTTTGTATTTGTTGTTTACATTGAGGGTTTAGCTGCTTCTTTCTGTAATGCAAGCTTTTTTTTCTCCCATGACAAATAGAGATCTTATTGACTTGTCTTTTTGTTGATACGCACAGCTCATTTTGATTCAAAATGATTGAACAACTGATTATTCTTTTTTAATCTTGCCATCCTTAGCGCCTCCAACATTCTCACCACCCCTTTCCTCAACTTCCACAGACGCTTAAAACGTTTGGCCCATATGACAGCAACAAATCAACATTGTCCCAACTGACGTCACGTCCCACACATGTTCATGGCGGCACATTATCTTGCCCCAACTTTTTCAGCTGCCTTTGCTTGTCTGAGTGCTCTGTCAGTCATATGACGTTCTTGCGTCTTTTTGTTCGAGCACGAATTTTATTTGTTCTTTATCAATATCATCCTTTCTCCTGGAACATTTGATGACACCAGTGGGAGGGGGGGGGGGGGGGTGGTCAGAGCCATTATATACAAATGTACGAATCGCTGTGTGCAAAGCCTCCCCAATACTGACGGAGCACTCATATGAGCTTATCAAAGCAACCTGTAACTGCTTACAGGAAAATGTTGTGCACATGTGCTGAGATCAACAGCTACTTCCCTGTCATTCAGGGAGAGAGAAAGAGTAAAGATCTTTCAAAACATGGACGTAAACACTTTCTTATTCGTGTCAAGTGTAACAGGTAAAAACAGCCTCTCTCTCTCTCTCTCTCTCTCTCTCTCTCTCTCTCTCTCTCTCTCCCCTCTCTCTCTCTCTCGTATTCTTTTCATTCATAAATGAAGCCAGTAGCTCACACCTTTATTTCGTAGGTATCCCGACCCTACATCTGCCGATTGATAAATTTACACACGAACCAAGAACACTGTATTAAAAGACGAATCTGCATGGCATTTAGAAAATTAACCATTGTATCATAAGTTAAGGTTACTGAAATAATTGTTCTGAGAAAAGCAGGTCAAAAAGAGACTAAAAAGGTTTGATTTTAACAAGTTTGCACTTCTTAACATCTTTCTCATAAGTAAGATTACTGTGTTAACTGGCATTGAATCCACCATGGAAATGTCGACATTAAACTGCTGTCATCAAATGTTCTAAGAGAAAGGAGGATGTGGATAAAGAACAAACAGATAAACAAACAAAGAAACCCCCCAAAACAAAGAAACAAACAACCCCCAAAAAACAACAACAACAACAAACAAACAAGAAAAAAACCTTGTGCTCTAACAATAAGGCACACGAATGTCATTACATCTTGCCAACTGAGCAGATGAATACATTTACGTACAAACATCGAACTCAGTACACAATGTGCATGTTCCTTTATTTGGCATTTTACTGGTATGCCATTGAAAGGAAGAGAATGACCTGTACAGGGAGATCACGTCTTCATGAAGGATGGTAGGGATCAAATTTCTTTATCTGAAGTGGCCAAAAAGTTGTCGATTGGGAGGGAGAAGGAGATGTAAAAGGGTGGGGTATGGGAGGGGGTGGATGGACACGGGTGGAGGGTGAAGCGAGGATTGTCGTCTACCAAAGAAGAACACCCGCCAAAACGTTATTGATCGGGATGAGAGAAATGTGGTAGTGGGATTCGGAAGGGAGCCAGAGATGGGAGGGGAGAGAGTGTGTTTGGTGCATGATCCGCAACATGTCAACGAGGTTTGATGATGACGTGTTACGCTTTTTTCTCCAGGAATGTGCGCGGTAAGGGTTTTCAGATTCATGTTTTGGAATGGCCATAGGAGAGACCTGGTGGTGTTGGGAAGGGAAGCATGGTTAGGTGGGGGTGGGGTGGTGGGGGTATTCTGAAATCCCTGGTGGCTCCTCTCTCCACCCCCAGACCCTTCCCCTCCCGTTCCCGATTCTCTGATCCATGCCAGCTGTTTTGAACGGCATTCGTCATGTGTGTTGCCATCGTGTTCTGTTTTGCATCGTCCAAGAAGGGATGTTCGTGGTCAGACGAACCCAGTACTTATCCTTCTTACTTTTGAAATCTGATCTGTTGTATAGAGTTGCAGAAAGGGTTTGCTTAGCACACTCAGTGCACATAATTGGTGTTATAACATCAGCTGTTATCCTACAAAAGATCAGGCTGTGTTTCTGTACTTTGCCTCGTTCATGTAATCCAATTTAATGCGCATAGAAGGACTGTGTTGGTGTACCTACATACTTAGAGAATCCTAACTATGTTTCAGTTTAGTGAACATTCTCCGGAGCCTTCAGCCTCTTGGTCTTTGAGACAATAAAGGATTAATTTAAAACATTGCAGTGAGCTCTATATCTTAACGATCAAATGCTGCTCCATTGACCAAACGAATCTGCATGACGTTAAGAACACCAGCCATTGTATCATAAGTTAAGAGTTCTGAAATGGTAGTTGTTTGAAATGCAAAAAAACAAAACAAAACAAAACAAAACAAAACAAAACAAAAAAACCCCAACCAACAACAACAACAACAACAAAGGAGAAGAAGAAAAAATAAAAGGTTTGATTTTAACAAGTTTGCACTTCTTAACAGGTTTCTCATAAGTTAGATTAATCTGCGCCAACTGGTATTGAATCCACCATGAAAATGTCGACATTACACTTCGTATTAATGGTCATTCCATTTGCAGTGATTGACTTTCATGTTTGCGTTTCTGGTTTAAAAACCAGTTTATCAGCTTAAGATTCGTGTTCGACTGGCATAAAATCACTGTTCAGCATCCAATCCTATTGACAACAAAATTTGGGCTTCTGCACAGAACAGATACTGCGTGTAAATTTTCAGAACAAATATTTTATAGTCAAAGCTTTTACAGTGAGCAACACTGGTGCTGGGGTCATATTTCCACACACATCTGTTGTTTTGCATGTCTGTCACCAATGTAACGCTGAACCCATTGAATTGATTTTCACGAAACTTTGTAAAAAACTGGAATGTGGCCTCAGACCAAACATAGTGGTTATTATTTTTTTTTTTTATAGATCGCGTGTGCAGGTCTGGATCAAAGCGGGATATGAGATACGTTAAGAACAAGACGCAGTAAGGATAACTATTGAACTGATTTTAACGAAAGTCGGCGAAAAGATGCAACGTGGTTTAAAGGCGAACGCATGAAATTCTGGTGTGGATCCATTTTGTGTAACCGGATCAAGAGGCGGATCCAGGATCTGCTAGACCTTGATGGCGGACTGCGCTTTCCCGAGAACCGTTCTATTTCTCAGAGTATCTGCTTTGCTCCTATTACGTCAGAGAACCGTTCCATTTCTCAGAGTATCTGCTTTGCTCCTATTACGTCAGAGAACCGTTCTATTTCTCAGGGTATCTGCTTTGCTCCTGTTACGTCAGAGAACCGTTCTATTTCTCAGAGTATCTGCTTTGCTCCTGTTACGTCAGAGAACCGTTCTATTTCTCAGAGTATCTGCTTTGCTCCTATTACGTTAGAGAACCGTTCTATTTCTCAGAGTATCTGCTTTGCTCCTATTACGTCAGAGAACCGTTATATTTCTCTGAGTATCTGCTTTGCTCCTATTACGTCAGAGAAGCGTCTGACTATGGCCCCCGGACTTGAGAATCATTTAATTCAGTGGCAAATAAGCGACCATTTGCACTTAGAATCATCATTTTCTTCCATTGACTGATAGAATCATTTAATTCAGTGGCAAATAAGCGACCGTTTGCACCTAGAATCATCATTTTCTTCTGTTGACTGATACTGGACACGTTGCCTTTTAGATCATTTCATCCAGTGTCTAAAGACTGGACACTTCATATTAAGACAATTTCATATAGTGAGTATGAATAGGTAATAAAAGAACGCCACACAGTGCGTGCGTGCGTGCGTACGTGCGTGCGTGCGTGTGTGTCTGTGTGTCTGTGTATGTGTGTGCGTGCGCACGCTCGTATGTGAGTGTGTCTGCAAGTTCATATGTTGGTGCTTGTGCGACAATGGACTGAGTTGGCTGAAACAGAATGTCGATGGCGGCCGACTGATGGTTGGGGAAAATTGTCCAGGAGGACATCTGAAAGGAACAGTCTAGAAAAAAAGTGTCACCGAAGTCCACTTGATCCCGACAAGGATTGTACACAGAACTCAGTTACTGAGTCTGATGGAAGAAAACACGAGCTACAGGAAGAAATGGAAATCTAAGAGATGGCGTCATAATGGACCTCTACCGGGCATTCAACTCAAGTGTCAGGCACGCCGTCTCCCTCATAAATGACATGCTCCAATGGTCCTAGACTATTGATTAGAGAAACGTTTTACTCAGAACTTCCCCACAGACGATAGTTTTAGTTAGCGGCACAACGATGTGGATTTGGTTTCATGCATTTGTCTCTGAGGGCTCAGCAAGGGTTTCTCTTTATTCTGCAACGATTACACGATTTCTAAGGAAGCTGCTTCCTGGACAATCAGAGTCTGACTGATGACACACTCTGCTCCAATGGCCGGTACATTTCGGCTGAGGATAGATACAGAGTTGTACAAACCTGGCCATGTGGATATCCGGGAAATCACATTGATTACCTCTGTGACTCCAACAATTGACATATGGATATCCGGGAGATCACATTGATTCCCTCTGTGACTCCAACAATTGACATATGGATATCCGGGAGATCCCATTGATTCCCTCTGTGACTCCAACAATTGACATATGTATATCCGGGAGATCCCATTGATTCCCTCTGTGACTCCAACAATTGACATATGGATATCCGGGAGATCCCATTGATTCCCTCTGTGACTCCAACAATTGACATATGTATATCCGGGAAATCCCATTGATTCCCTCTGTGACTCCAACAATTGACTCGTCGCCAGGCGCTCAACTCCAGACATGGAGTGTGAGTATTGAATAACACTGACTGTCCTCAGCATCACACAGAAGAGAAAATATCTCCCAGAGCCGGATTTTAGACAGTGGCAGTGACAGGTTGACCTAAGCTACAGGGCTTCTATGAAAGGCATAAAAAAGCTTTATATCTGAAAGAAAAAGAAGAAAAGAAAAAGTTACATCTTCATTTCGTTCCAGACAGTTTGTCCCTCTAGGAGAGAGCGGAAGAAGGAAGTGAGAGGAGAGAGGGGTCA
>CM065714.1:137442491-137452491 GCA_033310375.1 Conus canariensis
GAAGTGGTTTTCAGTGATCCCTATGTATGTTGGTTAGTTGGGTTGTTGGTTAGTGCAGCGAGGCCATCATCTCTGTATAGTCCGACTTGCTTTCCGCGTTTTTTCTTGATGTTGGATAGTATAAATAGTCCGACCAGTTCGCATGTTTCTGCACCATCATATGAGCCCATGGTTACGTCAAATGTTGAATTTTTGTTCGTTTTCTTGATCCAGGTTTCATTTTTGCTGTGCAGTAATGTTTTCTTGGTGTGGAGAATGATTTCCATTTCTGTCTCTGTTATGTCTGTGTGGTTACTGGCAAACTTCAGTGCTTTGTTGAGTAGTTCCTCATCTATAGATGGGTAAAAGTCTACTATGTCAAATGTGATGAATACTGTATTACTTTGTTTATTGAGTTTTTTGAACCATTGGATAACTTCATATGTGTTCTTCCAGAGGTTGTATTCAGAGTTTGATTTTACGTTCTTTATTATTTTTTCCAGAATTTTCTTGCTTATTTTACCTAATTCAGATTTGGATGGATTTATTAGTCTACATGTTGGATTGTTATGGAAGCTGGGCTTGTGGTCTTTGAGTGTTATGAAAGCTTCTTTTGTTGCTGTCGCTTCTATCCTGTCACTTAGGTCTATGTGCTGTGCAAGTTCTTTTTCTTTAGTGCGGATACTGTTATGTATATTTTTGTCGGCTTTTTTGTAGTTTTTCTGAATGTTTTTGTCAAGGAGTTGAGAGTATTCCTTTGGTTCCATTTTGTAGTAATTGCTAGTTTTATCAGCCTTCACGAATATCTTTTTGTCATTTTGTATTTGATAGCCAACATTCAATTCAAAAAATCTAACAACGATTTCCAAACAATGTTAAAAAGCCAAATAAAACAAATACAAAATGACAGAAACATGCGAACTGGTCGGACTATTTATACTATCCAACATCAAGAAAAAACTCGGAAAGCAAGTCGGACTATACAGAGATGATGGCCTCGCTGCACTAACCAACAACCCAAGAACCATTGAAAATAAGAAAAAAGAACTATGCAAAATCTTCCAAAATCACAACTTAAAAATTACCATTGAAGCAAACAAAAAGGTAGTGAACTACTTAGACATAACACTGGACCTCAACAATCACATATATAAACCATACAAGAAACCCAACGACACACCTCTTTATGTACACATCAAAAGTAACCATCCACCATCCGTATTAAAGACCATACCCCACGGCATAAACAAGAGACTATCAAATCTGTCATGCAGTGAGAGAGTGTTCAACAATGCAGCAGTAGAATACCAGGAGGCACTACAAAGAAGTGGATATAATTACAAACTACAATACAACCCAGATAATAAAACAATAAAAGCAAGAAAAATAGGAAAAGAAAAGTCATATGGTACAACCCCCCCATACGACGGGAAACTCAAAACAAACATAGGGAAAGAATTCTTCAAAATCTTAACAACTTCATTTCCAAAAGAACACAAGCTGTCCAAAATATTTAACAAAAACACTGTCAAACTATCGTACTCATGTATGCCCAACCTCAAAAACCAAATTGATGCATCCAACAAAATGAAAACCAACACAGCAAAGAAGGGTGAAGAAAGGAAATCTTGCAATTGCACCAAAAAAGAGCAGTGTCCACTAAGCAATAAATGCCTTCACAACAATATTGTATACCAAGCCACTGTGACATCAGAAAATAAAAAAGAAACATACATAGGGATCACTGAAAACCACTTCAAAACCAGATATGCAAACCACAAACAGTCATTCAACAAAGAAAAATACAAAAACCAAACTGAACTGAGCAAATACATTTGGAAACTTAAAGACGCAAAAATAAACTACAACATATCCTGGAAAATCATAAAAAGAGCATCACCATACAGCAATGTTTCAAAAAGATGCAACCTATGCCTAACTGAAAAATGGCTAATACTATGTAAACCCCACTTAGCAACACTTAATACTAAAACAGAAATAGTAAATAACTGCAGGCACAAATGGAAATCGTTGTTAGTGAACACACCCCGTACAACAACCTGAAAACCCAAAATACACGTGCAACCAACACGCACGCAAAAAACAGCCGCAACGGGCCCCACACGCTATATAACACCGGCTGTGGGCAACCCAAACTCCATCCTGACGATAGCCAAGCGCTAGAAACAAATTTGTAGATTTCTTTTTAACACTTCATTTTAACAAATGTTGCTCCCCAAGGGGTTGAGCATTTTAAAAATCGTCTTGGGCGTTTTAATTATATATATATATATATATATATATATATATATATATATATATCTCGACAGTTTAAATTGGCTTGTTTATGCAAATATATACGCATTTGCATAAACGAGGAAATAAAAGCTATCAAAATACAGCATTTTTAAAGTCTTTCAATGTACAGGTCAAGATAAAAAGAATCTCCTGCTATAAATTGTCTACAGATGCTTTAAAAAGTAGGAAAAAATAGTTTATAACAAAGTCACTTACAATTAAAATCAGACATAACATCTTGGCGTTATATTGTAAAAATCAGTTATTCAAATATTAAAAGAAGTGCGTTTAGAGCTCATTTTTCTAATTATATTTGTAATTTTTTGTGTGAACATTATTATCAGTTATTGTTTCTTCATCTGAGCCAAAAGGGCATCAGATTACTTGACATATGAATATTGAATGCGTGTTCACATTCTGAATTCTCTAAAGATGTAAGAAAAAGTTTTTGTATTTCTAAAGTTTCATAGGAAAAAAAAATGTTGAATGGAATCCCTCGCCTCACTACACCATACATGGTGTTTTGTGTCGGTTACACCCACAGCATTCAAAATTACATTCGTAGCAATTATTTTCATGTTAAATTCCCATTTGTGGCTATTCTGATCAAACGTCTCCAATTCTGTGAACTTCATCCTCATCCAAGTAACATCAATCTTTAATGTTTTGACCAATTTGAATCGCCATTTGGTTCAGAGTCATCTGAAGGTATTCAAGCCAGCCAGCTGCCCTTGACTGTCCTGGTGATTGGCGTTGGCAATTCAAATTCCGCTGATACTTGACATGAAAATAAAGCGCTGTTCACGTTAAAATGTGGTGGGATCTGTGTGGTATCAGGTAGTAGTTCTCTCCTTCCACTGTTGTGGAACGGTTTACGTCATCAACAAAATCTCTTGAGGGTGTGGGTGCTAAATATATATATATATATATATATATATATATATAATATATATATATAGGTCTTTGGAGAGAGGAGATAAACGTCCTACCAGCCGTTGGCTCTTACGGACACGGAGTATACGGTTGTCACTGAAACGTAGTTAACTCCCTTTCCCCACGTCTCCATAGTGTAATGAAGGGAGTTAACAGCTTGCTGGAGCTTCGTGCCTGAACATGATTTCAGTCTTTGTGGCACGTGCTCCACATGTCATTAACTGAATATTGTCTGGTGTCCTGAATAATAATTTTGTTCAGTTGCAGTGGGCAGAAGAGAACAAAGACCTTACAAGGCTTTTGGGGTGGAGTTTAGGACTGATGGGAACGGGGAAGTGGGCGGGTTTCTTTAAGAGTGTCTTGCTTTACCATTGTCAGGTGGCATGGTTGATGTTTTGAAAGACGGGGGCTGGAAAGAAGTAACAGATGTGGGAATTATTAAGGGTTTTATTTGGTTTCGTTTAGTTCTGTAATGTAAAGGGTCTTTCCATTTGCACTGCTGTGCTTCTGTAGCTATGTGTGACACTATTTTCGAAAGAAAAGTGAAATGAGGAAGGGAGAATGATAGCTAAATACACGAACACTGATAGAAGAAATATGCATAAAATATTACATTTAATAAAAAAAAAAAACAGACATAGAAACAGATTTACACTTACATATACTAACACCATCGTAAATGAAAATGTACTTGCATACATACTCATGTACACACACACACACACACACACCACACACACACACACACACACGTGTGCACATTCATGCATAGACAGAAAACATAATTCGGATCTCTCTCTCTCTCCTCTCTGCACGTGTTTGTACACACACAAACACACACCACACCAACACACACACACCACACCCACACACACCACACACACACACACATGCGCGCAGTACATTTGTGCATAGACTAAAAGCATAATTCATCTCTCTCTCTCTCTGTATGTGTTTGTTACACACACACACACACACACACACACACACACACACACACACACACACACACACACACACACATACAACACACGTGTGTGTGTGTGTGTGGTGTGTGTGTGTGTGTGTGTGTGTGTGTGTGTGTGTGCGTGTGTGCATTGATCATTGTTTTTCCATGTACTTCTCGCTGTTTTGATCATTCAGTTTCCAGCATGATCTGTCTTCTCCTTTGACCATGTTATAGCACCTCCTTATCAAGTTACACATTGATTTCATCAATGCTGAACATTTTTGTCTCCCCCCCCCCCGCCCCCTCCCGCCCACCTCTTATGTTTCAGACAGGTCATCTACAAATCTTTCTTCTTGTCTAAAACAGTACACTGACCTCTGCTTTTCGAACAAAGATCACAATTTCCATGCTAGTCTTCCCATTTTTGTGTAGTGTTCCGTTTTGCTGTGAAAACACCGCTCTGATTTCTTCCATCAATCTTCCTTCCTCTGTCATCCAAGTCCCACCCCAATCCCAAGGTGTATCATAGAAACGTCTGCTCAAGCACGTAACTGGCATTGGCCAGCAAAGCCTTCTCCTTCGTCCAGAATCCTGCTTCAGTTCGACATAGCAAAACATCTCCGCCCACCTCTCACTACACGAAAATGAAGGGGGGGGGGGGGGGGGGGGGGGGGGCTATGGAAGTCTTGGGGCTATGGAAGTCTTGGTGTGCGTTACCCTGGCCGCCTGAATGACGTCACGGGCACTGGCTGGGATGTTGTGCTGGCTGCTGACAACGACGTGTTTGTTCCAGCACGGAAAGGAACAGAGGACAGACAGCACAGCCTGGGGGTCATTAGTGTCGGTGATGGCGTTTTTGATCCTTGTCTGTTTTCCTGAGGGGATGAAAGTTGTTTTCGTTTTGTCAAAGGAAATACAAAACATTGAAGTAGAGTATGGGTGTTTGTTGTTTACCTTCATGTTAAGTTTCTTTCAGAAATGCTTGATTTTCCAACATACTGCATTAAATGTCTTGTTGACTTGTCTTTATGTCGATATGCATATATAGATATATACATACATATGAACTGGCAGCTGCTAGCAGCACACCAAAATGTCCAGATGGAAATGAACATGATTGATTAAAACAGACTTGTCAAATAAAAAGATGAACATAACACCCCACACTCATACAAATATGGGGATTTGTTTGGTGTACACACACTACACACACACACACACACCGCGCGCGCGCGCGCGCGCCACCACGCACGCACGCACACCACGCACGCACGTACGCACGCACGCACATATATATTCTGAACAATCCCTTTTTTAATTAATTTGTATCCCTTCCCTTCATTTTTTTTTTCATCAGCCCTTTCCCCATTTTCCCCACACGCCTAAACCGCCCGTCCCTTAGGCCAACAACAAATCAAAATGTTCCTCAGCTACTGTAACGTCTCAGACATGTTCATAGTAGAGCATCGTTATCCCTTCACTTTCTCAGCTTTGTTACTCAACCTCAGCGCTGTGGCAGTCCCATGACAATTCCAGACTTTCTATTATAGCGTCAGTGTTATTCGTCTGTTATTAGTGTTATCCTTTCTCTCAGAAGATTTAGGTCGAGTTTTGGATTGGAGTCATTATTACGAGCAAAGGTTTGGATTGCTCTGTGCAACAGTGTGTAATGAGGAACAGTCTGATTAAGAGCGTTTACAATACACGTGTCACCGTTTTACACGACCTACCCGATGCGGAGATGACCATTGAATGTAACTGCTTACTGCAATGTGCTGTGGAACTGAGCTGAGATCAACAGCAATATCTTCGTCATTCTTGGAGAAAAAGAGTAAGAATTTGTGAAAACATGGACATAAACGCTTACTCTACTGTATGGAACGTGGCCAGTGAAAACAGTGAATGTTCTTTGCCATTTGTCTGTCTGTCTATCTGCCTGTCTGTCTCACTCTCTCTCAGTATCTGTCTGTTTCTCCCTCTCTGTGTCTCTCTGTGTCTTTGTCTTTCTGTCTCTCTCTCTCTGTCTGTCCCTGTCTCTCTGTCTTTGTCTGCCTCTGTCTCTCTGTCTCTGTCTCTGGCTCTGTCTGTTTGTCTGTCTGTCTGTCTGTCTGTCAGTCTGTCTGTCTGTCTGTCTGTCTGTTCTCTCTCTCTCTCTCTCTCTCTCTCTCTCTCTCTCTCTCTGTCAATGATCCTTTCCTTTAATCAATAAATCGGGCACCCTATTCCTCCAAGGGACCCACAACCTTACATCTGCTGTCTGTCTGTCTGTCTGTCTGTCTGTCTGTCTGTCTGTCTCTCTCTCTTCTCTGTGTCTCCCTCTGTGTCTGTCTCTCTGTCTCTGTCTCTCTCTCCCTCAATGATCTTTTCCATTAATCAATAAATCGGGCACCCTATTCCTCCAAGGAATTCACAACCTTACATCTGCTGACTGAGCGAATGAACACATTTACACAAAGCTAGAACATATCTTCAACATACACAAAGTGTGCGTTGTTGGTTTATCTGCCGCCTGTCCGGAATGCCATTGATAGGGTGACTTATTGATGACCTAATCACAGCCTGATCACTTCGTCCATAAATGTCGGAGGAGGGGAGTTATGCCAGAGAATAGCATTGACCTTTTCACCTCCGTCAAAAATAGTTTCAAAGTGAAGTGACTGCAGGCGGAAATTCAAACACATTTTTGAAGAGAAATTGTAATCAACCCGCCGGGCGAAAGGGACAAACAAATGACAAGACAAAACAGAACGCGTTTCGACCTCTTTGGTCTTCTTGAGGCAAGATAAACAACATTCAGGACAATGACACCGAAACGAAGAAAGAGCAATCACTTATCTTCTCAAACTGGGTGCAAGATGGACGTTCAAAGCTCCGTGCTTTAATAGCAGAGAGAGAGAGAGAGAGAGAGAGAGGAGAGAGAGAGAGGGGAGAGAGAGAAGAGAGAGTGAAAGAGAGAGAGGAGAGAGAGAGAGAGAGAGAGAGAGAGAGATATCCCGAAAAACAAAACTTGATATCTAAGGAGAAACAAACCTTTTGAACCAAGCTTAAGAATCCTCTCTACAAACAGTCATGTGCGCCAGAGCCCATCACCACACATTCCTCCCCAAGTCCTTCACTCTCCTCCCATTCCCCTGTGTTCCCTACCCCCCCAGCCCCCCTCCCCATTCCCTAAGTTCATATCGCTTCTCAAAATCGCCCGAAAGTCCCGTTCCAAACACCCGTGGGACCAGTCTCCACCTGATTGCGATCAATCCAAATCCAATTCCAGCAGTTTGCAGACAAGTGGCAGCAACTGGATGGAGTGTAATGGGATTTTGCCATCAAGAGAGTGACAGATTGTGCTGCTCTTGTTGTTGCAGCATCTGTTCTGCTCTACTGCCGGTTCTTCTGGCAACAACTGTCCACATTCGCAGGAAAAAAAAAAGAAAGTCTGACTGCTATCGTATTTCGAAGAACTCTAAAATCGTTCAATTTTTTGTACCGTTACTTTTTTGTGATTAAATAAAGTCTTTTTTTTCTGTGGACACGAAGTTTCAGACTTGCATATATGCCATCAGTATATTAATGTTTGTGGGCGTGTCTCTCTTCTTGTCTGTGATTTTTACGTTTATGTGTGTGCATGTGTGTTGAAGAGTTCAAGAGCGAGGGTATGAGACCAAGTTAGACAGAGAGATAACTAGATAACTAAATGGATAGATAGATAGATAGATGGATATATATATATATATATATATATATATAGTGAACTTTGAAAAACAAAATTGCGTTCATAGTTTCAAAACACGGTTGCCTTTCGTCTAATGCTTTATGTACAAAACTGGTTATACTCATGAGAATTGCTGTGTTTTCTGCTGCTGCTAACATGGCAAATTTAAACATAGATGGGTGCTTATAGTATTGAGAGAGACAGAGTGACAGAGAGAAGGTCCTAACATACAAAACATAACATCTAAGGAGATACCAGGCTTAAGAATCTCCTGAACAAACAGTCATGCGTGCCGAAGCCCTTCAACCACGAGACACTGAGAGAGAGAGAACGAGAGAGAGAGGAGAGAGAGAGAGAGAGAGAGAAGAGAGAGAGAGAGAGAGAGAGAGAGAGAGAAAGAGAGAGAGAGAGAAAAGACAGAGACAGAGACAGATAGATGGAGGAGAGAGAGAGAGAGAGAAAGAGAGAGAGAGAGAGAAGAGAGAGAGAGAGGTCCTAAAATACAAAACATGACATCTAAGGAGATACAAACCTTCTGAACCAAGCTTAAGAATCCTCCCTACAAACAGCCATGTGTACCAAAGCGCTTTATCCCACGAGACACGAGAGAGAGAGTGAGAAGAGGAGGAGAGGAAGAGAGAGGAGAGAGAGAGAGAGGAGAGAGAAGAGAGAGAGAGGAGAGAGAGAGAGAGAGGAGAGAGAGAGAGAGAGAGAGAAGAGAGAGAGAGACAGAGCAGACAGACAGACAGACAGACAGACAGGACGACAGACAGACAGGCAGACAGACAGACAGACGACGCAGACAGACAGACAAGACAGACAGACAGACGCAGACAGACAGATGGAGGTGGGGATGGGTTGCCATGGACAACACGACAGCTGTGAGGATCAGTCACCATGGAACGCCTTGTCCTTTAGTCCTGAGCGGCAAACCTGGCAGGGATGCGATGGAAGCTGGCGGCAGGACGTACCGCCCACTGCAGCACTGTCGTCTGGAAGGACGTCTTGCCGGGAAACCCCATCGCTCTTTGTTTGCCGCCAGAACAGGCTATACCCTCCCTCGCCTCTCGCGCTGTCGGCTTTGAGTGTGGAGGATGAGTCGAGGAAGAGAGCGAGAGGATGGGGGGAGGGGGGTGGGTGAGAGAGGAGCGAGTGGTAGGGAAAGGGTCGGTTCGTTTGGGGCTGCACAAACGGTGGAGGTGACTGTACTTCTAACAGAAGTACTTAGGAATTAGGCTTAATTAAAGACTGCGGATTCTTTTCAACCACCAAAAGCGAACAAACAAACAAACAGAAGACAAGAGATAAGAAAAATTGTAAGAAGGAAGAAGGAGAAAGAGGGAAGATGATAAAGAAGAGGAGACCAGGATGTAGGAGAAGGAGGAAGAGGAGGAGGTGGAGGAAGAGGAGAAGAAGCAGGAGGAGGAGGAGGAAGAAGAAGAAGAAGAAGAAGAAGAAGAAGAAGACGAGTGAGAAAGAGAAGAAAAAAAGGAAGAAAAAGAAGAGAGAGAGAGAAAAGAGAGAGAGAGAGAGAGAGAGAGAGAGGAGAGAGAGAGAGAGAGAGAGATGATGAGATCACTCGCCATTGTCATGGACATGGAAACTGTTTCTTGCAAATTTCAGAAAACGTGAATGATGCCATCAGGCGACACGGCCACAACTTGTTACGGGCTTTTCGAGTCCACCTTTTGATCGCCAAGCAAAGGCTGAGGCACGAGCGTCGGACGTGAAGTGATGATGCATGTAGGTCGATGCCCTACAACTCTCTGCTCTTCTTCGAAGCACGAGGTCGTCAGTCAGACGTATCTTTCGTCTTTCAGGGTGAGGGAGGAGAGCTGTCCTAGACGTGCGCTTTTTTTCTGTGTCCCATCTCCTTCCCTCCCCTCGCCACTTCTCTGTTCCTCCTGCCCTCGTTTTCCGTTTTAAGTCCAACGCCGGTCAGTCTGAATCACCCATACTGAGTCACATCCAGCTGGGCTCTGCTGAAATCAGCACCATCCGTCTATGTAGGTGCTTTCTATTTCATGACACCATGAGGTTCCATGCAAGAGAAGACACTGCGCTGCCACCTACGCTTTTTGTAAATCTGAATCTTATTGTTCAGGTCCTCTTTCGTTAATATTTTTTATCCCTTA
>CM065714.1:137457491-137477491 GCA_033310375.1 Conus canariensis
ACCTGCTGCGACCCTTCCAATGACAATCATTGCCTAGGGACACAACCTGCTGCGACCCCTTCCAATGACAATCATTGCTTAGGGACACAACCTGCTGCGACCCCTTCCAATGACAATCATTGCCTAGGGACACAACCTGCTGCGACCCCTTCCAATGACAATCATTGCTTAGGGACACAACCTGCTGCGATCCCTTCCAATGACAATCATTGCCTAGGGACACAACCTGCTGCGACCCCTTCCAATGACAATCATTGCTTAGGGACACAACCTGCTGCGATCCCTTCTGATGACAATCATTGCTTAGGGACACAACCTGCTGCGACCCCTTTTGATGACAATCATTGCTTAGTGACACAACCTGCTGCGACCCCTTCCAATGGCAATCATTGCTTAGTGACACAACCTGCTGCGACCCCTTCCAATGACAATCATTGCCTAGGGACACAACCTGCTGCGACCCCTTCCGATGACAATCATTGCTTAGGGACACAACCTGCTGCGATCCCTTCTGGTGACAATCATTGCTTAGGGACACAACCTGCTGCGACCCCTTCTGATGACAATCATTGCTTAGGGACACAACCTGCTGCGACCCCTTTTGATGACAATCATTGCTTAGTGACACAACCTGCTACGACCCCTTCCAATGACAATCATTGCCTAGGGACACAACCTGCTGCGACCCCTTCCAATGACAATCATTGCTTAGTGACACAACCTGCTACGACCCCTTCCAATGACAATCATTGCTTAGGGACACAACCTGCTGCGATCCCTTCCAATGACAATCATTGCCTAGGGACACAACCTGCTGCGACCCCTTCTGATGACAATCATTGCTTAGTGATACAACCTGCTGCGACCCCTTCCAATGACAATCATTGCCTAGGGACACAACCTGCTGCGACCCCTTCCAATGACAATCATTGCTTAGTGACACAACCTGCTGCGACCCCTTCCAATGACAATCATTGCCTAGGGACACAACCTGCTGCGACCCCTTCCAATGACAATCATTGCTTAGGGACACAACCTGCTGCGACCCCTTCCAATGACAATCATTGCCTAGGGACACAACCTGCTGCGACCCCTTCCAATGACAATCATTGCTTAGGGACACAACCTGCTGCGATCCCTTCCAATGACAATCATTGCCTAGGGACACAACCTGCTGCGACCCCTTCCAATGACAATCATTGCTTAGGGACACAACCTGCTGCGATCCCTTCTGATGACAATCATTGCTTAGGGACACAACCTGCTGCGACCCCTTTTGATGACAATCATTGCTTAGTGACACAACCTGCTGCGACCCCTTCCAATGGCAATCATTGCTTAGGGACACAACCTGCTGCGACCCCTTCCAATGACAATCATTGCCTAGGGACACAACCTGCTGCGACCCCTTCCAATGACAATCATTGCTTAGGGACACAACCTGCTGCGATCCCTTCTGATGACAATCATTGCTTAGGGACACAACCTGCTGCGATCCCTTCTGATGACAATCATTGCTTAGGGACACAACCTGCTGCGATCCCTTCTGATGACAATCATTGCTTAGGGACACAACCTGCTGCGATCCCTTCTGATGACAATCATTGCTTAGGGACACAACCTGCTGCGACCCCTTCTGATGACAATCATTGCTTAGGGACACAACCTGCTGCGACCCCTTCTGATGACAATCATTGCGTTGTTGCGCAACCAGCGTGAGTGAGCATCTCCACCGGACTTCTCCCTCTCTAGTCTGTGTGCGTGTATGTGTGTGTATGTGTGTTTGTGACTGTCCGCCTGTCTGTCTGTCTGTCTGTCTGCCTGTCTGTCTGTCTTTTTTTCTTGTTTTTCTTATTCTTGTTTTTCTTATTCTTGTTATTGTTCTGATTCTTGTTCTTGCTCTCCTTTCTTCTTCTTCTTCCTCTTCTTCTTCTGCTCTTCCTCCTCCTCGTCCTCCTCTTCCTCCTCCTCCTCCTTCTCCTCCTCCTCTTCCTCCTTCTTCTCTCTCTCCGTCTCTGTCTCTCTCTGTCTTTCTGTCTCTGTGTCTGTGTCTGTCTGTCTGTCTGGCTGTCTTTCTCTCTCCCTCTTCCCTCTCTATGCCCTACCTGCCTCTTTCCTTCTCTGTCTCCCTTCTTCTCTCTCCCTCTCTCTCTCTCTCATTCACCACCATCCCCCCTCTCTCTCTCTCTGTGATAAAATCTGTTGTAAACCCGACTGTAATGAGCACACTAAAACACAGAGAAAAAAAGCCCATTGAAAGTGGAGAAGACGTGACTCGTTTTCCTTCGGGAAAAACTCCACACTCTTGAAAGCGACGAGCCAGTCATGCAATAATCCCTTCAAAGCTTCTGCAAAACGGAACTGGTCTGGGTATTTCTGGAATCGTACTAACAGAATCCCGCCAATACTTTTAGTACTTTGGGTAATATCTCTGAAGATTTATCTTATATGAGAAAGAGAGAGAGAGAGAGAGAGAGAGAGAGAGAGAGGGGGGGGGAAGAGAGAGAGAGAGAAAGACGGAGAGAGAGAGAGAGAGAGAGAGAGAGAGAGAGAGAGAGAGAGAGAGAGGTGGGTTACAGGGGAAAGGGGTGGGGATGACGTGGGTTGAAACAGACTTGACACTTTAATTGAATAATTGATTGATTGATTGATTGATTTAGAGAGAGAGAGAGAGAGAGAGAGAGAAAGAGAGAGAGAGACAGAGACAGAGAGACAGAGAGACAGGGAGATAGGGAGAGACAGAGAGAGGACAAGTGCACCCCTGGACAGTATTTCCGGGATATTTCTGTCTCAAGAGTTGCGTTCTTAGTGAAAGCATCGATCGCTACCAACAGATAGATGGAAGTACCTCGTCCCTCACGCGCTCACGTTTCTCCCAAAATCTCTCCCCCCCCCTCCAGCCCCCATTCCCAACCTGATATTTTTGTCACACCGCAGAGCCCTCCAGGGAAAGGGCCCTCCCTAAGACGAAAGAGGAAAGTTAATCGGACACCTGGTATTTTGGTCACAAGGGGAGGAGGTTCTTCATCACTTCTCAGTGGCTCTCGTTCCCGAGCGAGCTGGTTCAGGGTCTTTCCTGGTTATGCTTTGTGCTGTTTCCTTAGACTGCTGAATAGAATTCAGTCTGCCCCTCGTGGAAGACGTGTCGTCTGTTCTACCCCTTTCCCTTCTGTCCCCACGAAGCTCTTTCCCTGCACCCCTAATTCAGTTAATTTTTATCTTTCGCCGTTGTTTCGTGGTTACGGTCGCAAGATGTGGGCTGAAAGGTGGTTGTTGGTTCGTGTCCCACCAGTGACATGTATATTTTTTATTTGCTTCGGCCTGTTCCTTTGCAAGGTTGAGTACGCTGTGGAGTTAAATGTGAAGACTAGAACCACAAAATCGAGTGTCATTCACCAAATGGTGGCCTCTCTGAAAACACTACTCAGATTTCCTTACCAACATGGCAGGTGTCTGTATCTCTCGGACCTGGTTGACGGTGGAATATATTGTAAAAGAAAGTAGAGAACAGCCTTGACTACAGCCGAACATAGACACAGAATGGAGGATCATCTTCAACGTCCGAATCATCATGCATCATCATAAAAATAATCCAATTCTGTGGGCTTGCATGCCCCGCTCTCTTGGTGACCTCAGTTTCAAAGTGATCTCTACGTTCATGTCCGTGTTGACCAGTAGCTCAGTTGGTAGAGCGCCGGACTCGTGATCCTGGGGTTGTGGGTTCGAATTTCGGTACGGGGGGATTTTTCCGTCGGAGTTAACATTGGTTCGGACTCCATTCCCTATAAAGTCCTTCGAATGAGACTATAAACCGAGGTTCCGTGTGTGAACGCACGCACAATATCTTGCATACACGTAAAATCCCACCACCAACATTCGGAAGAGGAGGCCAGTTTGGGCGTTGGTATGGATGACACGTTACACATAGCATGCACCTTCCCCAAAGATGGAGCATGGCTGCCTTAATGGCGGGATAAAAAGCGGTCATACACACAAAACTCCACTGCCTGTAGTTCGCAGGAGTATCAGACCGCGTACGCAGAAAGAAAGAAAAAAAAATGTCCGTGTTTAGTTCGTGTCGAGGTGGCCATTATTGGTGAGTTCATGGAGACTGTCGTCGGATTTCCGGAAAGGGACGCTACTGGTACTGAGAAATATGTGGCTGTGTATTTGCAGTAGTGGAGGTGAGCAGCGTGGTAGCAATGTCACGAGAGGAGAGGGTCTGGGATAAGGGGTGGTGGTAGTGGGAAGTGTGGAGGGGAGGTGGGGGATCACAGAAGCTGAGAGAGACCCCCACCCCCCTCGTGCCTCCTTCCAAACAATCTGGGTATGTTTTTGTTTACCAACTAAAGAGAGAGTTTCTACAAATTTTTGTTTTTTCCCAAGGTCGTCTCCTTACGAGTCGCGGGTTCTGCACACGATACTATGATTTATTGTCTCACGCGAAAGACTGGCTCTCCAACTACCACATAGGATTCAGCGGAAAGAGAGAGAGAGAGAGAGAGAGAGAGAGAGAGAGAGAGAGAGAGAGAGAGAGAGAGAGAGAGAGAGAGATGGGGAGGGGCGGGGTCGGAAAGTGGGTGGAGGATGAGGGAAAACAAAAACGATAATGGAAAGGAGAAGCGACGAAGAATGACAATAATCACAATGCTTCTTGTTCTTGTTCTTCTTCCTCTTGTTCTTCTTCTTCTTCTTCTTGTTCTTCTTGTTTCTTGTTCTTCTTGTTCTTCTTTTCTTGTTCTTCTCTTCTTCTTTTCTTCTTCTTCTTCTTCTCTCTTTCTTCTTTCTTCATTCATCATCATCATCATCATCATCATCATCATTATCATCTTCTTCTTCTTCTTCTTGTTCTTGTTCTTGTTCTTCTTCTTTTTAAATAGAGCAAGAAAACGGGAGGGAGTAGAAGAAGAAACGAACAATAATGATGATGGTAAGATCAAGGAATCGGGAAAGAAAGGAAGAAGAAGGAGGAGGAGATCGAGGTGGGGGGTGAGGGGTAATCATAAAAGAAAAATATTAAGAAAAGAAGAAGAAAAATATATATGTAGAGGAGATGAAAAAAAATCAAAGGTGAAGAGAACGAACGAAAGATGGCAAGAATAGTCGAATGAAAGGAAGAAGTGATAAGAACGTGAAGTGAGAGAGAGAGAGAGAGAGAGAGAGAGAGAGAGAGAGAGAGAGACAGACAGACAGACAGACAGACAGACAGACAGACAATATGAACAGAGAATGATACTTTCGTATCAAGAATCTCTCGCAGAAGAGCGGATCTGTTTGTCTGAGCCCCGGCAATGCCCGGATGAGGACAGCCCGAAAGGCCTGATGGGAGTTTTCATGGCGGCCTTCACCTCGCTCTATGACAGAGCAATAGCGTCTGTTTCATGGCGGCCTTCACCTCGCTCTATGACAGAGCAATAGCGTCTGTGACGGCTTAGATATCATCCAGCACCTCGGCACTAGAAATAAAAAGTCACCGCGGAACAAAAAAGTATTGACAGACACAACTTCTCGTAGAGCCTGCTTCAGGACGGCGGTCGCGGGGAGAGAGAGAGAGAGAGAGAGAGAGAGAGAGAGAGAGAGAGAGGAGAGAGAGAGAGAGAGAGAGAGAGAGAGAGAGAGGAGGATCGTGTCCTTTCGGGTCGCGGGTTCTGCACACAATACTACGGTTTATTGTCTCACGCGAAAGACTAGCTCTGAAACTACCACATAGGGTCCAGCGGAGAGAGAGAGAGAGAGAGAGAGAGAGAGAGAGAGAGGGAGGGAGGGAGAGACAGAGACAGAGAGAGAGGAAGTGATGAAAGGTGCTGGGTTTAACGTCATGTTCACCCCATCACTCTCTTCAAAATTGTTTGGAAGTGAGTGGTCCATCATCACATGGCATGCACCATGGAGTCTCCTCATCTCTTAATGAAAGATGTCAGTGTGTGTCAAAGGAGCACCCTGCCTGTAATCGGCAAAAACTGTTTCTTTCTGTGCGCCCACCATTGACAGTTGGCACAAACCCTTTAAGAATTGGACGGGTCAGGAAAAAGGAAGACGAAGAAGAAGAAGAAGAAGAAGAAGAAGAAGAAGAAGAAGAAGAAGAAAGAGAAGAAAGAAGAAGAAGAAAAGAAGAGAAAAAGAAGAAGAAGAAGAAGAGAAAGAAGGAGAAGAAAAATAAGAAGGAGAAAAATAAGAAGGAGGAGGAGGAGGAGAGAAGAAGAAGAAGAAGAAGAAGAAGAAGAAGAAGAAGAAGAAAGAAGAAGAAGAAGAAGAAGCAGCAGCAGAAGATAGTAGTAGTAGTAGTAATAGTAATAGTAGTAGTACTAGAAGAGAAGAAGAAGAAGAAGAAAGAAGAAGAAGAAGAAGAAGAAGAAGAAGAAGAAGAAGAAGAAAGAAGAAGAAGAAGAAGAAGAAGAAGAAGAAGAAGAAAGAAGAAGAAGAAAGAAGAAGAAGAAGAAGAAAGAAGAAGAAGAAGAAGAAGAAGAAGAAAAGAAGAAGAAGAAGAAAGAAAGAAGAAAAAGAGGAGAGAAAGAAGAAAGGGGGAGAGTAGAGGGAAAAGAGGGAAGAGAGAGAGAAGGGAAGCAGAAACAAGAAAGGGAAGAAAAGCTTGAGAAGAAAAGGCGTATTGACCTACACAGTAGTTACTCTCGCGCACAAGATCTCAGCCTGAAGGGCGGATCGGTTTGTCTGAGCCAGGGTAATGCCCGGATGAGGACAGACCGTGAGGCATGATGGGAGTTTTAATGGAGGCTTTCATCCCGCTGTGCTGCAGAGGACTAGTCTCGGTGAGTGATTAGGACATCTCCCACAACCTGGGATGTTAGGGAGTGCAGAATCGAAACACTTCCAAATCACTAGCCAGCTAATGTTTTGATTCCGTGAGTCTGTCTGGGACTTGAGCACTTGGCTTCAAGACAGGGTTGGTGTTGCGGTTGTGGCTGGAAGTTGTAGGTTCGAGTCCTGTCAGAACATCTATCTATCTTTGTTCCTGGGATTTTAGGGCCTGGGCCCGCTCTTACCTAGAGTTGCTGAGAGTGCCATGTGACCACAACCACACGGCAAAATTTCAGCCACTAAATGGACACATCTCTGACACTGTTGCTGAAATGTCCTGACCAACGCTGCAGGTGCCTGCATTTCTCGGGCCTGAGTGACTGATGCTGGGATTTTTTTGTAATGAAAGCAAGCGTTGAGTACAGTCTTGGTATACAGTCTCCAAAAAAACAAACAAACAAAAAACAACACAACGAAACAAGCAAACAAACAAAACAGTCAAAGAAACAAGCAAGCAAGCAAACAAACAGATTCTAAAGCATTATTGTCTTTGTTGTCGTTGATCATTTAAAGGAAACTTTCAGATTCTGTGGCCTTTCATGAGCCGTTTTCTGGGTGACCTAAGTTTTCATGTCTTTTCCACATCCATCCCAGTTCCCAGTTCATACCTTAGTGTTTGGTGTTCCCCAAGGGGATGTCAGGGGCCCCTTCGATACAATCTGTTCCTTCACATTCAAAAGCTCTGTGCTAATAACTTCCTCTTGCTATGTGTGTGTGCGTGCTTGACTCTACTCTATAAAAGCATTATATCTGATAGTTGTTGGTGGATCTTACATAATGTAAATAAAATTCCTAGTGTTGTAAGGCATTGAGAAAATATGAAACATGAGAACTTCTCAATGTCTGCCATTCTGTGTGTTGATCTGTTCGACTGACTCTCTGTCTGTCTGTCTGTCAATATGTCTGTCCGTCTGTCTGTCTGTGTCTGTCTGTCTGTCTGTCTGTCTGTCTGTCTGTCTGTCTCTTCTCTCTCTGTCTCTCTCTCTCTCTCTCTCTCTCTCTCTCTCTCTCTCTCTCATACCTTGTTACGTCTAACGCGAGCGTCTTGAAAACATTACGAGGTAATCCGAGCAACGTTCTCACCCCACACCCCATATCTTCTTCTCTCACTTTGTGTTCGTTTGTCTGTCCGTGATTACATCTCCCTCGCCACCTTTCTCCCTACCCATCTCTGTGTTTTAAATCTCTGTTTGTCTATCTGTCTGTCGGTCTGTCATTTCATCTATCTATGTATCTGTCTACTATCTATCTATCTACCTACCTATCTGTGTGTCTATCTGTCGGTCTATCTATCTGTCTATCTATCGATCTGCCTATCTACCTAATTATCTATCGATCTATCTATCTATCTATCTATCTATCTATCTATCTATCTATCTATCTATCTATCTATCTATCTATCTATCTATCTATCTATCTATCTGACTGTCTGTCTTTCTAATTGTCTGTCTTTCTAATTGTCTGTCTGTCTACTTACCTGTCTATTTCTATCTATCTATCTATTATTATCTATCTATCTATCTATCTATCTATCTATTCTATCTATTCTATCTATCTATCTGTCTGTCTGTATGTCTACCTGTCTGCCTGCCAGCAAGTGTGTTTGCCTGCCTGCCTGCCTGCCTGCCTGTCTGTCTGTCTATATATCTATCTAAACAACCATGTATGTGCTTGCGTGCGTGCGTGCGTGCGTGCGTGCGTGTGTGTGTGTGTGTGTGGTGTGCGTGCGTGCGTGTGTATGTGTGTGTGTTGATGCGACAGACATGCAAACAGAACCGAACTGTTCTCCAATCCTGTGATTCACCAGTAGAACGGCTCCCAGCTTTATATCAGATCACCATATTCTGGTGAGATGCTCACACGGGGCAAGCAGTAATGGGAGAAAAGAAAAAGAAAAAGAAAAAAAGGCCAGCCCCGCCTCTCGTCCCCAACCAGGTCCATAAAACACCACACTGACCATCACGCCCATTATGACCTTGCCGACAAAAGAGGCAGGGAGTTAGCTGGCGGCAAGGAGATGGTCAATGTCTCCCAGAAATCGCCCTGGCCGCATCGATACGACGGGCTATGAGCTTTGCTGGACAGATCCTCTCCCCTTCCCCCAGTCCCACCCATCATTCCTCGAGCCATAAAAATCATGAGGATTCCAGATTTTAAGAGTGAAGACTGGCGCGAGTCGGAATCTGTAGAATTTGGCAGGTTGGTGACAAGACGATGACAAGGTGATGAACTTAGTGTAGGAATCTGTGGCAAGGTCATGAAATGAGCACGAGCACGTGGGAAAAGATAATGAACGGTGCATTTGGATATGTAATCATAGCAAGATCATAAACTGTGCTCGAGGACATGGGCATACCCAAATAATATGTAGTGCATGCAGGCATGATCATAGAAGGACATAGGAGCGCCATGTTCATGATCTGTGTATAGGGACGTGAGTATAACAAGTAATATACAGTGCATGATACGTATGTGGCTAAGTAATGAACAGTGGACAAGAACATCAACATGGCAAAGTAGTGAAATGTACAGGACATGACTGGCAAGTAGTGAAATGACAAGGACATGAACATAGCAGACCATGTACAGCCACCCTTTGCATTTTGTCAGAAAGGTTGGAGTAGAACCACCAGAGAGCTGTGACCGTAATGCCAATGTAATGTCAAAACGGTGAATAAGGATTCCATCGTCAGTTGTACCGAATGCGGCTGATAAATCCAGTAAATTAGTAGGAAAATTCCAGAAAAGCTGATAGCCATTATGCATGATGCTAGAGTAACGACATACAATCAACGAACTTGTCCAGATTACATAGATGTCAAAAGTGTTTTTCTTATGGCTGGAAGTGACTCGGAGGTTCCTCTTGAAAGAAGCGATATATGTTTAGGGGAAAGAGTTTGAGGGAATGTATATTAAGATTTTCTCTGATGATAGAAATTTAGTTTTGGAAGAATCCACATAATCCTGTGGTGATTCAACCAATGGAAACACAGCAGAAAGGACAGAGGAGGTTTAGGCCTGGAAGAGATTGTAGTGGCTCCAGACCTCTGAAAGATGTATTGACACAACCTTGTGAGAATCAGGGTCTTTGAGATAATTTCTGAGCTTTCCTGACAGCGAAATAAATGCTAAGAACACGAGTGAAAAAAAAACCGAAACACCAAAACCTCGAGCCAGCTTGTCTGAACGTACTTCTGTTCAGAAAGCCAAGTTCGTTCAATGGGCGTTCATCTCATGTGACCGCCAATACCGCCTGCTTCAGACCACAGAAAGACACACACTTGAACTGGTTGGGAGGGTGGGGCGCCCAAATCACAAAGTACACAAGCAGGGGAGAACACGGTGCAGTTGAAGTGTTATCCAATGGGTGGACTGGCTGTTACAGCAGCAGGCGATGATCGTCCACTCCACTTGGGAGGAAAAGGACGAATACCACCGTCAGTGATCAGACAGGCATCACTGATAAGATCTGTCAGTGTTCACTGGATTGCAGTTCTGCCCTACAGCGTTGAACACAACGTTTACCATACAGTGTAAGTTTGATAATAAAAACCGCTCTTGAAGGAACTTTACTGGTTCCCGGTCAAATTTCAGATTTTTTTTTACGAGACTGTGGTTCTGGCGTGCAGCCATTTTGATGGGACATTTTTCAGCACATAATGTTCTTCTCACTCATTCACTTTGTTCTTCCAACGGAAAGTTCTGAAGACGTGCAAAACGCAAAATGAAGACTATAGGAGAGCATAGATTCAGAGAGAGAGAGAGAGAGAGAGAGAGAGAGAGAGAGAGAGAGAGAGAGAGAGAGAGAGAGAGAGAGAGAGAGAGATTCCTGGACTTCACCCATAAAACAGGCCTCTCTGGCGTTCCTTTCTCTCATTACATGGGAAGCCACTCGTGAGGGAGAACGGAAAACACCACACAGAAACCGCTGTGCGCCCATCAAGACACGTGACAATGGGCAATGCCAGAAGGAAATCTGCCGTCACCTGATCCATAAAAGCCACGCGACACAGACGTTTGGTGCCAGACTATTCCAGTTCAGCGCTAGAACTATTGAGCCCTTCGGCATAATGACCACTGTATGCAGACAGACGTGTGCGAAATAAAATCCCAAGAAACTCGTCAGCCATTCACGTGATGAGCGCGTGAAACATGCTCTACCTGGCTTAGTGGGCCATGTTCTGCCATATTCTGGACCACTGAACACCACAGAATTGACTCGGAAGCAGACCGGAGTCTTCTCCTGTGGGTGGCCATTTGACAGCATTGCTGCAGTTCTGGTATGAGCCAGGATGTGTGTTTTAGGAATCGTTGGGACCGGAGGTGTAGCAGGAACTCTGTTTAGAGGGCAAAATTAACGGGGAAACCAAACAAACCAACAATTGTTCTTTAGGCATCTCATTTTGCCATGGTGTGTCGCTACATTGCCTAGAAGTCACGCTTCCCTGCCTGGGAGGTCAATGATGACCTGGCCTATCCTCAGTCTAGTGGATTTAACATTTTAAAGCAATCAGCTACAAACAGTAAAGACAAGGATGCGAACATGTCTACCCATAAACATGATTACAGAAGAAAACAATGAAGATAATGAAATATACTGTCTTAGTTAGAGGACAAGCTTTAAACAACTCAGGTGAGGAATACCCAAACAAGCAAAGTACGAAATTTCTGAAAAAACAAAAGCAAACAAATAAACGAAAGTGGAACGTACATATAAAATATACATAACGTTTGCTTGGAAACAATTTAACTTTCTCATGATTTTAGCACATCTTATCAAAACATAAGGTTTGTTAAACGAACAATGATAATGAAACTGGTGGTTTCTAAAATTTTTGTGAAGACAGTGAAGACGTGGGTATCTAAATGGTTGAGAGACTTTATACAGTACTGCCTGTTAGGTTCAGTTTTGAGTAAAGTCCATACATGGAATGACAGGTTACTACAATAAGCCATGACATCACTTGTACTGTTAAAGATCAGTCAGTGATGGTGAACTGTGCTACTGAGGGCTAACCAATGGTGGTGAAGAAACAGACCCTGTTGAAGAGCTCTCTAACTGTTTGCACTCTAAGTATAACATTCCTGTCACAGTGGAAACAGGCCCATTTGTGTGATTTTAGTTCTAACTTAAAAATGAAAGCACTTTTTATGCAATTCTTCTGGGTGCCCGCTTCAATAACGATTTTTGTTACTTGAAAGAGAAAGTTTGCCAGCGTGAATTTAAACAAGAACGCTAACACTGGTGATATTAAAAGACACTGTATCTGTTTATGGGTTTGGTCAACTCTTATTTATACCTCACTTCCAGCAGTGAAAAAATTCACACCAGCTGATCCTTTGAAATTCAATACTAATTAACGAATGAACTATTGAATTCGTTACTTACCAACTGGACATAATTCAGACACCTATAGACATTTTTCCGGCTTGAATCTCCTTGGCATTCTTCCCCACCCTGAAATACATTTTAACACAGCTGCATGCACACACACAACCACACACACACACACACACACACACAACACACACGCGCGCGCGCGCGCGCGCGCGCGCGCGCGAGCACACACACAATCCTGGCAGGAACATAGACAGCTCGGAGCGGGTCCATAAAGCAGAGCTGGAGACCCCAGCCTTCATTGTTATCTCCTGACCCCGTGGCATTGAAAAGAAAAGGAACAACGAAAGGAAAGGGAGCCGGGAGATTTGAAACAAGGGCCTGCAAACCGCCATCAAGCCATCCACATGCAGGCCAGCAGACCCGGGTGAAGGTGAAGCCCTCCCCCAGCCGATCCATAAAAGCCGTGTTGACACACACCGTGGATGCCAGAGCGCGCTAGGGGCAGGGCTGGATCTGTGTAGCAATGCGGGATCATGAATAGTGCATGAGGACAGTCGCTTTATCAGCGGGCTTGTGGCATCTCTCTGTGGGCTGTCTGGGCTGGAAGCGGATGTGACTGATGGATCAGGCTGTGGATGAGGGGAGGTCTTTGATGCACGCTTGATTAAAAGACAGCGATGAAATGGATGCCCATCCCCCTCTTCCTCCCCCCATCCTCTCTTTCCTCCATCCTCCATCGCCTCCCTGGAAGACCCTCATTTATACTTCAAGCACTTGCCAGAAAATTCACGGTTGTCTACCACATTTCTACCAAAGAAAATAATTCTGCCTCATCAGTTTCTCGCACGGTCAAAATAACGGACGAAGAGAAGAAGAAGAGAAGAAGAAGAAGAAGAAGAAGAAGAAGAAGAAGAAGAAGAAGAAGAAGAAGAAAGAAGAAAAGAAGGAAGAAGAAGAAGAAGAAGAAGAAGAAGGACAAACAGGAAAAGAAGGAGGGAAAAGAAAGAAGGAAGAAAGAAGGGAAGAAAAAAAGGTGAAATGAAATAAAAGAAAAGGGTAGAAACAAAGAAAGGAAAGAAGAGAATAAGAGCAAAAGGCCTATTGAACTACACAGTGGTTACTTTCACACACAAGACCTCAGACTGACGGCCGGATTGGTTCGTCTGAGCCAGGGTAATGCCCGGATGAGGACAGACCGTGAGGCATGATGGGAGTTTTAATGGAGGCTTTCATCTCGCTGTGCTGCAGAGGACTTGTCTCAGTCAGCAATTTAGGACATCTCCCACAACCTGGGATGTTAGGGAGTGCAGAATCGAAACACTTCCAAATCACTAGCCAGCTAATGTTTTCAGTCCGTGAGTCTCTCTGGGACTCAAGCACTTTGTCTCGAGACAGCGCTGGCTTCGAGGTTGAGGTCTGGAAGGTCAAAGGTTCGAGACCTATTAGAACATTGATTTCTCTATTTATATTCGTTATATTCGTTTAGGGGCAGGGTCAGCTTTCACCCAGAGTTGTTGGGTGTGCCGTGTGACAAGAACCACACAGGAAAAGTTCAACCACTAAATCTGAACGCATCTTATACACTGTAACCAAACTTCCTGACCAGCACTGCAGATATCTGCATCTTTCAGCCCTTAGTGACTGACGCTGGGATATGTTTATAAAAAGGAAGCGTTGAACACAGTCCTGGTATGTAGTCTCAGACCACCATCACCACCAACAAAGATACAACTCTAAAGCATTATTGTCATCGTTATCATTGATCATTTGAAGGAAAGTTCCTAATTCTGTGGCCTTACATAATCCGTTTTCTTTGTGAATTGAATTTTAATGTCCTTTTCACATCCCATCCTGTTCCGAGTTCGTGTTTCAGTCTTTGGTGTTCCCCATGGAGTTGTCTGGGACCCTTCCTCTACAAATAGTTTCCCCATTCTTCTGAAAGTCCTGTGCTGGTAAGTTCCTTTTCTCAGTTATTCTCGTTGACTCTCTTTGAAATTTTCTTGTCTTTCTTTTACGTCGTCAGCTGTTTTACCGCCTTTGTGGGCTATTTGCCTGTCTTTGTTCTTAAGCTATTTTCTTTTTCTTTTTCCCATGGCATTTTTATGACATGACATCTGAGGTCGAAAAAAAAATGCAGACACTGTCCTGAGTGAACACGAGAAGTCTATTCTGCAGAGTCTCTCTTTGCCCACATGGCCTTTTCCGGAAAATACTTATAGCTGTAAATATTTTCCTTTAATTTGTTGACAATTAAAAAAAAAGAATACCTGGAGTTCTCAGTACAGCCTAGTTCTCTATGTCATAAGATGTCAGTCGTTTGTCTGCTATGTTGTTGGTTTCCTTTTCAGGATGTATTTGTTTTCTAACCTGTTGACGATGTGATTTTTTTCTGCCTGCGTTACATATCACAGAACCGGCTATGTGTGCTTGGCTAGGGTCTACTGTTGAAAGTTTGAAGTCTTCGGCTAGGGCAAATTTACAGAATTGTCGTTGGACGGACGTGATGGCGCCCACAGGAGAGGGATGTCTCAGATGTGCTGGCTCCACATCAATTAAGTTATTGCGTTGGGCGTCTCAGAAGGTGATGCATTATATATGTATTCTGAATCCAAACAGGTATCATTCAACAGCACTGATATGACCCCACTGACAACAGTGCAGTTCCTGTTCTTCCTCATGACGAAGTGATTTTGATAGCTCTCTCTCTCTCTCTGGTTTGACAGTGTTGAGGCTGAGGCAGGGCGAGCTTTAGTGTGGCTGTGTATAGTGAACTCGGAATGAGCGGTGAAAACTGATGCTACAGAGAAGGCTCACAAGAGAAAAAGAAACACAAGAAAAATCACACAACACGCGCAAGTGCGAGCGCGAGCGCAGACACACACACACACACACACACACACACACACACACACACACACACACACAAATCACCCACACACGCACCAACACAACCACAGGCTGGTCGATACAAATTCCAGCGGGAAAAGCGAAACCGACAGTTTCAGAATCAGTTCCATCAAACTGTCACTGAGTTGGGACACAGTCTACACAGACACACTGCACTGGGGCAGCAGCTGAATAAACATATAAGTTAACAAAGAAAACAGAGAAGAAATGGGAAGGAGATACTGGAAAAGGTTTTGCACATGCCAGAACATAGTAACCCAACGTGCTTGTCAGGTCTCGTTTGCCGTGGTAACGTGTGTGTGTGTGTGTGTGTGTGCGTGCGTGCGTGCGTGCGTGCGTGCGTGCGTGCGTGCGTGCGTGTTTTTCTGTGTGTTCTGGTGTGTGTGTGTGTGTGTGTGTGTTGTGTGTGTGTGTGTGTGGCGCGCGCGCGCACGCACGCAGCACGCACACACACACACACACATATATATATATATATATATTTATAATTGACTACTAAAACAAGTTGGAAATCTTTTCCCACAGGGACGATTTTTATTTTCAAGCTTTCGCCACAAGGGCTTAATCTGATGAAGCCCTTGTGACGAAAGCTTGAAAATAAAAATCGTCCCTGTGGGAAAAGATGTCCAACTTGTTTTAGTATTCATTTTATTCAAATATACCTGTTGACGTCGTTTTGTTGAGGCGCGGTGTGAGTTTTAGTGAGAATTCTACCTGTGAAATAATATATATATATATATATCCTATCTGACCAGGAGTTATATGTTAGTGAATTTTCTCCCCATTGGAGATTGTCTCCCCCTTGGAGACTATAAGCTTGCTGAAAGCTCATTTTGAGAAGCACTTATTATTCCCCATTCACCCACTCAAGCACATACTGTTAGTTAGGCAGAATTATCTGCCACTGCAGATATGAATGCTTATCCCCCCCCCCCCCAATTTCTTCAATCTAAGACATAAGAGCAAGCTTTGTTTATAATTGAATATATATATATATATATATATATATAAACTAATAAATTCCAAGGATAAGTACCGAGCACCATTCCAGCAACTTACAGAGCAGCTTGGTGTTGCAATGACTGCAAGAAATATTCAATTATAAACAAAGCTTGCTCTTATGTCTTAGATTGAAGAAATAGGGGATGATAAGCATACATATCTGTAGTGGTAGATCATTCTACCTAACTAACAGTATGTGCTTGAGTGGGTGAATGGGGAAAAATAAAATAAATGCTTCTCAAAATGAACCTTCAGCAAGCTTATAGTCTCCAAGAGGGAGACAGTCTCCAATGGGGAGGAAACCACTAACATATAACTCCTGGTCAGATACCGATATTTCGAAACCTGATTGTTTCTCCTCAGTGACCGCGGAAAGTGATAATTTGACTCCTCTGCCTTTTCGGTTTTAAGAAGAATGCTATCCCAGAAAAGGCTGGTGTGCAATACCGTAGTATGTTTGTTGAGTTTTCAAAAAACCAACCAAAGGTGCCACCTAAGAAGCAAAAGAAAATCATGAAAGAGTAAAACAAGCTATATTTTCTTGTGAAAAGTAGAAAATATAAAACATAACCTCTTAAGACACAAGTGCTGAGGGCCAGTTCTTGGAATGAATCCGCAAGGGACTAAATTACAATAAACTAATAAATTCCAAGGATAAGTACCGAGCACCATTCCAGCAACTTACAGAGCAGCTTGGTGTTGCAATGACTGCAAGAAATATTCAATTATAAACAAAGCTTGCTCTTATGTCTTAGATTGAAGAAATAGGGGATGATAAGCATACATATCTGTAGTGGTAGATCATTCTACCTAACTAACAGTATGTGCTTGAGTGGGTGAATGGGGAAAAATAAAATAAATGCTTCTCAAAATGAACCTTCAGCAAGCTTATAGTCTCCAAGAGGGAGACAGTCTCCAATGGGGAGAAACTGAGGAGAAACAATCAGGTTTCGAAATATCGGTATCTGACCAGGAGTTATATGTTAGTGGTTTCCTCCCCATTGGAGACTGTCTCCCTCTTGGAGACTATAAGCTTGCTGAAGGTTCATTTTGAGAAGCATTTATTTTATTTTTCCCCATTCACCCACTCAAGCACATACTGTTAGTTAGGTAGAATGATCTACCACTACAGATATGTATGCTTATCATCCCCTATTTCTTCAATCTAAGACATAAGAGCAAGCTTTGTTTATAATTGAATATATATATATATATATATATATATATATATATATATATGAAATATCAAAGTATGATCATAAAAGTGTCAGTTACGCGATTCATTGAACAGACCTGTTCTGGAAAAAAATCAGGGGAAGATAACGCCTGTGTTTTCATGGCTCTGTTGATAGATCAAGCAAAGAGATCCAGAGAGTCAAGTATATGGTTTGAAGCACACGCTGGGAGAACGATCGAGATATGACCTGTCTGCATTACAGACGCGTCATTTCACATCGACGTTTTGACAATTTCTCCCTCCGATTAAACTGTTAAGCTGACTGATGGGGCGAATTAATTTTGGGCGTGCCCACCAGCGGCACCGTCCCATGAAAATGGCGGGATCATTCTCGGTGTACGCGGGCTGCAGCACAGATTACCTCCCTTGCAGATTTCAGACCATCATCTAGTCTGTAAACTTTCTCGTGATTCGTGACTATCAAAATGATAGTTCACCTGTTATGTGTTGCATACAGTCTGTTTATTTTGGATCACTTAGAAGATTCTAACTGTTAGTTCATATCTCCCAAACTATGACACTTAGTGCTATTAGTTTACATCTCCCGAACTATGACACTTAAGTGCTATTAGTTCATATCTCCCAAACCATGACACTTACTGCTATTAGTTCATATCTCCCAAACCATGACACTTACTGCTATTAGGTCATATCTTCCAAACTATGACACTTAGTGCTATTAGTTCATATCTCCCAAACCATGACACTTACTGCTATTAGGTCATATCTTCCAAACTATGACACTTAGCGCTATTAGTTCATATCTCCCAAACCATGACACTTAGTGCTATTAGTTCATATCTCCCAAACTATGACACTTACTGCTATTAGTTCATATCTCCCAAACTATGACACTGACTGCTATCAGTTCATATCTCCCAAACTATGACACTTACGTGCTATTAGTTCATATCTCCCAAACTATGACACTGACTGCTGTCACCTATTCAGCAATTTTCAAAGTACTCTCCCTGACTGTTCACACAGTGTTTCAGCCTACTCAGCCATCTTTGCTCTGTGGTAGTCAGAAAAACGGATGTATTCCGCAGCCATGGTTTCACTGCTCCGGCACAGTCTGCATGGTTTCACTGCTTCGGCACAGTCGCATGTTTCACTGCTCCGGCACAGTCTGCCATGGTTTCACTGCTCCGGCACAGTCTGCCATGATTTCACTGCTCCGGCACAGTCTGCCATGGTTTCACTGCTCCGGCACAGTCTGCCATGGTTTCACTGCTCCGGCACAGTCTGCCATGATTTCACTGCTCCGGCACAGTCTGCCGTGGTTTCACTGCTCCGGCACAGTCTGCCATGGTTTCACTGCTCCGGCACAGTCTGCCATGGTTTCACTGCTCCGGCACAGTCTAGATTCCTTGAAAACGTCCTTTCAGCAAAACCAGCTTTCTCAGTATTGGAATAAAAAAAAGAAAACAGTTGCAAGGAGGCTGAGATTGTGCAGGGGTAGATCAAAATGTTTCTGCCAGAACCAGAGTTGTGGGCCTTGATTGGAAGTGTCACATTATCTTGAGGTAACTGAGTGTGTAGCTCCAACGTTTGTTCCCTGCTCTGGAATGGTCTGGACAGCTTCAGACATTTCTGCTGGAGTATGGTGTTGGCTGGACATTGTTCTTTCTCTGGCAAAATCTCAACCAGCAACAGCCCAGTGTAACTGAAGAAGATCGTGCAAAACTGAAGTCAGATAATGCATGATGACCCGTGCAAGATCTATCTAACAGATATTTGTGTGGGTCATCATGTATTCCTTGCCTCATCTGTCCAATGCTGTTTTCAGTCAGAGCGGATTTTGGAACTCCAGAACATGGATCATCACACAGGTCTTCTTTACCCCTTGCAACACAATGCTGATTCATGAAAGTTTTGGTCGGTGTGTCTCCAAGCTTTATGCGAGTGAAAATCTGAGGCTCCATGATTTCAGTCACAAATGCACAAAGACTTCTGTTCGTGACGTCATAAGTTGTCATGCCTCTTAAAGCTGTTTTAACAACGTTGAACCATATTGGTGATAAAAAAACCCCTTTGATTTGAAGAACTTTTCCCTCACTCTGTTCATATTGAAGGATATCGTTTAACTATCAGAACGTATTGAATACGCCACGAAAATGTAGAGTCACGCTGATGTATGGTTAAACTGAGGCAGTCCTTAATCTATTGAATACGCAACAAAAATGTAGAGTCACGCTGATGTATGGTTTAACTGAGGCAGTCCTTAACGTGTTGAATACGCCACAAAAATGTAGAGCCACGCTGATGTATGGTTAAACTGAGGCAGTCCTTAACGTATTACATACGCCACGAAAATGTAGAGTCACGCTGATGTATGATTAAACTGAGGCAGTCCTTGGACTGTGTTCTTGAAGAAGTCAAGGTGCTACGATTCGTGGATTGCCGTCCTTAGGCGTCTCCTGCCAGCTCAGTCAAATGGAAATTTCATTCCAATTTCCATTGTACTATTGTTCTGTAATGGATGGAATGACTCAACAGACATGATTAGACAGGAAGAAGAGGCCCCTTGAATAAATTCTGACTAGAGCGTTTAAGGGAACATTATGTTGATTTCACACCGCTCCCAATTACTGGGTACTCCTGCCAGTGCGACAGAAGGATACGAGCACGTTAAATGCATTGGCCTATCTTAGTCACGTCGACACTGATTGTCTGTCCGTCTGACAGCGTGTGGTA
>CM065714.1:137479991-137489991 GCA_033310375.1 Conus canariensis
CAATGGGCCTCCGTCTCATGTGACCGCCAATACTGCCTGCTTCAGACCACAGAAAAACACACACTTGAACTAGTTGGGAGGGTGGGGCGCTCAAATCACAAAGTACACAAGGTGGGGGATACGGTGCAGTTGAAGTGTTATCCAATGGGTGGACTGGCTGTTACAGCAGCAGGCGATGATCGTCCACTCCACTTGGGAGGAAAAGGACGAATACCACCGTCAGTGATCAGACAGGCATCACTGATAAGATCTGTCAGTGTTCACTGGATTGCAGTTCTGCCCTACAGCGTTGAACACAACGTTTACCATACCGTGTAAATTTGATAATAAAAACCGCTCTTGAAGGAACTTCAATGGTTCCTAGTCAAATTTCAGTTTTACTACAAGACTGTGGTTCTGGCGTGCAGCCATTTTGATGGGACATAATGTTCTTCTCACTCATTCACTTTGTTCTTCCAAGGAAAAACATCTGAAGACGTGCCAAACGCAAAATGAAGACCATGAGAGGCGTAGCATGAGTCACACACACACACACACACACACACACACACACACACACACACACACACACACACACACACACACAGATTCCTGGACTTTACCCATAAAGCAGGTCTTTCTGGCTTCCCTTTCTCTCATTACATGGCAAGCCACTCGTGAGGAGAACGGAAAACACCACACAGAAACCGCTGTGCGCCCATCAAGACACGTGACAATGGGCAATGCCAGAAGGAAATCTGCCGTCACCTGATCCATAAAAGCCACGCCGACACAGACGTTCGGTGCCAGACTGTTCCAGTTCAGTGCTAGAACTATTGAGCCCTGCGGCATAATGACCACTGTATGCAGACAGACGTGTACGAAATAAAATCCCAAGAAACTCGCAGCCATTCACGTGATGAGCGCGTGAAGCATGCTCTACCTGGCCATGCTCTGCAATATGCTGGACTACTGAACACCACAGAATTGACTCGGGAGCCGTGCAGCGATTTCTCTTGCAGGCGGCTTCTTGTTGGAACTGCTGCAGAATGGTACGAGCTGAGATGTATGTATCTGACATTGACGGGACGGGAAGCATGGTTGAAATTCTGTTGAGAAGGCAAAATCAACAGGGCAATCGAATAAACTCAAATGTCCGTTAGTCATCTCATTAGTCATCTCATTAGTCATCTCATTAGTCATCTCATTTATCTCAACATCAAGCTTCCTGAAAATCAAGCTTCATGCCTTCAACTTATTTTTTAAGCAATCATCTACAAACAGCAAAAACAAAGGTATGAACATGTCTGCACACAAATATAATTCAAAAAGAAAAAAAAATGAAGAAAAAGAGGAAAAGCTGTGGTAGTTAGATAAGCAAGCTTAAAGCAGCTCAATATGTGGGGAATACTTCAACAAGCATGATGTGAAATATTTGAAAAACAAAAGGAGTCAGATAAACGAAAGTGGATGACATATATACTTGAAACACGACAATTGCTTGTGATCAAAACGAATGGTCTCTTGGTTCTAGCTCACCTTGTTAAACAAACGTTTTGTAAAATAGTCGATGATCAGGAAATTAGTCGCATTCTAAAGTTTTCAGCGAAGACAGTGAAGGCGTGACCATCTGGGTGATTCGAGAGCCTTAATATGGTACGGCCTGTTAGATTCAGTTTTATCAAAGCCCATCCAAGAAATGACAAGTTACTACAACACAACCATGTCATCAGCTGCAGAAAACGGAAGTGGGGATGGATTGGCCACACCCTCAGAAAGTCTCCATCCAACATCGCAAGACAAGCCCTTGAATGGAACCCTCAGGGCAAAAGAAAAGTGGGAAGACCAAGACAGACATGGCGAAGGAGTACCGACGCAGAAGTGAAGGCAGCTGGAATGACGTGGGGCGAGCTGAAGAGGATCTCCCGAAACCGTGTCCGCTGGAAGAGTGTGGTTGCCGCCCTATGTTCCCCAGGGAATTCAGAGGACTAAACTAAAACAACACAACCATGTCATCAGCTGCACTGTTGACGGTCAGTCAATGATGGGTGAATTGTACTGCTGTGGGTTAGCCAATGATGGTGAAGAAACAGATCCTGTGGAAGTGTTTTGTAATGATTCAAATATTCTTTGCACTAAGAAAATAATATAACTGCCAAATCAGAAGCAGGCCCATCTGTCTGATCTTTTCTTTTAACTAAGATGACAACATTTTGATGCATTGCTTCATGGTGTCCACTCCAATAACAATCTTTTTACTTGAAAAAAAAGTCTTCCAGCGTGAAGGTAAACGATTCAAAGAAGAATACTAATTCCAGCGAGATTAGAAGACATTGTTTCTGTTTATGGCTTTGGTCAAATCTTAGCTATACATCTTATGGCTGTTGGAAATCTACAGCAATTGGTCTGTTGATTTCATATGCTAAGTAACGAACGAACTCATGACTGACTTACCAATAAGACACATTTTAGACACCCATGGACATTTTCCCCTGCTTGGATCTGTTGGCATTCTTCTGCACCCTTATCCTGAACTAGATTTTCACACAGCAGCATGTATGCACACACACTCACACGATCCTAGGAGGAACATAGAAAGAGCTCAAGGCGGGTCCATAAAACAGTGCTGTAGACCTCAACCTTCGTGGTTATCTCCCGACCCTGGGAGTTTCTAACAAGGGCCTGCAAACCGCCATCAAGCCATCCACATGCAGGCCAGCAGACCCGGGCGAAGGTGAAGCCCTCCACCAGCCGATCCATAAAAGCCGTGTTGACACACAGCGTGGACGCCAGAGCGCGCTAGGGGCAGGGCTGGATCTGTGTAGTAATGCGGGATCATGAATAGTGCATGAGGACTGTCGCTTTATCAGCGGGCTTGTGGCATCTCTCTGTGGGCTGTCTGGGCTGGAAGCGGATGTGACTGATGGATCAGGCTGTGGAGGAGGGGAGGTCTTTGATACACGCTTGATTAAAGACAACGATGAAATCAACGCCCATCCCCTCTTTCCCCCATCCTCCCCCTCAACGACCCTCTGTCTTACTTTGTGCAACTGCTAAAAAATTCACCGGTGTCTACACTGTCCTTCAAAAGAATGATTAATAATTCTTGCTCATCTGTTTTCTTGCTTAGTGAAAATAGCTGGTTATTAAGAGCAAACTCCGTTAACCAATTTCTCTAACATGTTTGATGACAGCAAAAAGGGACAAAACAAAACAAAACAAAAAACAAGAAAGACTGAGTAATAGAGAGGAACGTACTAGCACAAAACTTCCAAAAGACGGACGAACTATTATTACTGAGAAATAAAATCAAAAGTTTTGATGAGAGAAAAAGCTTCAAACATTTCTAGAACAAAGGTGTATGAATGCGCTACCAATGCACGGAAACAGTGGAAGACACGACTTAGTTCTCAACAAAATAAGGTGAAGAAATAAACTGGTTTAACTCTGTCCTCTGTTGTTCCATGATTAACAGCTTTTGAGCCCTGCAATTTCGTCCTCGTTGTAGTAAAAGATGTACTCCCTTCCCCTGCCCACCAGGGTATTTCTGAGAGAATGCCAGAATAAATCCTCCCCCCTACCCTGAGGACCCGACGTTTTCCGAAAATAACCCTTCTTCTTTATACTCAGCTATTTCAAGCCTTATTCACTGATTTGAATCGAAGGCAAATGAAAACGCGGATGACGACAAACGCGGTGGAATGGAGGGATGGTGGATGGCGTGGGGGTGGGGGTCGGAGCAATAATTGTGTGTTCTGGAATGGCCACGGGGTTTTTCTGATGATTCTGAAGGTACCAGACAGAAGCGACAGGAGATGCTGGGTCTGTCGCTATCTCTCTCCTTGTCATGTTCCCACTATCTTCTGGCTGTATCTCTGTCGCTTTATCTCTCGTCATATTCCCACTATCTTCTGGCTGTCTCTCTGTCGCTATCTCTCTCATTGTCATATTCCCACTATCTTCTGGCTGTCTCTCTGTCGCTATCTTTCTCATTGTCATATTCCCACTATCTTCTGGCTGTATCTCTCTCGCTATCTCTCTCCTTGTCATATTCCCACTATCTTCTGGCTGTCTCTCTGTCGCTATCTCTCTCATTGTCATATTCCCACTATCTCATGGCTGTCTCTCTGTCGCTATCTCTCTCATTGTCATGTTCCCACTATCTCATGGCTGTCTCTCTGTCGCTATCTTTCTCATTATCATATTTCCACTATCTCATGGCTGTCTCTCTGTCGCTATCTTTCTCATTATCATATTTCCACTATCTCCTGGCTGTCTCTCTGACGCTTAGCTGAACGCATGCACGCACGTACACATGAACGCGCGCATGCACACATGCCTTTGTAACCCCCCCCCCCCCCCATCCTGTACCCCCTCTTCCCCGCTAAACACACACACACACACACACACACACACACACACACACACACACACACACACACACACACACGCACGTACGCACGCGCACGCACGCACGCACGCACGCACACACAGAGTCACACATCGTGATGGCATCGTCCTGGGTGTGCCATAGAGATTTTATCCATGGGTGTTTTCTACGTGTTGCTTTGCAGTTTTACTCCCTGTTTTAATTAGCTAATGGCAGCTTTGTTGATTGAATTGTGGAGTTCGATCGCATTGTTTCTATTCATTGTTGCAAACCCATAAGCCAGGGCTGACAATCCTCTTCCCCCCCTCCCCCACTCCACATTCTTCACATCCTTAATTTATTTATCAGATATCGCAGATCACAGTCCAGTTTGTACACTCAGGCGAATCAAAATCAAAGGGACACACACACACACACACACACACACACACACACACACACACACACACACACACACACACACACACACACACACACACACACGCACGCACACACACTTACTCTACGCATTTCGAAATGAAAAATCTCTAGCTCCAACGATACTGCTATGGCAAAGTTTAGTTATGCCGTATGGGTATTGTCGCATTTTTTTCTGTCTATAATACTTTATTATTTTATTTCGTTATATCGGACGATCAATCTTAGTGCATACTGTTTGGTTTAATGTATTTGTGGTGAACGTTATCTATCTATCAATAGATTTAGATATATAGGGATTACGATACGCTCTTCCCTTCCCCTGCCCTCTCTCTGTCTCAACATGTTTTTGTCTCCTCCTTGCTTACTCAGCACATCATTATTACACATCACGTCTGCCTGTCGATATTAGAATAAGATTTACCATATTGTTACGTTGATTTGTTAGTCACTGAATGCATTGAAATCATGTGGCATGAGGAGGACAGGTTGTACGACTTGGCCTCGGCCTAAAATCTTGAGTACAAAGTCTGTCTGTCTGTCTGTCTGTCTGTCTGTCTGTCTGTCTCTGTCTCTGTCTCTGTCTGTCTGTCTGTCTGTCTGTCTGTCTGTCTGTCTGTCTGTCTGTCTCTCTCTCTCTCTCTCTCTCTCTCTCTCTCTCTCTCTCTCTCTCTCTGTCGGACGCCCACACAAGACAATCTCATTTCCTGTAACTCTGGTAAGTCGGCCGAATGTTATCCAGTCCCTCCGGCAAATTCAGGGTAGTTTTGATAACGTTGCTGATTACTTCTCTGAGGTTCTGTAATGTTTTCGAACTCTGAACCCGCATGTGTAGACACCTCGAGTGAAATGAAGCACGAGGGTAAACTGGGAATTCGCATTGACAGGGGGGGTGTTGACTGGTATATATGAAACCTGCATTTCAAGAGCAGGAATGTGTCTCACCTCCATCAACGGCTATATTTATAGGTCTAGTTGCAAAGCGAGAGGACTGCAGGCGGAAATCTAAACAAATCTTAAATAAATGTTAGCGAACCGCCCAGAGAACGTGGACAAACGAGTCACAAGACGAAACACAACTAGTTTCGACCTCTTAGGTCTTCATCAGGTGAGACATTAACGAATAATGTCTCACCTGATGAAGACCTAAGAGGTCGAAACTAGTTGTGTTTCGTCTTGTGACTCGTTTGTCCACGTTCTCTGGCGGTTCGCTAACATTTATTTAAGATTTGTTATATTTATAGGGTTCTTCCCTGGAACTTGCAGCATGAACATGGAGGCGTGGGGTCCAGCAGTAACAACAGCTGTTGGGTATCGGCGTCTCGGTCCAGTGCACAGTCTGCTAACGGCTCTTGAGAATCGGTCTCGCGTATTGAACCTAAAGGTTCAAGAAAGAGAAAAAAAAAAAAAAACATCCGAAGGTGCGAGAAGGACCCAGAGAAGCACTGTCCTCAACTGCCGAACCAACTAGAAGCAACCCTGCACCACCCTTGGAAGCCTGCACTGTGTTCACATAGGATGCAGGCACGCACAGGGCATTCCATTAAGACGGCAAGGGACATAATTGCTCCTTGGCAGATGCCATTGTCTAATGGCCACTGGATGTGACGCGACAAAAGCTCCACGGGAGCGTTCCCATGGGTGTACCAGTCCATATCTCATGACTTCAGAGCCCACCGGTGAAAGACGCCATCCACCGTGAAGCAATTGTCTTGTACATCTCGCAGTCCCACTCGTTGCTGTCCCGTTGACGGTTAAAGACAGCACAACTCCAGACACGGCCATGCGTTGGCCACATCAGGTCTTACGTGCCCTCTGATGAGGATTCCAAGTTACGGTCTTTCCTGCTGTCAACAGGATCGGTCTCGCGTATTGAACTTAGGAGGTAAAACACCTTCAACATGGCTTCTACCAATTAGATGGTTTGCACATTATGGGCAGTGGCTCTAAGTGAATATCTGAGGCACTAGTCATGGCTTGTGGAGAGGCCTGGGCTAATGGTACGATTGATAGCGTAGGGACATCAGGCATGAAATGAAAGGAAATATTTTGCATTAGCCGCATTGTGTCCAAATCTATGTTGTGCATATGTAAGGATACACCAGTTGATTCCAAATGTTTAATTAATCAAAATAATTGAAAGACTCTTTGGTTAGTGAAAGTCGTTGCGGTGTGTGCGGATTGTATGACCAGTTATTCCATTGGCTGTGCTGGAATGATTGGTACTCCTGTGATATTGGTGTATGTGGTTCATCACCTCATGGAGTACACTCCTGGTGATATGTGGTGTATGTGTGTTCAATCACCTCACTGCAACACCGTATATGTGGTGTAGTGTTCAATCACCTCACTGCAGAACACTCCTGGTGATATGTGGTGTATGTGTGTTCAATCACCTCACTGGCAGAACACTCCCGGTGATATGGTTATGTGTGTCATCACCAGGGCAACATCCGGTGATATGTGGTTTAGTCAATCACCTCACTGGCAGAACACTCCGGTGATATGTGGTGTATGTGTGTTCAATCACCTCACTGGCAGAACACTCCCGGTGATTGGTATGTGTGTTCATCCCACGGGCAACACTCGGTGATATGTGTGTATGGTTCAATCACTGTCAAGGGCGTTCAACCTCTCACAAAAGCCATTAAACGCTTAGAGGCAAAAGGGACGTTGTACGCAGTATACAAATAGGTAATAGAACCATTAACAAGTATGCCTTACCCATCGCACACGGTCGAACCGTGTCAAGGAGGACGAAGCGGTCATGTGACAGATGGCACCTAAGGTAGTAAGGAGTTCGGACCTGCCCGACAGCGAAAGGGGAGAGGATGTAACCACTAGGACCTCGGTGCACCAAGTGAGCGCTAAATACTCAGTCAGCTGAGGTTCTTTTGTAAACAGCCATTGAAGAGCAGGAGTCTTGGACTCGTTCGGATGGTATTGCCGTGGGTCACTGGGTTGGTTCTATTGTCAGGCTGGTTGAACGCGCGTGGATGTTGTTATCGTAGCCCTCTTTAAGATAATTACTGTGTTAAAGTGGCCTCCGAAGTCGGCGGGGAATTTTCGATGTCCATCTGGTGCCAAGTGTTTGTTTGCTAATCAATTAGGTAGGGATGTGTGTAAATGCAGATGTGTGAAGAATGTAGCGAACGGAGAATTCAGGGGTACTTGTGAACAGGGGGGTTTGAGAAGCAGCATGGACAAAGTCATGGCCCGAAGGGGAATCCTTTGTTTCCCTCCCTATATAAAGTGAGGGAGAACAACGAGAGGGAAGGAGGAACACCACAAGAGAGAGAGAGAAGGCAGAGGAGAGAGAGAGAGAGAAGAGAGAAGGGTGGGCAGGACAGAGAACGGGTCGAGAGAAACGTGGTCTGGGAGATAGAAGAGACAGCAAAGTCTTAGGGAAAGACAAGCTGGAAGAGAAGAAAACTAAGTTTGAAGCCCAGAGGTGGGTGAAGACAGACAAACTGAATTTGAACCCAGAGGTGGGTGAAGGAGACGAAGAAGAAGAGTTCTACGTCAAGATCCCAGAGACGACCTCGAAGACCCAGTCCTGAAACCTGGAGCCAGTCAACCAAGGGCATCACCATCAAGCAGTGCCGAAGAAGACGTGAAGAGACTTTTTTTCAAGAACTGTGGTGTGGTGTGAAAGCGTGGTTGTGTGTGTGAAAACCTGGCCAGGTAAGAAGTCATTTTTATTATAACCCGGGATTAGGAAGTATTGATCTTTTATGTGTTGATTTGTTCATTTTGTGTAATTGGATTTTTCATGTTTGATTATTGTAGCATAGAAATTGTATTTCTTGTGCTCAGTCGTGTTAGGAGAGAACCGAATGCGTGACATCCCATTCCCAGAGAGGTGAATGTTTGGTGGGCGCATGAGTGTGCATATGCGTGTATGAGTGCAAAGATAACCTTGGTGTGTTAAGCCTGACCAATAATACATCAACTTAGTGCACTTAAGCAATACCATCACGATTTCCCCCGTCCTGGACAATCACCTCACTGGCAGAACACTCCCGGTGATATGTGGTGTATGTGTGTTCAATCACCTCACTGGCAGAACACTCCTGGTGATATGTGGTGTATGTGTGTTCAATCACCTCACTGGCAGAACACTCCTGGTGATATGTGGTGTATGTGTGTTCAATCACCTCACTGGCAGAACACTCCTGGTGATATGTGGTGTATGTGTGTTCAATCACCTCACTGGCAGAACACTCCTGGTGATATGTGGTGTATGTGTGTTCAATCATCTCACTGGCAGAACACTCCTGGTGATATGTGGTGTATGTGTGTTCAATCACCTCACTGGCAGAACACTTCTGGTGATATGTGGTGTATGTGTGTTCAATCATCTCACTGGCAGAACACTTCTGGTGATATGGGTGTATGTGTGTTCAATCACCTCACTGGCAGAACGCTCCCGGTGATATGAGGTGTATGTGTGTTCAATCACCTCACTGGCAGAACACTCCTGGTGATATGAGATGTATGTGTGTTAAATCACCTCACTGGCAGAACACTCCTGGTGATATGAGGTGTATGTGTGTTCAATCACCTCACTGGCAGAACACTCCTGGTGATATGAGGTGTATGTGTGTTCAGTCACCTCACTGGCAGAACACTCCTGGTGATATGTGGTGTATGTGTGTTCAATCACCTCACTGGCAGAACACCTGGTGATATGAGGTGTATGTGTGTTCAATCACCTCACTGGCAGAACCTGGTGATATGAGGTGTATGTGTGTTCAATCACCTCACTGGCAGAACACTCCTGGTGATATGAGGTGTATGTGTGTTCATCACCTCACTGGCAGAACACTCCTGGTGATATGAGGTGTATGTGTGTTCAGTCACCTCACTGGCAGAACACTCTGGTGATATGAGGTGTATGTGTGTTCAATCACCTCACTGGCAGAACACTTCCCGGTGATATGTGGTGTATGTGTGTTCAATCACCTCACTGGCAGAACGCTCCGGTGATATGAGGTGTATGTGTGTTCAATCACCTCACTGGCAGAACACTCCTGGTGATATGTGGTGTATGTGTGTTCAATCACCTCACTGGCAGAACACTCCTGGTGATATGTGGTGTATGTGTGTTCAATCACCTCACTGGCAGAACACTCCTGGTGATATGTGGTGTATGTGTGTTCAATCACCTCACTGGCAGAACACTCCTGGTGATATGTGGTGTATGTGTGTTCA